>JACEGR010000095.1:0-439133 GCA_014170235.1 Listronotus bonariensis
GGTGCAGTTGAATTGAGCAGCAGTTTATATTAAATTAAAATAAATATAAACTTTAAAGTAAGTTTTTATTTTAAGGGGTAATTTAAAAAATAAATAAATTAAAATAAATCTTGGTTTGGTTATTATTTTGATAATATAAACAAAAATATTAATTTTGTACTTATTATCAAGAACATCAATGGTACAGGGTTTTCATTTATATTTTGCCACCCACTTTAAACTATTACCAAAAAGGTAAAAAAACGTATTGTTTGAAAGTTTCATACTTTTTCTGTCTTTTGAGCATAAAAAGAAACTAATGAAATTCAAAAGCTCTGAAAAAGCTTCTTTAAATGAAACACCCTGTATGTTATGTCACCATTATAAAGATTCATTAAAAAGCTTTATAAAAATATCACATTTGATATCCTTATTTTTAATAGTTTCCGAAATATGGCCATTCCAATCCGAATATAATTTCCATTATATATACGGTCTACGCTTAGTTCTGTAGGTAGGTATAATGGAAATTATATCTACTGTTTTTCAGATTTAAGTGTTCATATTTCGAAAACTATTAAAGATAGATAAAATTAATGTGGTATTTTTATAAAACTTTTTAAAAGACCTTTAAATGGTTAAATAATATACAGGGTGTTACATTTTAAAAAGTTTAACTCATTATTTTTCTAAAGTTCTTAATGTTTCTTTTGTTTATTTGTTATGCTTAAAATTTGTTAAATAAGAATCTATAAAACTTTTATACAGAAAGTTTTTTTATATTCTTTTTGTTATCATTGTATGTGGTTAGCAAAATATAAATGAAAACCCTGTACATATCAATACTATAACTTTTTATATACTTAGGAAGTTGAAAAAGAAAACATGGTACTTAGAGAAAAATTGGCGGATGCAAACAAAAAATCGTCTGCAACAACAGAAATTTCTCTTATGACAGAAACTTTAAAAGCCAAGGATGTCATTATACAAGAACATTTGGGTAAAAAAACATTTTTTTGTCTATTATAATATGTATGGTTGCATTTACCCGTTAAAAAGCCTTTTTTAGAATTTACATAAAAAATGTAACTGCTATGTGGGATTTTTCCACTACTTTAGTTGACATTTTAAAAATACTGCTCAATATTCTTGTTTGTCACTTGCTATGTTTTGTAGATTTAACCAAGGAAATGTCAGTATCAATTGAGAATCTAAAGGAAGAGATAAAATTATGTAACAATGAGAAAAATGAGATTGAGAAAAATTTGGAAACGTTTTCTTTACAGGTCAATAAGAAAGTGGATGAATGGAAGGTAGGTAATAATGTATATGTCACAGGCAATGGGTTATCTTAGGCAAATGGCTTCGGCCTAGGAAAATGCCTTCTGCCTGGGAAAATGGTGTGGGTATTTTCATTTGCCTAGTCAAATAGCATTTGAATCTGGTTGCTTGGGCAAATGGAAATAAAAATATTTTCATTAACCAGACAAACATGCAATGTCACGTTGAGGGAGTCATGGTTAGTTCTGGTTAGCTCCTTGAAGCCACTGGAGTGCCACTCTCAGAGGTTAATGTAAAAAATAAATCTAAAGTAATAAAAGAATAGGATAAAAAGATCTGCAGTATGCAATAAAACAAAGTAAATATTAAAAAAATTGAAAAAGCCAAATTATTGATGTTGTCTAAATTATTTTTTTGAACGAAATGTTTGATTCTTCTTGCTATACGAAGCCTTTGAGTTTGCCGACTTTCCCTGCGTATGAAAGGTTTCATTTGACTCCATACACTTCCATAGCATTGGTCCGTCGCCCGTATTTCCGTCTTTCGCTAATATGAAAAGGCAGTTAGTGTAAATATACTCTTATTTTTTTAACCATAACTGTCTAATATACATATATAAGCTAAGTGTCTGTGTTTTTTTAATATATAGTTTGTTATTTACATTTCAAAAACATTCACCTAAAAGATAATTGTTTATAAACCACACGCATCGCCGATTCTCATGATATTTGGTATACAGGGGTTTTTGGGGCGCTGATTACTTATCTGAAAGCATTTTTTCGGACACGTTTCATTCTCGAGATATTCGTCATCGGACTTGACAACCGGAACTAACCTAAATTCACTATTATTCTCCTTCTTTTGCAAACAATTCTTGATTTGCGGCTAAACTGGTACTCATTATTTGATTTCACCTCTTAAAACCCCATTTTTCTATTTATTTTCCCATTTTTCCATAAAATTGTAAAGTCTTGCTTTTAACTGCAGTATAGCCTTGGGAGCGCTAAGGCGAAAGTGAAGCTTTGCAATTTTATGGAAAAAACGGGTAAAATAAATAAAAAATGGGGTTTTAAGAGGTAGAAATCACATATTGAGTATCAATTTAGCTTTAAATTAAGAATTGTTTGCAAAAGAAGGGGAAAAATAGTAAATTTAGGTTAGTTGTATTATCAAGTCTAATAATGAATATCTCGAGAACAAAGCATGTCCGAAAAAATCTTTCAGGTTCGTATTCATCCCCACCCCCAAAAAAACTTAACCCAACCAAATTTCATTAAAATCGGCGATGCATCCGGTTTGTAAACAATTACCAAATTTAGCAATATATGTATATAGCAATATATGTATATAGCAATATATGTACTATGACAACGTTTTTTAGACGTCCCAAAAAAACTATAAAAGCCTGTTCCTAGAACGTTTTAGGTAATATAAAAAACGTTCAGTAAACGTATAAAAAACGTTTTTTAAACGTTGTTTTTGCCGACACAAAACTTTTAAAATTTTAATTTGCAGGAGCTGCTAGATAAAAAAATGCAGATATCGCACAACTTAAAAGTGAAAACTCAAAGAAAATTTTAAAATCGCCTCCATCCAGTTCTGATGACCATGAGGATGTTAATGACAGCTATATAAGGTTGGAGTATTATACAGGGTGTTTTAGACTAGGATACTGATCCTTAATCCTTAATAGTGTTAATCCTTATGTGATTTTAAGAAGAAAACCTGAATCCTAATAGCATATGACTCTTTTCTTCACCTCAGGATTCATACCCATAAGGATTAGCTATACTCTCTGTACATTGAATAGGGCGTAGTAATTTTATTGCATAAGTAAAAAGTAACAAAAATATCACCATAACAAAATTCTCTAAAAATGAATTAAAAATAATATATTTTTATTTTTACAACCATGTTGTAACTTCCAACCCACGGAAGGTAAGTTAACTTTCCTTCCGTGGGCCGAAAGTAAAAGTAACCTTAGCAACAGTCGCAAAAATTTGAAAATTTGCTATCTTGACATTTTGTCAGATATTTTAGACATATCTATGACATCTTGACGCGCGATAAATGTCTGGTGACGTAATTATTTGGAAAATGAAAAATCATGATGTTGGGTTGATACATTTTAAAATTTAAAAAATTAAGAGAAATTAAAAAATGGTTGTTAATAAAATAGTATACAAACCTCGGTAAAAGTTTTATTACTCTCTTGAGAAATGGTTCACCTCAATTGAAGATATGTTCTGTATTAGTTTGGCAGATTCATTTAACTGATGGTAGTTATTTGGGTACACGCCAAAAATCGCGTTAGAAAAACCTTTTAAAATTAAACAAAATCTAACACACATTAAACAAAAAGCGTACAATCATTAAAAAAGACGATAAAAATTCTTCCTGCAGATAAAGGAAATGCAACAGTAGTAATAGATTGTAATACATATGATAATAAAATGATCTCTTTTAAATGACGGTTATTATACAAAAATAAATAATGACCTCGCCGAATGTATTAAACGACAAATTTATAACATGTCAAAAAACAAAAAACGACTTCACAGATAACGAAAGATTTAAACTGACGTGTGGTGTCGTAAAACACCACACTTTTACGGAGTACCAAAAATACATAAACCTAATCCTCTACGTCCTATAGTAAGTTGTATTAACTCACCTACACATCCATTAGCAAAATTTACTTAACATTTTAGATTCTTTGGTAAACAATACCGATACGTACATAAAAATCCTAAACATTTTTTGGAAAAATTATCAAACATAGACATGAATCCAAATAACACCCTGGTAAGTTTTGATGTTTTTTTACAAATGTTCCAGTACATAAGACAATAAATATTGTAAGAAATAAATTGGAAAATGATGTCCATCTTGGAGAAAGAACAACATTAAACATAAACACCATTATTGAGCTATTAACTTTTGTGTCAAAACAACATATTTTCAATATAACACTAACTTTTATAAACAAACCTCTGGCATGGGTATGGGTTTACTCTTATCACCCTTATTAAGTAATATTTTTATGGAAAATTTTGAGTCAAATTTTGTAAAAATTATCAATATAAACCTTTAGTTTGGTGAGATATATGATGATTTTTATTTCATTCATTATTGAGCTATTAACTTTTTGTGTCAAAACAACATATTTTCAATATAACACTAACTTTTATAAACAAACCTCTGGCATGGGTATGGGTTTACTCTTATCACCCTTATTAAGTAATATTTTTATGGAAAATTTTGAGTCAAATTTTGTAAAAATTATCAATATAAACCTTTAGTTTGGTGAGATATATGATGATTTTTATTTCATTCATTATTGAGCTATTAACTTTTTGTGTCAAAACAACATATTTTCAATATAACACTAACTTTTATAAACAAACCTCTGGCATGGGTATGGGTTTACTCTTATCACCCTTATTAAGTAATATTTTTATGGAAAATTTTGAGTCAAATTTTGTAAAAATTATCAATATAAACCTTTAGTTTGGTGAGATATATGATGATTTTTATTTCATTCATTATTGAGCTATTAACTTTTTGTGTCAAAACAACATATTTTCAATATAACACTAACTTTTATAAACAAACCTCTGGCATGGGTATGGGTTTACTCTTATCACCCTTATTAAGTAATATTTTTATGGAAAATTTTGAGTCAAATTTTGTAAAAATTATCAATATAAACCTTTAGTTTGGTGAGATATATGATGATTTTTATTTCATTCATTATTGAGCTATTAACTTTTTGTGTCAAAACAACATATTTTCAATATAACACTAACTTTTATAAACAAACCTCTGGCATGGGTATGGGTTCACTTCTATCACCTTTATTAAGTAATATTTTTATGGAAAATTTTGAGTCAAATTTTGTAAAAAATTATCAATATAAACCTTTAGTTATATGACCATGATACCAACATGACGAACACTATTTAAATAATTTTTTAACACACATTAATATACAAGAACCAACCATTAAGTTTACTTTCGAAAAAGAAAACAACTCACAACTACCTTTTCTTGACATTTTAATAAAAAAGATTTAAACAATTTTAAAACAAAAATTTACAGAAAGTCTACACATACAAATAAATACTTAAATTTTAACTTAAATTACCCAATATTGGTTAAAAAGAAGTTGTAAAAGTCCATTTGATAAAAATTAATTTAAAATAAATATCTTCTTGATTTTATAAATATTTGTTTCCTTGAATTTGTAACTCCAAATATAAGACAAAATCAAAATAGACCTATTAAAAATTTATTTTTACCATACATTCCTGACTATCAAATAAAATTTAACGAATAGGAAATAAATTCAATATTCGCACAATCTTTAACACACAAAATACTATTAGATCTCAATAAAGAAAAACAAAACCATATAACCCAAAAGAAAATACAAAAATTAATTTATAAAATAACTTGCGAATGCAATAAGTTTTATATAGGTGAAACTTGTAGGCCCTTAGCCAAAGGCATAAAAGAACACAGATCATACATTAAAAACACAGAATTTTATAAATCAAAAATGTGCCAAAATGCATTTAATAACAATCATTGAATAAACTGGGATATTTCAAGCATTTTAGCAAAGAAAACTTGTTTTAAAAAGGCAAAATTAAAAAAGTGCGTATATATTATTAAATTAAAGATAATTGTGTAGCATCAATTTCAGTTTAATTAAATAACACTTGGTTGCCTTTACTTAATAATGAAGTATCTTTAAGAAAACTAAAAATCAATTTACTCATCACCTTCTTTTTATTATATATAAATAATAAATACACCAGCAACCAGTTATGTATGTCACTATGACACTCTAACCAAAGAAACATATTTGACATTTAATGTCAAATCTCTCATAAAAAAAAGCTAAAAAATTTAAAATCTAAAACCTAAATAATAGTTAATTTTATTTTTTTTTTTTTTTCATTTAATTTATCTTGACAACGGTGGCAGACTTGCCACCGAAACGTCGATTTTTTATTTTTCTTTTTACTTGTTTTATTTTTTTTTTGTATTTTTAATTAATTTTTTTGGCGTGTACCCAAATAACTACCATCAATATGGTTCACCTCGGCACTCCACGCCTCTGTAAACCATCCTTTTCTCTTGATAATAATAAAACATCGGTATGTAATGTACTATTATATCAGATTATAAATTAAGAAAACTAATAAGGTCGTGAACTGCGCTGCCTAACTGCTATGGTAAAATTCTTTTATTGAAATAATCTAAAAATTTAGATTAAAAACATGGGTCCGCAAATTTTCCGCCCTCAAGATAAAAGGTGTTAAACTTGTAACGAAAATTGGTTTTTGTAAATATTTTCAATATCATTTACCCAATTTTGTTTCAATTTGAAGATGTTATTTATAACATTAAGTAGTTAATTAAGTTTAAAGTTCATTGACGTCTCAAGCCTAATATTTTTGACAAAGAAAATGTACGAAATTAATTTTTCTGCAAATTTCATATTTTCTTTAGAAGAAGCAGAAAAATATAGCAATATTGTCTCTGCTTTATTTTTCGAATCTTGCTTAGATTTGTAAAAAAACACATACAAATATACGGATTTCTTTTTTAGGTTTTATAATTATTTCTAATTACCAATTATGTTAAAACAACAACAAATTAATAAATAATTTTTAAATTTAGTTACTAAAAATTAGTGTTTTTAAACTTTTTTAAAACATTTAACACCCTGTATCTTGAGTACAAAGAATTTTTGGTCTTACTTTTATAGGAACTTTTTTTTATCTTATTTTTATAAAAGGATCTTACCATAGCAGTTTGGCACCTCTGTATACCAATATCTTGAGTACGAATAAGTTACTACGGTGTAGTAGTAGCAGTAAAATTGTCGAACAAAAAAATGTAGACTAACCAGAATTAACTAATTTAAGCACTTTAAAAATGGCGCTTTGCAAGGCAGAAACAAAACTGACCGAATTAAAGACTGAAATGGAAAAGTACACTCAAGATTTAAAAGATAGTACTGAAGTTGTTAATAAATTAAAAATGGAGAATGATACTCTTAAAATCCGAATCAAGGACATGGGTAAAAATGAAAAAGAAATTAAAATTCAGTTGGATAAGTCACACAATAGATGTCAAAATTTACAAGATGAAGTAAAGTTTTCCAGTAAATTAACAAAAGTTCTAGAGACTGATGTAAGTGTAGTCTTATTTTAAGTATACTGGGTGACGCAATTATTTCATATTTTTTTACACAGCGTGTCCGCTTAACTTACTAAAGCCACGTACAGACTTGGATACAATCGGCGAAAACATTTGTAGTTCTTGAATGTTGCACATCGGTAGGCCGACTTGTTGCAAACGCCATTGCAACATCCGTTGGCGTTTTCATCCAAGGAATCGGCAAGACGCCTGTTTTCCATTTAATATGGAAAACATCGGCAGGTTTGTATGAGCTTTAAAACTAGTGTGGACGCGAAACACTTGTATCTGCAAATGTTGGTCAACTTTGTTGCTGAAAATTTTTGAAGATACAGTCGGCCGACAATGTTGTCCCGATTGTATCCAAGTCTGTATATGGCTTTATGTGAAAAACTTATTATAAATTTTAAGAAAAATAGTTATTCATTCTTTATAAAAAGTTCTGCATCTAAAATGGCCCCATCAGAAATATCTTTTAGTCGTACAGGAGGTTTCACAAAAAAATATGTATAAATAATTGTGCTCAAGAGAAAAGTATCTTTATTTTTGACAGCAATATTTTTAAAAAACAGATGTTTAGGAATAAAAATTATTTTTACATGCAGACTTGTTTATTTGCATGAAAAAACAGCGCTTTATATAGAGAATACTTATTATTCGTAACTTAAAAAAAACAGTGCAAACTAAAGCAGTGTTTTCTAGCAACAAGTGATTCACTGAATCATTTTGTATGTATTTTAAATTTTATTAATTTCTAAACGGTAAAAATAAAATTAAAATAATTATGTTGTAGCTATCAAAACTTAAAACAGAACTAAAAGAAAATGGACAAACAGAATTGGTGAAAAACTTTGAAGATTATGAGTCTTTAAAAATACAAAATTTGCTTTATCAAAAACAAATCGTCGGATTAATAAAGGATATTAACCAACTTCAAGAAATGTGCAATGTATTTGAACTTGAAAACGCCTCTTTACGGTAAAGATACAAGATATTGGTCATTTAAAACTAAATAAAGCTAAAAACAAATCAGTTTCTGTGCGGACACTCTTTATAGAAAAAACTAGTGTAATCATTTTGTATTTCTACTTTTTTATCTTCTGTTAGTAGAACTAAGTCATTGCCTGATCACAGGATATGCAAACCACGTATCTTTTTTCCGCGGACTGTAAAAATAAACAGTTACCCATGAGCAAAAGAGATTAAAAACATGAATATAAACAGGCATCGTCACATTTGGTCAAATCTACTGATAAGTTTACGAGACGAAACGCGAAACAACCCACTGCGTTATGCAACTGTTTCCAAAGATTCGGAACAGATGCCACTAATGAGCCCAAGGGGACGAAAGGCACAACACGTTTATGACCCTGGTATGTATAATGCACAGAGTAGCACATACGAGTATGCCTTGCTCCGGCAAGTGCCTCAATCTGTTTGGGGAAACAGGACAAGATCCAATAAACCCCACGACCCGGTTGTAAGTCCGAGGTGGCAGACACGTAGAATTACTTACTTTTACTTAAAGAGCTCTACAAAGTAATCTCTCCGTATACTTACCGACTCCGTTCTCGTGATTTGCGTTTCGTCCCTCAAACTCATCATAGGCTTTAACCAAATATGACGGTGCCTGTTTTAGTACAGGCAATGGGGAGCAAGTTACTCTTGTGGTTGGGGAGCCCAAGAGGGGATTTCTAAAGTTACTACAGCGCATCAGAAAAATATACCGGAGGATACCTTGTACCCGATTAAATACTTCCACCAAATATGAGCCCTGTATATAGGGGCGACAATAAAAAACAAAAATATATTCAACAGAAATTGTCGTGCGCGTCAGATAGGGTGAGTTAATTACTGGCCCAAACAGTTTTTCGCAAAATGGCGGCACTTTCGGTCGCCATATTTGTATGTATTTTATGTTTTTAGATTCATTACGTCCTACTGCACCTATTTGTGAAAAAAATAGTTTCTATTTATATTTTAACGTTTATGACTTTTTTTAAATTAATTCTTGGATGACCCTGTAAAAACAATGGTTTTGTTTTATTCATTTTGTATTATTAGTTTAATTATTTATAATTTTTAAGGTTGTGTTCTCTATTCAAATTTTAGACACCAATTAGGTATCAAACCTGAGGACTCTGTTCATATTGATTCCAAATTTCTATCAGAAAAAGAGAAAAAGAGAGATTAATTGAAAAGCTAAATTTAGACATTAAAAATGAAAGAGAGGAAAAAATTAGGTTAAAAATGGAAATAAAAGAGCTGAACAAAAAGGTATTTAAATACATTCTAGTATATTAATTTCACAACACAAAAAATATGAGTAATAAATATATATATATATAAGAAATTTAAATCGATCTTATAAATAATTATAGTTAAGGCAAAGTGTTAACAGTAGTAAAGAAAGACGTAAATATTATTTGTCATATTAACCCTCATGTTCATAATATAAAATTCCAAGTTGTAGTTTTTGTTATTTGTGATATTTTTTAAAAGGTTGTATGAAATTCTTTACTTATTTTCAGATTGCTGCTTTGACAAATGAAATTTTAGTAAAGGAGCCTAGTACTAAAAAGTATAATCAAGATCAATCTAACAACGTAGCACCGAGTGAGGAAAATGAAGCATTAAAAAACAACGTAGCACTGAGTGAGGAAAATGAAGCATTAAGAAAAGGACTGCATGAAATTTTAAATAGAATTCAAGAAACAAATGGTAAATAAGTACATTTTCTATTTATTTTTCCGTAGTGAATGAAAACAAATTAAAAATAAAACAATTTACAGTACAGATAGTCTTAGGTCCGAATAAAAAGCGACCTGCACCGATCTGCTTATCAGATAAAAACAGTTTTATATTAAATATGGTATTTAAAAAAGCTATTGCCACAGGGTTGCATAAAAATTATGGTCAAGGCTATATTTAAATTAAAAAAATATTCTTTAAAGTTTTGACACACCCTATATAATGGCATTTTTTTTTACTTTACATAGCAGTACTAATATATCACTATTTTTTCTCTTAAATTTTATAAATAAAAACATGACCAATTGTTTAAAATAAAATATTTAAAAAATAATTACAATTTTTTGGTACATTCTATATTATTTTCACTTGATTTAAACATATATATTTAATTAACTAGCCTTACCCTCATTTTATACTTCTTGTCGAGCCCGGGCGAATAAACTGATAAAAATTACATGGAGCCCTATGACAGCTCGCCGACTATTCGGATTCTTAACGAGTAAAAGGTCTCATAAGACTCCATACACTTCGATAGCGTCGGTTTGTCACCGACTCTCCGTTTCCGTCTAGTGTGAAACAAGAATTATAATTTTAAAAAATAGGCTTGCCATTATACAGGGTGTGCCAAGAATTTAGTTAATTTTTTTTATTTTTAATATAGCCTTGCCTAAAAACTTTTCAACCCTGTGGCGAAACCTTTGTTTAAATAATATATTTAATATAAAATACTTTTTATCCGGTGAACAGATGGGTGCAGGTCGCTTACTATTTCGATCTCAGACTATAGGTTTAATTCATTACAGAATAACAATTTATTTATTTATTCATTTATTATTTTTAAAGTGAGCAATGTTAGAATTAAATGTTTTTCTTTCATTTTCAATTTTTAGAAACATCTCCTAGAGAACTAAAGTCGGATGTACTTGAGAGACTATTGAAAGCTCTAGATGTAAAACATATTTCCGGGTGGTATCATCCTGCAATGAGACTACAGGTAGGTTCTATGTAAATTTTTAATTCCTCTAAAGTACCCTTATTTGTTACAAAATATTATACTTCTAAGATAATTGAATATATAAATAAAAATGCACTATTTCCTTCTTTTAAGGCAGAATTACATACTTTGGAAGGGGTAAACAGCGAATTAAGGGAACAGCTTCATGAAGCTAGGTAAGTTAGCGTCCAAGCTAGAAACGATTTGTAAGTAATCTAAGCCCCGGCGGTAGTTTAACTTGAAATTAGACGCGATTCATACCTGCGGTACAATCCCGGTTCGCTCTCAGTTCGATATCGCTCCAATAAAATATTCTGTGCAAAACAAATGAGCCTGTTCATACTACCGATACCGCTCCAGTCTCGGTTCAGTTTCATTTAAATACAAATATATTTCAAAAGATATTTTAAGCATCAACTTCTAAAAAAGACTAAAGCAAACCTGCACAGTGAAAGAGAGTGAGAGCCAAACATAGACAAGATTATTATAAGGGGGAGCCAAACGTGTATCGGACCGGGAATGAACCGAAGGTGTATCGCTAGTATGAACACGACAGATTATATGGGAGCGAGAGCGAACTAAGAACAAACAGTTTATACCGCAAGTATAAATCGCGCCTTAATGTTAGCAAAAATAATAGTATGTGCCAGTCTGCAGCAAGCTAAAGATAATTCTAGAGTGGTAGTTAAACTAGGTTGTATAGGCGTCAATGTATCAAAAATTGAATCATTTATTTGAGAAAAGTACTAACTAACATTTTTGGCCGTTTTCATATTATGCATTTTTCTAATACCTTACTTAACACATCTTTTGTTGCTAAAAGGAAACAACCGGTATAAACGCAATGGTCTAAAATTTATAGTATTTTTCATTATATATTGCCGAAAGGTACCAAGTGACATCCGTTGATACCTTTCTCAAACAAACGTCTAGCACTGGCGTGTGTTTCGTCACAGCTGTTCTGACAGAATTCCTCTTAAAATTCCAAAGAAAAAAGATCATCATTAAAAAGTAGCTATTTTAGAGACCAAAATAAAAGACATTAGAGAATTATTGCACAGTGAAATAAGGCCAGGCACTAATAATACCGGCCTTATTTTGACATCTGAGCTTGCGCAGATGCATGATAGGATAAGGATTCCCTAAATAAGTATAGTGCCTGGCTTTATTTATGTCGGTTTTAGGTCGTGCCTTATTTTGGCCTTATTTTAACCTCGGAACTGTTCGTCTAAGCGAACGGCTGCCGATCACAAAATCGAAAAGTTTTTAGAAGTAAAAATACTTAAAACCTTGCTTTTTTAAATGTATTTCTGTAATTGTGTTAAATAAAACCCTACAACACAAAACAATAAAGAAATACTACTAAATTTTTCCCCCTTTTTTTGGTTAATGGTACTGTCAACATGATTTGCAATAACTCTAAATATTGGGTACAAGCACTATTTAAATAAGGCCGGTATTAATAATTCTCGAGCTTAATAAGGCAACTTGCAATAATTCTCTTAAGAAGACCTAAAAAAGTCCAATTTTTAAGAATCTTTTTGAAAAGCCCTTTTAATTTATTAATTTAAAATTTTGTACACACATTCTGTAAACGGTTAACAATAATTAAACATATTTAGTTTTTCAAAACAAATATTTTGAAAGCCTCTGCTGCCGATGTCTGGGAGCTCTTCTAAAAGACGTTTTTCGGTGACCACTATATCTCCTGACTGGTTTATCTAAAATTAAAAAACCTAACGTATCTAGTTTAAGAAATGTTTAATCCATAAATTAATCAAAGAAATTAGCAAAAAACATTTTTTTAACAAAATGGCGGTTTCCCAAACACAAATATTGATTTTGGGACCCAAATTTAAACTTTAAAATATTTATTAAAAAACAAATATTTATCACAAAAATAAACCTTCGATTAATTGGTGGAAAATATATTTAAGAAGCTTGTTTCCAAATTTGACCGATAGGTCGGTTAAGTAGTTTTCGTGTTATCGTGGTCACCGTCTTCGAGAAAACTGTTTTGAGAAAAACGCGTTTAAAGTTTTAAGAAACCTATACACTAAGTTGATTTTTTTTACAAACTCGCGTATTTCTTCGAAACTATTTGACGGATTAATGTCAAACTTTCAAAGAATATACTTGAATACATGTGCAGTTGAAATATGCTAGCCAGGCCGATTTGGTTGCTGTTTATATGAAGACCATAACATACAGGAAAAGTGCAAAGATACATCATGTGAAATTTTTCATATTCTCATACATTTATATAAATGGTAAAGTGGGGCCTAATTGCTCATTTTCTATTGTTAAAATAATAGCGGTTTAAAAAATTCTGACCAAAATTCGAGCTTGCATTCATGGATCGTCGTAATCAGCATTTTATTCTGCAAAAAAATTCCATGAGAATAATTTTTAATACATTGGCGCCCATACGACCTGGTTTAAGTGTCAAGTGATCTAGATGCAAAAAATAAACATTCCCACAAAACGAAGAAACAAGTAAGGAATGTAATGTTGGACATAGGGGCACTAAAGTCTCATAGTGAGACATTGGTGCTGCCACATAAAATTTAATAATGGACAAAAAACAAAAATTCAATTTTTGGTACTTACATAGATCACTTAGCACTGTCACTCTTCAACTACCGTTTTGACCATTTCTTTCGTGCTTTACTAGAACCTAGTTACTGTAACTGTTCGGTTACCGATAGGTATAGTAACTAACATTTTTTTATTTTAGAAGTGAACGAGACAAATTAAAAATACTTGTTGAAAGGAAAGATATTAACGAGGTTGGAGAAAAAAATTTAGATCATATAAGACAAAATTCTGAAGAAAAAGATTACAAAGAGAAAAATCTTGGGATAAAAGAACTACTTAACGGCAAATCCAAAAGCTTACAAGGAATTAAAGTACAAGTGCTGAAAATAATTAGTGTAAGTTATTAATAAATATTATTACAGCCTAAAAGATGTCTCCTTTATTTGAAAAAAAAATTGTTTTGTTTTTAATCTTTAGAATTAAAGACATAAATAGGTTTATTAAAAAAAAAAAAACTTTAACCTCAGCACTGATATGAAACCCAATATTCTCAATATTCTTGCAAACAAAAAGCTAAATATATTTATTTGATTTTGGGTATGCATACATAAACAATAATAAAGTTTTATTTGCAATTTGTCTTTAATTGAGTGTAAACAATATTTTTTATTATTTTTGTAATGAAACAATATTTTTATATTGTGATAAATAACCATTGGAAGCATATTATAAAAAGAAAGTTAATCATAAGCTAAAAAATTATGATGCAATAAAATAGCAAATTGTGCATCATATTGTGATAAGTTTTATAATTAAATCCGTATAATTTTTACTCATTTTTTAGATTTTCAAAAAATAATTTGAAACATTTTATAATCTTGTAAAATCATTATCTTCTGTTCGAGATTTTCTTTATACAATAGTTTTATCTTTTCAGGATCTAAATGAATCCAACACCAACGTTGAGGAAACGCTTCAACACGAATTTGAATTGCTCCAAAACAATATAGAACTGTTACACAAAGAATGTAACCACGAAAAACAACAACTATTAAAAAAAGTAGATACTCAAAATCAGCTTCAAACAAAAATGCTCGAAGAATCAACACATAAAAATAAAAATGTTTGGCCTTTACAAAAAAATCATGAGTTAGAAGAAGAGATTAGCAAGCTAAAATACAATAGTATTAAAATAGAACAAAATCAATCATTATTTGTAGAGAGTCTGTTAAAAAAGATTATACATCTTCAATCAAAATTACGACTAAAAGAAAATTTTGAGGTCAATTCTGTCAGTACTCAACAATTTAAAGAAGTTCAAAATTCTTTAAACGACAACATAATAAAGTATAGAAAACTTTTAAAAGATATTGAAGAGCAAAACAAGTGCCAGTCATTGGAAATCGAAATACTTAAACAAAAAGAGGAAGATCTAACAAAAGAAAACACGGATCTTAAAGGTTAGTTCTAGGTTAAACGTAAAATAGTCGAATGGATATGAGCACAAATCATTATTTTTTGTAATATTTCATGTACTCTCTGATGACTAATTTATTTAAATTCTTTTAAAATTTTACAAAATAAAATATATTCAATATGTAAATTAAAACAAATAGTAAATAATAATATGAAATAAATAAAAAATGAACCAGTAATGCAGATAAGAGATTTAATAAGCAGAATAGCAAATAATTCTATAGATTGTAATTATTTGTTTTAGCGAAACTAAATCAGCTTCTTTGTAACAAACACCAAGAGCGCTACCAGCAGGAAGCCAATTCTTCAAGTATTTCTAAAAACTGGCAGATATGGAAATCCAAGCTTTATCCGAAAAGCAAAGGGCTGATCACACTAATAACTTGTATGAGTTAGTAAAAGAACAACTAAGGAAATCCGAAGAGAATTTTAGCGAATTTTCTAAATACGGGGAGAACTTGGTCCAGAAAAATTTGATTCTTCAAGAACGAGTTGTTGATTTGGAAGACAAAATTACTTTTTGTGTTGATCCAGATCTTTACAAAGTAAGATACCGTTATATTAAAACTAGAGTTTGGTTTTATATCGTTTGTCGCTGCAACATGCACAGGTTTATTGTAGATACACGATATGCTTAAAGCACGATCTTTTGTGCTTAAAGAATATTTTTTAAAGAAGGTCTTATTAATTAGACTTTACAGGCTTAAAACTGCCTTCTTGGTAAATCTTCCTGCTTTGGTTTCTTTGGCTCACCAAAGCTTTCAACCGGCACAGGATATAAAACTTGACAGTAGCACAGAAAGTCTTGTGCGGTTGCTTCTTTTCTTGACAGAACCTACATCCTCTTTTTTTTAAGCTGCTACACGGAAAAAAAATCTGGTAAATAGTCATGCAATTGTAACCAACACAGTTACAATGTGTAGCACTATAGGCCCCAGGTACACGTTGTAGTAAAACTCGCTCCGTTTTTGTAGCAAAGAATGTGCACTAGTATTTAATACTTTTGTAGCAGAACTACATGTTACGATTTTCAATACCACTATAATGTAGTCAAGATCCATATTCGGTTACTGTTGTTAGCTACCCTCATTCACTTACAAAACTTCAGGGCTCAATGATTTTCATAACAGAAAATTAATGACAGAAACTATACCTAAAACGTCAATAATGGACATATTTAACACAATTTTTGCGCTACACTCTTATTAGCACACAACGCCTTTCAATTTTTTTCCGTGTATTAGGTTTATATTCCGCTTGTATTCTCCTGTGTATTTTAAAGTATTTCTTTATAAATTTTTTACCTTCTGCTATCCTGGAGTTGTTATATACCAGTCCTAAAGCTAACTTGACATGATGAAATTCTACAAAAAAGATCAGGACCTTTAATTGCTTCCCTAAAGTCCTACTTCGCCAGTTAGTCAGCTTCTTTATTGCCTAGGTGGTGCTTAAGTTTTGGTACCCAGAGAATAGAAATTTATTAGACACACACACACCTCCTTGATGTCAAATATGCACTCCTGTACCGGTTTAGATAGGATTTTACAGGAGCTGAATGAGCAAGTTGCGCCGATCGCAAATTTAACTTCTTGGTCTGCTCTGAAGCCATGTGTACCAATTAAATCAGCTTTAATGAAAATGCACGCCAGTCCTTTATATCTGATATAATGGTTTGAAATCGTTTTTTAAGCAGTAGTTTGTTACCATTTTATTTGAAGGCATCCCACCAAGTGATTTAACTTCTCATAGATGTTTTTAGCCAAAAATCCTTTTTTTTAATTACAATATAATTTAAAAAATGGTATTTTGAACTTCTTCAGGAATTGGAGAAAAACTTAAACACCTTACTTGATGATAAGGAAAAGCTTATTTCTGAAAATGCGACGCTTATGCAAAAGTGTCAGGAGAATCTAGAACCGTCAAGATGGAATAACGAAAAAGAGCAGGAATTATTAGGTACTTTTTTGTAACCTGTTTTATATATTATAGTAAACATTTAATAGAGTGGATATACAGTTTTAAAATTACGCTGTACATTTCCAGCTACAGTTAAATTTGATCGACTAATTTTTTTTATACAGTGCTTGTCTAATGTATTTTTCGGGAATATACTAACGAAACTAATTATTGAATATTAAAACTGCATTAATGTATCTGACATTTGTATTTTCTAGCATTAAAACATCAAATAGTAGATCTTACAGCAACATCAGATGAAAAGCTTTTGATTGCTCAACTAAACTCTGATCTAGCTAAATCTCGATCAGAAGAAAGGGAAAGCGAATTAAAAATTGACTTTTTAAAGAATGAAGTTAGTCTTTGGGAATTAAGATACAAAGAATTAAGTGTAAATTTTGACAGAGAAAGGAATAAATTTGATTTAGAAATTAATCGTGGTACTAAAAAAATTTGGTAAGTATTTAACTAAGTACTTTTAAAAAATAGAGTTTAAAACTAATTGTTATATTATCATGAATTTAATATGACTTTTTAGTGTCCTTCAAAACCTTATATTAAAGCAAAGAATCCAGTACCACGGCTTTGTACCTCTTATTGGTCAAGAAATTTTAGCAGAAAAACTTCAAACTGTTAACAAGGAAAGACATAATCTATTTATTGCTTTACAAAATGTAAAAGCATTGGAAAATAAATTGCAGATTTCAATGGAATATCAAAGTACTTCATCAGACCGAAATAGTGCAATACTTACTCAGCAAGATAATCTATGGGTAAGTATTTAAACATCTTTTTGTAAAGGATACCACAAATAACTACATAAACCCTGTGAATAGACTTTTATCCCAACAATAATAAAACATGATAAATAATTTGAAAAATTCAAAATTAACCGAACAAAACAGTATCTATATTAGTAGCTATAGTGTAGCTATAGTAGTAAGCTATTATTTACCGAGCATTTTTATATCCTGAGGCGCGTAGCGCAGAGGGATATAATGTGCGAGGTAAATAATAGCTTTTTCTTATTTTTTTGTAATTAAGTTAACAAAAGTTTCTGTTAATATCTTTAAAATTCTAGAATTGCTCTCATTATTTACCTAAGTGTTTTTTCTTATCTATAGAATTGTTCTCATTATTTACCTAAGTGTTTTTTATTATCATTATTCACCAAATGTGAGGAATAATAATTCTCGTTAGGGGAATAAAGTAAATAATAGCAATTTCTCAGGTTAGCAAAAAAATATTTTTATTTAATTTTTACGGTAAAATTTAATGTGGGGTGTTAACTTAAAACCTAATACCCCGTACATGAGTCTGAGATACCTTGTATCTTTTTGTATATTTTTAGACACATAATTCTGACCGTCAATACGAATTTAAGGAGCAACAAATAAAATATTTACTGCAAAAAATCGAAGGTCAAGACGTGCAGTTGGAAAAATTAGAACAGGAGTTACTGAGAGCCTATGGAGATTTCGATCTTAACGTTGTGAATGATAAAAAAGTAGTCAGAAATCCCGTATTGGTTAAACAAATTGTATCGCAGGAATCTTTGGATCCCCAGAAAAATGAAGCACAAATTAGAATTTTACGAAATGTAGAATCTCAAACAGAGCCGAACCTTATTTTTCCTAAAGAAGACGAGATATCTATATTAAAAATAAAAGTGTCAAATTTCGAAAAAGAAATTTCTCTACAAAGGCAACAAAATATGGAGACAAATAATTTGTTAATTAAAAAAGATTCTGAAATACGTACGGTTAAAAATCAATTGGAGGAAAAAATAAGAGAAGTTGCGATGCTGGAAACAAAATTAATGGAATTAAAACAACATACGGATAAAAGGTCGGAAAGACAAGATAATGGGGCAGCTGGAGATGGAATTAGCATGAGAAGCAGATTTTTGGATGAAGAAATTGTGGCATTAAGGGTAATTACAAATTTATTTAGAATTTAGCAGTAAAAATAAAGGTGAATCATTATATTTTTGTAGCCTATATTTAAGAAACCAATAAGTTTCTTTATTTTTAAACTATTATTGATATTCGGTTAGAAGTAGCCCATATTGATACGCAACCCCAATTATTTAAGGTTTATAAACTAACTTTTAGACTGGTATAAAATCATTGAAAGAAAAATTAAGTCAAAAGGACAAGGAAATTATAAAGTATCAAACCCTACTGAAAGAAGACCGAGACAAGCACAGTCTTGCAGCAGCTAATCTACACCAAGAACTAATCAGTGTTCAAAAATCACTTGCTTCCTTGCAACAAAAAAATAACAGGTAGAAAAATAATTTACGCACTTTTAATTTTTGGTTATAGTAATAGTTTTACACAGGGTGTTTATTAAAAATGGAGCAGAACTTAAGCGGGTACTTTCTTATATCTTTTTATTAAAAAAGGTTCCTATAAAGATATGTCCGGATTTGCTTTCATGCTGAAATACAGGGCGTTAAAGTTTTCAAAAAAGTCGATATCTTTTATATATCTTAGGAACAGATTTAAATCAAATTTGGGACACTTATTTATCTTAATAAGGCGTTTGTTAAGCTATGCCTAGATTAGTATGTAGTATGTGGCGTCTCAGTGGGCACTACAGCAAATATTATTGTGAAAAAAAGTACGCCACTGACTTTTTATGAGGTTTTTATACATTTTCCAAATTTAACAATAAGAGGTGCAACTCGCTTTGTTTTCAAGAAAAAAAATGAACCGCGTTTGGTCATTTTAAAAAGTAGCCCTAAACAGCATAAAATTATATTCAACATTAAAAATTTAACAATTTTGAACTTAGTAAATAGGAAAAATGACAATTTTCGATTAAATACACAACTGTTTATTTATTGAGAGGCAATAATTATTGTTTTATTTTTATTTTTGCTCCTTTCATCCAGTGGCGCAACTAGCCACTAGTTTTTTTTTTTTGGATAAGGGGGTAAAACTCCAGTTTATAGTCTAGCTTTGCCAAAAAAATTTTTTCATTTTAAATGACCAATAGTTCTGGGGGCCTAACCGCCGTCTTGGGGAGGCTAAACCCACCCAAACCCCCTCCCCTAATTGCTCCACTGTTTATGTTATATTGTCTATAGATACTTTTAAGAAGAAATTAAAGTAGCTTTAATATTTTTTTCTTGAAAACGAAGGCAGATACAAAGAAAATACAAGGGACTAAAAAGTTTAATTGTTAATTGCTTAATCAGAAAAACAAATATTTCAACTTTATAAAAAGTCAGTGGCGAACTTTTTTTCAATAATATTGGCTGTGGTGCCCACTGAGACGCCACTGGATCCAAATATACTCATCTAGGTAAAGCTTTACAAGCGCCTTATTAAATTAAATAAGTGACCCAAATTTCATGAAAATTGGTTAAATGGTTCCTAAGATATTCAAAAATAAACGACTTTTTTTGAAAACTTTAACGCCTTGTGTCTCAGAATAGAAGCAAGTCCAGACATATACTTATTAGAACTTTTTATCATAAAAAATATAAGAAAACATCCCCTTAAGTTTTGCCCCCGTTTATTAGTTTCTGCCTCTTAAATTGTGCTTAAGAAGACATGTTAGGCCGGTGGTTCCGCATGTTTGTGTAAAAAGTTGGTACGCAACACAGCTATGTGTGAAAAGGCGTTTACGTTTGAAATTAAGTCAAAGATAAAATGTAGCACTGAAAAAAGAAACAAAAAATCATAAATGAAATCAATACTTTAGTACAATACCTCCTGTAAAAATTAAATTTGGTATTTTTTGATAATAAGTTCTTAGTTTACTGGATTTTAGTCTTGAAGAAGCAATCGCAATATCTCGTCAAAAGTCGGCAATGATGGAAAAGTACGTATCGCAAGTGCGTGCTCTAGAACAACATTTAGCTGAGTTACACACACATCAAACTAAAATTGAGTCTCAGCTACGAGCAGCTCAGGATGAAGCGAACAGATGGCGACAGATGGCGCAAGAGAGACTAGTTGCAATGCAAGAACTTGGAAAAAGGTAAATAAAGAAGTCTTCACCCATAAAACTATAGCCAGAAAAAAATGATTTTGAATTTGGGGGAGGGGGTGCAAAACATACTATAAAGAGATGAATAAAGGAATTGAAGAGCAAAGAGACGAATAATGCTTTATTAAAAAAAAAGGTTTACACAACCGCCACGCCAGTCCCACAGATCCACAAGCTCTAATAATATAAATACAATTTTCATAAACAAACAAATAATTTATGTTTTTATAATGCAGGGGCACAAAATATCAAAAAAATTAGGTTTTTAGTAAAGTTTTTCAATATTATTTTTTAAGATACCTGCTTTATTTTATACGTTTTAAATAAACAATTGATTTTTTTGTAAATCCACTTTACGAGTTCTACAACTTGATATTAATGCCTATCTCTGTATTTAATGTTTCAGTTTAAACGAGCAACATAAAAAGGAGTTAACAAGTTACAAGACAGACTATGAGAAACTTAAAGAGTTGTCAGAAGATGAAGTGCCGAAACAAAAAATTGTTGGAAAAAGCGGTGTGAAACCGACAGGTTACGTTGATCCAGATGTTTTAAAATTGTGCCGTGAGAAAGATGCAAAAATTAAGGAGTTATATAGTAAACTAAGTCAGGTATTTTTTTTATTATTTTTCTCTTCCTTAATCCTCTTACATGATAATATATCGCTGGTCAAAAAGTGCAAAAACTCGTATTTTTATGTGCACTATCGTCATTTTTTCGCCCTTTCGGGGTCTTCACCTAGGTTTGACCACCGCTCCCCTAGGTAGTGTGCTGCAACCTAAAGGTTTATTGTGCCTTGACCCCTACTTCTTCCCATTCACACGCCATTCATTCTATAACTTGGATGGTTGCTGCTTGGTCAGTCTGGTAACCCCCGAGCAAAACACCGCGTACCACTGCTCATAACCGGCGGATACCCGGTCACCCATCGTTAATGCTTAACTCCGGTGATCAAAGCTGCCGACCCCACCGGAGCAGCGACAAGCGCGGCGATATATCGTCATACTAATAGCTAATAGTTTTCGCTAGATGATTCTGATGTTAAATGTCAAATCTCTGCTGAATGTTACTTGCGTGTCTGGACAAATTAACTGGCTTTTTCCTATAATCCTTTTTTTAAGTTGTGTCAGTTTTCTTCTTAATCAGCGATATGTGTTAGGCTAGATCAAAAAATCGCGATTTTTCTTTTATTTCTAATACGGAAAAATTGAATCCTAGGCTTCTCTAGTGAATGCTCGGCAACAATGAGCTCTTAATTTTAATAGGTAGATCCACCTCATATGCATATTTTTCCTACTCCCATAAAAAAATCATATCTCACTTTTCGTAATCATACAGCAAAACTAAAGAAAAAAATGTTTTTGTGTAGAAAATTAAACTCTACAAAAAAGTATAATATACTGTTTTTATATATCTAACCAATAATAAGATATTTAAGGCCAAAGATTTAAAAAAATTTAGAAAACATACCTTTGTGTTAAGTTTTTTAACTTACTGAAAAATACTTATTGACAATTGAGTTTCTATTAAAAATTAAACGATCTACAAAAAAGGTATCTAAACTTTTCTGGTAAATCTAAGAATTAAAAGATCTTTAAAGTCAACGATTAAAGATTTTAGGAAAAATATTTTTTTGTTTTATGTTGGTAACTAACTCAAAAGTATAAAAGATCTGTTTTGTAGAGCCTTTATGAGAAAATATGCAAAACTCTAATTAATAAAATTAGTAGCTCATCGTTGCTGAGAATTCTTTGAAGGTGCCTAAGAACCAATTTTTTAGTGTCCAAAGGCAAAATAAAAAAAAAAGTACCTATTTTATTTTACCCACTCTAATACAGAGTTAGGTCGTATTCGAATACTCAGTATTCAGAATACATTTTGCCGGTATTCGAATAGTATTCGAATACTTTTGTGTTTGGTATTCGGCAAAATACTTTTTGGTTAGTATTCGGGATTCTGTATTCGAATACTTTAGGAGTATTCGACAAAGTCTTTTTGAGTATTCGAATACCGGCGTTTCGAGTATTTGAATACCGGAATGCGTAAGCAGTATTCAAATACCGGAATGCGTGAGCAGTATTCGAATACCAAAATTGTCACAAGTAGAATACCCAAAGGAAACAAAAAGTAGGGAAAAATAAGTTGAGGACCTTTTTTTGCCCTTCGAATTTTTAATCCTCATTTTTTTTTCTATTTCTAGTATTCGAATACCGATTACAAGTATTTAAATAATTTTTCTTCCAAGTATTCAAATATTCGGTATTCGAATACGTTATTTTTCAGTATTCGCATTCGAATACATATTTTCAATATTCGACCCAACTCTACTCTAATATGTACACCTATTATATTTAAAACTAGCAACCTCGATGTTTTTGCACAATGTTTTAGTTTGAAAATTCAGAAAAAACGGAGATCAATTTATCTGTTACTGACAAAGAAAAAGCCAATATGGAAAAAGAAATTGAAGTTCTCAAAAAAGATACGAATCGCTCGTTACCAAAGAAAAAAATGCCAGATATGAAATAAAAGATTTAAAAGAACAACTTTTAAAAAGGTAACCGAACTTACCTAAGTCCAAAAAAAAGATTTCAAAGAGACAGAACGTCAAAGGTTTAATTTGGTTTTAATTTTTCATAATTTTATTAGGAATTAAATTTTTATTAAAATATTCGGGTATTGGGGTTTGGTGGAGTAAAAAGTTAAATATTTGCTTTTGATTTTATTGTAACTTTAGTGTGCGGTATATCCACTTTTGGACTGAGGTAACTTCGGCTAGATCGATATATTTTGGCCCCAGGAATTTGTGGAAGTATTTTTTCCACACTCTTTAGAGAAACCCCGTATAATAAATAATTATTTTTTTACAGAAACACGTATGCCACCCAAAGTAAGCAATCGGAAAAATCAATTAAAGAACAACTTCAAAGGAAAATTAATCAACTGGAAAACGAAATAGATGTTTTAAAAGAAAAGTTAAATCAAGAAATGATTTTAAATGAAAAACACAAACAAAGCGCCAACGAAGATTTTCAAAAATGGAAAAAACAAAAATATTGGCAAGAAAACTGCGAAAAATATAAAAATAAATTGCTTGAAAAAGAGGAGGAATTACAGAAAGTTCAACAAATTTCTACAGGATACAGGTATACTTTTTTGGTTTCGTATGTACAAGCTATCACTGTTAAAATTAAATATTTTGATACTTAATTATCAATATAACAACTATTTTAGAATGTTAATAGAACGTTTAGAAAGAGAAAAAATTAATTTGGAAAACAGAATAAAGAGTCTCAAATCAAATCCTCGAAGCGCAGTTGCCGATCAAGAAATTGAACTTTTAAAATCGGAAAACAGTAGACTTGCCGGCGATTTGGCAACGTTGCAAGCGAAAATGGAAATGAGGCAACAGGGCGCGGGAGTTTTGGGAGCTGCTTTGATGCAGGAGAAGTTAGAAGCTCAGGAAAGAAAGATCGCGGTGTTGGAATTAAGCGCAAAGGTGAGGAGGTATAATTCAAACGAAAACTAAAAATAAAAATATATATTTTATTTTAAAAAAACTACTTTAAAAACATTTTTTTTATTATTTGGTATTTTGCCTTTTAAAGTTTATCCAAAGACCTCCTATGGGGGCTAGAATGATCCCTTTAGTTTCCATTTTTAAAGGAAGTTTGGTTGTGTTACTCAACGTGAAACTAAAATTTAATAATGCCAGTGCCAGAGCTATCTTGGACTGGATCATGGCAAAACGCATCCCTAAAAAGAAAATTTTCATTTACTCTAAAATATTATGTTATAATTAGTTTAGGTGTTCATTTTGGTTGCAAATAGGAGTATCACAGTTATTAGTAAATATAGAACCTTACGGGTTTCTCCAACCTATAACGGGTACCTAGAAATGCTATATTTTCAATATCGCCCTGTAGCTTGCTAAAATATCTGCGACAACTTTGTTGTGACATCTTTCGTTTCACTCAAAGGTGGCCCCTTTTTAGAAAACGGTACGGTTTCATCTTTATTAATAACAGAAATAACTAAGATACCCCGCCATTGCAACTAACTTGGGACACCCTGTACATACCTATACAATTTCTAGGGCCAGATCCAAAAGGAATAAACGTCCCGTCCACAATATTTCCCTTGTTTTCGTCGTTAAATCTTTCAGGATCAAATTTTTCTGGATCAGGGAAGTACTCTGGGTCCCTGTGCAGCCCCAAACAGGGTATAAGTACTGACTGTCCTTTTTCAATAAATGCTTTTGTTTTGGGAATTGCGTAGCGTTCAGTACATTTACGCAAAAATACTGGTGCAGGCGGATATTTTCGTAGTGTCTCTGAAAATTATTTCTAATTTTTATGACCTTTTATTTGCATAACTAATTTGTATTTGGGTAATGGAATTTATGTGTTTATTTACGAGAAAATAATAAAAGTTTCCGACTTAACCCATAGAGTACGCGAGTAAACTAGTATATTATTTAAACAAAACCAGATATTGATATAATTTTATCGTCATTGAAAATATAGTTTATTATAGTAGGGGAGCCCACGATGCTAAATGGGGATTTAAGGTACGCGCACATACGTCGGCATCGGACGGACAGTACGGATAGGAAAAAAAGTTTTAGTGAAATTACACACACACACACACACGCACATGCGAGTTATGGGTAAACTATAGGTAAATATTAAAAGTTAGCGCCTTTTCACCCGGGGTATAAAACCATTCGGTTAAAACCCTCCGGTAGGTATTAAATTCTTATCAAATAACGCAATTTCTGACCTGTATCGCACATATGAAACGGTATTGACCGTATTTTAATTAAATTTGCTATATTTTCACGGGATTTTTTAAAATCCGGAGTTAATCGCCCGCACATAGGTGCACTGCTTTATTTAATTTCACTAAAACTATTTTTTCCGATCCGTACCGTCCGTCCGATGCCGACGTATGTGCGCGTACCTTTACTCTAGCGTCATAGAGACCATTGGGTTGCAAAAGCTTAGACGCTAAGAAGATAAAAATGTTATATAATGTATACCCTTTCATAGGTTGGAGAAGTGGCTTAGACTATTAAATATGTTAAAAAAATACTATTATTTATTCGGCTTATGGAAATCATTCGAGTCGTATAGGATTATATATCTTTTGTTATTCCTAAATTAGTTTCTTTAAAATAAAAAAATAACCACGCTCGAAGATCTTAAACTGACGTTTTTTCTTGTAGCCCTCTGTTTCTTTTACGTCACTCTCAAATTGTCAGATTAGTGGAATATACACTGCATACGAAGCTCATATTTGGTGAAGGTACTTAACCGGGTACAAGGTATCCTACCGTATAATAATCTGCCACGCAGTAGTAAATCCCAAAATCCCCTCTTGGGCTACCCTACCATTATACAACAAAACAGTTTTTGGGACCGCATGTAGCTGTATCTCTATATTTTATTGAGTTGTAATCCATTAAATTCAACAAAATGTAAAAAAACAAAATTTTTATAAACTAATACTTATAACAACTGATAAATGTGTGTAAACAGACTAATTTCATACGATTGTAAAAAGTCACTTTTACACAAATAATGTGCACTATTTTTCCTACGACCACCAATTATTCACCAAAAAAAAGTTTACTTGTCTTGACAGAAAAAATACGAAAACAATTGAAAACTTTGCAAGACTGTATAAGCCATTTTCTATGCATGAAATAGTGTGCTATTTGCTATTTCTTTACAAAAACATCTAATTTTTTTAGGCAATACTTTTGTTTACATACTATCTTTAATATAAAACAGTTTTTATCCGGTAAACAGATGGGTGAAGGTCACTTCCTATTCGAATCTTAGACTACGACATATTTTTTTTTACCGAGGTTTTTTTCGTTTAGGTATCTAGATTACGCTATATATTTTTTTTCAAATTTTTTAATTGGTATTTAATACTCTATTAAAAATATATTTTAACTGATATACCAGCGCAGCGTTATAGACGGAGTGCGTATACGTAACGACCTCGCGGAAGTCCATTATGGGATTATTTATTGATTTTTTTTTTCTTTTAGTACCTCTTTTCATTTTTTCCAATATCATTATTTTTAAAGTTAACACCACATTTTTTTTTAATTTTCTAATTTTGTTAATAACAATTGCAAGTTTGTGTGTACTAATAGGCCTTTAAAAACATTTTTTCTGACATCATTCCGAACCAAATGACCTATGGCCAGTGCCTATGGCACATATTTTTAATAGCTTCTTTCTATTTAACACGGTTTTAAACTCCTGAACTAATCTAAGGTTACTTCTAAAGAAATTAAACAGAAAGGTTAAGTGTTTTTTGGCTAAAGTTATTTAAGATAGCAGAGATTACGTGACTATCTAAGAAGATCTGTAATATATTTTTTTAAATCTAAAATGATCCCAAAAATTTGCGTTCAACCTTGCACTACATTGAAAAAGTAAATAATTTTTGGTACCATTAAAAACCATATCCAAATATTTCATTTCCAACAATCCGTCATAAGTAATTCGGCCTTCGTATTCACCCAAAACTTGCACCACTTCCCTCCGAGCTCTTTCCTGAATGTCTTGATTCAGCGCCATTTCGAATAGCGCGAAACTGGTGGTGGTCGATGTTGTTTCGAAACCTGCCAAGAAAAAAATAAAAGCTTGGGCCGCGGCTTCGTCAACTGTCAAAGCCGTTCCAGGTTCCACATTATCCTAAAAATTAGGACACATATTATGTTAGAAATATGTCTATAAAAATTTAATAATGTATGTTTATTTCTTTTACCGACTTATAAAACTCGTTAAGAGAAGTCAAATTACCAAATATAATAGTCTTAGATCCATAAAGCACTGAATTGATGTTATTTGTTTGGGTACACACCAAATATTATTGTTTTCCTAAAACAAAATAAAGGAAACACCCAAAAAAAAAAATTAAAATAAATAACTAGAAAAACTAAAAAAAGCGACGCTCCGGCGTGGCAAGTCTGCCACCGTTGTCAAGATAAAATTGAACAAAAAAAAGTTAACAATTATTTTGGTTTAAAATTTTTAAAATTTAAGCTTTAGTTTTGGAATATTCTGAAATCGTTTGACATTATATGTCAAATTTTTTATTGTGTAATAGTGTGATACTGTCATGCTGGTGTATTAATTATTATTAATAATAATGTGATAAGTTGGTTGATTTTTAGTTTTCCTGAAGATACTTCAGCGTCAAGCAAAGGCAACCGTGTGTTATTTTAATTAACAGTTATTGATGCTACAGATAGTTTATCTTTATTTAATAATATGTACGCACTTTCTTTAACTTTGCGTTTTTTAGAACAAGTTTCTTTTGCGAAAATACTTGAAAGCTCCAGTATATTCTGTGATAGTTTTCACAAGCATGTTGACAAATTTTAGATTTATAAAATTCTGAGTTTTTATGTACATATGTTTTGTGTTCTTTAATGCGTTTAGCTAAAGCCGCGTCCAGACTTGCAACAATTCGCCAAACATCCGTCCAAACTAACCAACCTATTTGCGCGCTCCTTTGACGCCAAAAAACCGGCAAGCTCTGAATGACTGGCCACATTCGCCAAGCCCTTGAAATGACACGGATTCCGTCCATATCCACATCCGCGTTATGTGGCGATGTATGCGGCGTGGAGCGGCACGGCGAATTGTCGCATGTCTGGACGCGGCTTAATGGTCTACAAGTTTCACCTATGTATATAACATTTATTACACTTACAAGGTATTTTATAGATAACATTTGTTTTGTTTTTGTTAATTGAGATCTTATAGTGTTTTGTGTTTTAAAAAATGTGCGAATATTAAATTTATTTCCTATTCGTTAAATTTTATTTGATAGGCCGGGAATAGGAAGGTATATGGTAAAAATAAATTTGTATAGGTCTACCTTAATTCTGTGTTAGATTATATTAAGAGGATAATTATTTTAAAATTAAATATCTTTAAAAAACCCTTTTTTCAGTGTTTATATTTTGATTAGAACAAATTATTTTAATTCCATCAAATAGGCTTTTTACAACTCCCTTCTTAACCATTATTGGGTGATTAGAGTAAAAAATGTAAGTATCTGTTTGTATGTGCAGGTTTTCTGTAAATTTTGGTTTCAAATTGTTTAAGTTCTTTTTTTTATTAGAATGTCAAGAAAAGGTAGTTCCGAGTTGTTTTCTTTTTTTTTTAGAGTAAATTTAATGGTTGATACTTGTGTATTAATGTGTGTTAAAAAATATTTTAAAAAGTGACCATTATGGTGATAAATAAAAAAATTTCAGCAATATATCTCCACCAAACTAAAGGCTTATAATAATAATTTTCTACACAATTTGATTCACAATTTTCCATAAACATGTTACTTACAATTAGTAATGGGGACATAGGTGAACCCATAGCCATGCCAGAAGTTTGTTTATATAAATCAGAGTTATATTGAAAATATGTTGTTTTAACACAAAAAGTTAACAACTCAAGAATGGTGTTTATGTTAAATTTGGTCCTTTTTCCAAGATGGACATCATTTTCTAATTTATTTATAACAATGTTAAATGTTTTATCGACTGAAACATTTGTTTTTTTTTCTTTTAAAGGTTTTTTCTCTATTTTATTTTAGGAAAATTTGGCGTGTACCCAAACAAATAACATCAATTAAATGAATTCGCCGAACCAATACAGAACATATCTTCTATAAAGCACTATTGTACAGGTTATTTACCAAAATAAATTCACTGATAATAGCGAGTAATAACAATAAAGTAGGCAGTAAATTGGCATTTCTTTATGAATGCTACTCGCGGAGTGTTCCATAAAACAAATAAAAAAAAACTTTATATCCTACTTTCTTGGTTTCCAACGTTTCGTCTTCCTTAATTTGACCATTTTGCTTTAGTTCAATGAGGAGCTGCATAAAATCTTTTCTTGTAATGTTATTGGTTTCCCTATATTCAATTGTTTCTTTAACGACTCTTCTGAAGAAATTGGTTACGTTCGATGAAAAAACTCCAATTCCCAACAACTTTGCAAGTGGTGGAAAGCTCCTAATAATAATCTAAAAAACATACTAATATACAGGGGGTCCCGATACTCTACCGATAAGCTTTAAGGGATGATGCTTCAATGAAAAAAAAAACTTTTAATGAACATATGTCCTAAAAAGTCTGACTACGGGGCTTTAAAAATAAAAAAATATATTGTTAAACCAATTTAGATATTTTAAATTATTTTGTGGGACGCATCTTATGCTGCAGAAGACTTTTTCGGCATTTGGCAAAAAAAAATTACAGTGTCGTCCATCAGGGGTTTAAGGTAAACATTTTGGCGTAATAACGTCTTATAATTCGATGAACGCGCAAAAAACATGACTCATGCGGCGTTCCATAGTTTAAAGTGAAAGCGAGAGCACATCTGTTTCTCTCCTACTTTGAGCGGTCCGCCTGCTATACAATATAGCTATTTACGTTACTAGACCGGAAAATGGTATTTTACGGGTCGACGAAAAACATTTACAGGGCGAGCCGTAGGCGAGTCCTGTAGTTTTGAGGAGACCCGTAAATACATTTACGTGTGTTCATCAAGTACGAATTGCAGTGAAAAGTGAATATGGTGTAAATTGTTTAGTTTTATTTTGAAAAATGCACCATTCCATCAGTATATTCTTATGACGTTGTCACGTTCAACTAACGCCAGTAAACATTTTGAGGGAATAATAAATTCGTTGGACACACAAAAAACATGACATGCGGCGTTTCATTTAAAGCTTGAAGTGGAAGCGAGAGCGCAGAAGATGCACAATCGGCCTCCGCGATTGATATCTGTTTCTCTCCTACTTTGAGCGGTCCGCCTGCTATACAGTAATACATTTACATGTTTTCGTCAAGTAAGAAGTGCAGTGAAAAGTGAATGTGGAGTAAATTATTTAATTTTCTTTTGAAAAATGCAACCATTTCATCAGTATTTTCTTATGACGTTTTCACGTTCAACTATCGCCAGTAAACCGACCTTGCGGACAACCGATTTTTTTAAAGAAAATGGTAGGCCACTGCGTTTTTTTTAATTAAAATGTTTTTTTGATTCCCATTTTACTTGGAAAAAATTTGACCTCTTGGCATTTTTTTATTTGTGTGTGTACGGTTTTTGTGTAAATAAATAGAAACCATTTCTCAGCATGATCATTTCGTATCGCTAGTAGCAAATTCTACAGTAAAAAATCCTCTTTGTTATTCATTATTTAATTGAATAGGGATTTGACCATGCCAAGAAATGGTTTCAATTTATTTACACGAAAATTATACATCAAACAAAAAATGCCAAGGGGTTATATAGCTTCCTTACTAAAGAGGAATTTAAAAAAAACATTTTTTATTTAAAAAAATGCAGTGGCATATCTTTTATTTCTTAAAAATATTTACTTTAAACCTATTATGGTGTAGTAGTTTAAAAACTAAGACCTTTAAGACGTATGTTCATATAAAGTTTTTGTTTTGTTATTTTTTAAAATCATCCCTTAAACTTTGTCGATTAAGTTACAGCACATCCTGTATTTATTTTTATCTAATCGTTTTTTTGCTATTACCCTTACACCAAATTATATTTTCCAGTTCGAGATTGTATGCGAAAAGTTTAACTTTACCATCGAGTTAAAAAAACAAGTTTAAATATTTCTTAGTTTCATACACAATATGCCACCTTAAAACGTTTAATGCAAAACTTTTGCCAATGCATGGAAAGGAGACGGTCTAAAGCAACAAGAAAGCGAGCCCGTTTAGTCATCCTTTTTACGAAATGTTTACATGCAGGCATTCTATGTTTAATCGCTTCCTACAGTGTTCAACACACTAAAACTGAATTCGATCATATTAAGCTGGCACGATGTGTTTACTTATCAACCATTTTTAAAACATCCCCAACGGTTTGTGTGAATGCTCTTCTGCCCATAGTTCTGAATTCGGCATCTGGATCCCTCATGGTATTACAGTCCAGTCCAAAAGCACAACATCCTATTACATCAGTGCTATACCTTGCTAATATTTCCTAAAAAATCGATAAAGTTTTTAAAATATGTTTTTTTCGTAGCTTATAAAGAAGAAAAACTGTTGTTTAAAATTAGCTAACTTTTAGAACACATCCTATTATCGGACACGATTTTCGGATATAATTATCTGAAGGTCAATTGATTATAGGTTTTTATAAGCTTAACGAATATATCCGATCCGATATCGGATTTAAATTTAAAAATATTTTACCTTTATCTCTACTTGTCCATCTTTTTCTGATATTTCACCAATAACATCGGCCATTTGCTGGCCACACTTTAATATAATATCAAACATACCCTTCAGTTTAACCGGCGAATAAGCTGGAGTTAACTTAGCTCTTAGATTTTTCCATTTTGGCCCTGCTATTGAAAATAAATGAGCACTAAGTGGGTCATTTTCTTCATCATAGTAAATACCTAAAAAAAAAAAGTTTCTTATTGTAAGATGTACATAATACGAAAAGAAAAGTTTGATTCCTGATCAATCTTAAAAAAAGTTTTAAAAAATTATTGTTACCTCTGTCATAGAAATGTTGAAAGTCCTTTACTAAAATATCTTTAATAATTGACGGATTTAATGGAAGAAACGCTTTTCGACTAAAAAAATAAAGGCCCACATAATCGTGACCTTTCTGACGTTCTTCATTGTATATGTGTTTTATTTTGTCCCCCATATTTTGTTTTCTACAAATAAAAATTAGTTTATTAAAATATTACTGATTTTGATTATTTATTTGATTAAAAACAAGAAAAATTAAAAAGACTAATTAATTATTCCATTGCAATTATTTGTTAACAGCATTTTGACTGGTCTGTATCTTTAACAGTTTTCAATAACTCCACAACGAAGCGCGATAGAACTTTTTTATATGAAGTATTAATTTTTTTTTTTGGTTTACTCTATAAAGATCTGGCCACACATAACCGCATCAAGACAGCACTGAGTTGCCCGGATTCACAATGATATAAAAATCATTTTTCACAACCTAAGTCTATTGTTTTATGTACGTATACCTTGTCTAAATAAAACAAATTTTCCTTCAGGAAAGGAACAGAGACCTTTTTATTAAAACTTTGAGCATATTACAGGTTAAACTCTGTTACCTTATTTATAGAGGTTTATTTTACGATCAAGTGTAATAAAATTTAAAACTTACCCAGTATTACACTCATATTACTGCATTTTTTTTAACACATTAAAACCGGAAAAAGAAAATTTTGTTCAAATTTATCCTTAAATACCTTTTTGGTTTTTTGAAAGATTTTAATGATTTTTTGGTCCAGTTGTAGCTTATTTTATCAAGATTATTATTTATTATGGGGATTGCAAAAATGTTTATAAGATTAGGTGTTATACAGGGGAGAGCCAAATTTTGCATTTTGCCCAAATTTCGGACACCCTGTGGAATAACATAACATTACAATTTTTTACCAGTGTATTTTAAAGCCTTATCTTTTTTTAGCAATTTCTTTTTTGATTTATTCACTCATTCTAAAAGAAAAAAAATAATAATGTAATTTAATTATGATGGTCGCAATATGTGCTATATTGCAAACATATTGGGGAACTTAAGGTTTGGATAACTTAAGAACTTAAAAAAACAATTTAGGGAAACTAAAGGTTTAGATAACTTAAGAACTTAAAAAAAGATATTTTTATTTATTTTTATCATCAAAAATAAACATTTTAAAGGAGATGTAAAAATTATAACTTGACACCCGATACACAAATTTCATTGTATTATTTAAAAAATTGTATTTCCTTTTAAAATAGAACTTTGTATTATAATAGTGAAATGTTGCCAGTTTAATATTAAATTACCCCACACTCCCCTACATTTTACCAGCGAGACGCACGGCTGAGCTGCGCTGCGGGTTCGTTTCGGTTATGTGTGCCCACACCTTAAGTCGTAGCTATCACTTAAAAACGATTGAAGATATCGAAACGTTGTGCACCAATTGCCAAATAAAGCATAGGAAGCCCAAGATTTAGGTGTTATTAAAGCCATAACAATAACTTTCATCATTTAGGGGCGTATTCCTGAGCCAATTTTATGCAAATAATTTATATAAACATGGGTCCAGAAAAGCTTTGTTTGTAAGATACAGGGTGATAAACTTTAAAATAAAATAAGGTTCTTAATAATAACTTAAGTATGCTTTATCCGATTTTAATAAAATTTGGCTATGGTATTTTTTTAAATATGAAGTTAATTTAGCACTAAATTAATTTCAATTACTGAGGCAGTGGCGGCGTAAGACGCATCTTAGCTAATATTATTGACAAAAAGATGTACGTCACTAACTTTTTGCGCCTTTTATATTTTTTTAAATAAACCACCTAAAAATTAAACTTTGTGGTATTGATAATTTTTACGCAGCATGCTTAGTTTTCCATAAAAAAAAACAAAATACACTAAACTGTATATTCCTGGACCATACAAGAAACATTAGGACAATTTTTTCTTTTAAAAATTAAGTGTTATAACTTTTTTATTAGCAGTTATGTAACAACAACAACAAATACTTAATTAAACACTATTTATTTCTAGTCTAACAAATTTTACCAAAAAAAGTGTTTTAGAAATTTTAGGTTTTTTAAAAAGTTTTAAACCCTTTATCTTGAGGGCGAAAATTTTAAGGATCCATGTTAATATAAAGTTTTTTTTTAATAAAATGGTTCAGGAATACGTCCCTAAATTTTCTTACCGCAATTAGGAAACAACCTGTATAATTTCTGTTTTACTTACCTAAAAATCACATCAGCCATATCTCCAAAAGGAAAACTTGGATTAAGTTGTGGTACACACAGTCTTTTCCAGTATCCATAGGAATATTTAAAGTACACAAATATCAGCAAAATAAATCCAAAAATAATATGAAGAACAACATTGTTATTTCTATTAGCTAAACATTTATTTAAAAAATTTTAGTGTATTAAAAATTTGCACTGAATATAGTGAGTAACTTAATGAAATGGTAATATCTTTTTACTTAAAAAAATATCAACACAATTTTTCACAGGTTATTATTTGGTATCATTTTATTGTTATTTAAAAAATATCTAAATTTAAAGAAACTTATGCGTAAAACAAACAAAAGTCGCGACTAGGCGACTTAAAACAAGGTACTTTCTCTCTGAAGTGTGAAGCACCTGACTGAGATTGTTTGCGGCCCACTTAACCGATGCATATAGCAAAATTTCTCCAAAGAAAAACAAAATTTAAGCCAACATTATAATATTTTTAGGAGTGGATAAACATAATTAAAAAAATAATATTATTTAAATTATATATGAAGACATATAGATGATATATTTGTGGTCATAGAGTTTAAATGTTTTTAACTATTTTAAACTAAAATTTGGAAGATTGGTATACTGTATAAGCCATAGCTAAGGTATATCAGCCTGTAAACCAACAACAAAGGATGTACCTGAGGCATCAAATCCGAAATGTTTACATGCCGGTATTTACGTTAGACTGTCTATTTTTCTCACATGGCCTATGTGTTATGTTATTTAGCTGATTTCGCATAACACTGCTTCTAATTTCAACTTTATTTTTTCCGCCTCTGTTTACTTATATATATTTTTTAATTTATAATAACAAATAAAGTCCCACTTTTGTTCTAGTGAAATTAAATTTTTTAACACGTAAATTACTTACAATGCAGTTCGTTCCAGGATGAGACAGCAGATTTTTAAAATTTTATTTTGGGAGAAATAGAATGGAAACTTTAATATTTTAGCGCATAATTAAAAAAATATATAAACAAAGAAACAAAATGAGACAATAAATAGGTCTGTCCTATTTCGGCAACAACCGCACATTTAAAATTAAAAAATAGCAAAATTTTAAATTTAAGTCCGGGGGTCTTAAATAATAATTAGTTTTTAATTTTAGGTAAAAAAGCAGATGTTTAAACCTTTATACCTACACGTCGTACCAGCTCGATTTGTTCAATTGACTTTCAATGTGTTGAACACGAGCAGGTAGCGATTACACAAACGTGCCCGCTGGCTGCTTAAATGTAGTAAATAATGAAATTTAATTTAAGTACGTTCTCCTCTGTCCGTGGAGAAACGTATCGAGGTAAACGCTAATATGAATGGAATCCTTTTGATTTTTAAATTGTATATGGCTACCAATTAAAAATACGTTACAGAGCAAAAAACATTTGGGAAGAACTAAAAACAATATTCTACATGCTACGTTTGACCTCGTACTATCGATATTAACACAAACAAAGGATGTATTTTGTTACTAGGTTTTATACTTTGGGCACTTTAAATTGAGAACAATTTCTAATGGAACTCTAGGTTACCGACTTTTTAAAGCAATAAAATATATTTTTATGGTAGAGGAAAGTGACAATATGTGGAATAGTATCCCTTATATGGAATACCGGCATTTCTCTCAAACGAAAACTCACACATTCAATTGAAAGAGTTTGTATCTTTTTTATGCCTATTCGCGAGTAGAAGTGGTAACATGCCAGTAGTGCAAGCCCTTTTGTCGCTGTAGTAACGTTTTGTTTTATCGCATTCTTATAACTTTTTAAAGTATTTAAAAATACGTATTTTTCTTACAAAAACTGCACGAAATACTGTTTTTATAACTTTTAGAGATAGTTCAGATGTTCTGTTGTAGGTTTTAACGGTATTTGATTGTACAGGGTATCTCATAATGGATTTAAGATTTAAAATTGTTCTGGCGCCGTTCCTTATTATCCCTTATTACAGAACTGTTTCCTGGCACGGTTATTTCTAATAATGGAGATATTTCGTTTCCTTCAATCCCCAGACCTGACTTCCTCAGAATTTTTTGGGATACCTGAAGAGTGTTGTCTACACCGATCCAGTACCAGACCATCCAGGAACTAAAAGACCGAATTACCAATGCTAAACAAGATATACCCGTAGAGATGTGCTAGCGAGCTTTCCGTAGCTTGCACTGTAGACTAAGAGCCTTATACGAAGAAGACTGCCAGCATTTAAACGATGTTTTATTTAAACAATAAGTCCGCATGTTTAACGTATCTCACAAGTATATCAAAATAAAATTGTTCCGCAATACTTTAAATGTTTGTTTTATTCTTTAAAACCTTAAATCCATTATGAGACACCCTGTATTACTTTCCTAAATAGAAAAATATAAAAATTAGTTTAAAGTCGTCGACAAATCCAAATATGGACAGATCATAGTAACCAATTATGGACTATTCAATATTTGGGTTTCTTGATAATTTAAAAAGCTTCCAATAGAGAAAGAAAAGAATCAGAAGAAAAGAATCAAGTCAAAAAGGGCTGTTCGCCTCCTAAATGATCCCTTTCTTACAGAGAGACTTCTTTTCTCGCTCATCGTCGGCCTGTGGGGGATTTATCGCTTCTTTATAGGTACTTCTACGGCTTCCGCCCTGAGGAATTGTCCAGTATAGTTTTTTTCACTCACGGTTTCCAATAAAGAAACTCGTAGTGCCACACGTATGCATCCCTATACGGTCTAACTGGACAGGCCCCGAACTTCCCACACGGTACATTAGTATTTTGGCTTGATCTGTGACTTTTGCAAATAATTCTTATTCCTTTCTATGTTATACCAAAGTTTTCAAAGAGTTTTATATATTTGGGGTACCTACTACATATTTACCTACCCTTCATTATTTTCTATTTTTTTTTAAATCTTAATTAATATTGATCAATGTAACTGAATATTTTCACAAAATAAAGGACAAATATATGATTGTAAATAATTACTACAAAAAGTTTTTTATTTATAATGTTTATGCAAATTATGTGTAAAAAACAAAATGGTACTCCATATTTGGTCACTTTCCTTTAGTAGCTAGGGTAACAGACTTTTAAAATCAATGTAATAAATTTTTTGTTAAGGTGTTTTTCTTAAATTAAGTGCCCAAACTATAGGTCCTTGTTTGAATAAAGGGTAGAGATTCACGACTTGACTTGATTTTCAAGCTACTTGACTTGACTTGACTTGATATCAAGTCAAGAACAAGTCAAGTATTTGTTTTTTAAATTCAAGTCAAGTCAAGTAGTTACACATCAAGTAACTTGAAAATCAAGTTTTTCAAGCTAACTACTTGATTTTTCTTGAAATTTTTTTTTTTTTTTTGATATTAATCTGATTAACTGCCAAAACGGAACAACAATAAAAATCTATGTACATATAGATGTAATCTTTTATTTAAAAAACATTTAAAAACGAAAACTCTAACAAACTCAGTTTAATAATAAATGAAATAATATGAAATAAAAATACAAAATATTTTAAATTCTGACAATAAAACAACGGAAAAACAACAAACATGAAAATGAATATCTAAAATAAATCTTTAATATCCTCATTTGCCATCCATGATTTGAGACACATAAGGCTTCTAACGGAGTTATCGCCTAACCGATTTCTTGTTTTGGTAAGGGTTAAGGCAGCTCTAGAAAACTGCCTTTCAACTGGAGCTGAAGAAGCTGGCGTTGCCAAAAAGTCTTTGGCCATTGCGGCAAGGTTTGGAAAAATGCATTCGTGTCTCTTCCACCATTCTAAAATATCTTCAGTACTATCAGCTCTTGGGTCAGAAATATATTTGTCGATTTCGTAACGCCAGGCCATATCGTCGTCTGCATTATGGGCAGGTTTTTTATTAAACAAACTTAGTAGATCTATTTCAAACTTTTCGACACTACTATTTTTACTAGGGTTTGAAGATGCTGCTACTTGAAGTGATGGTTCAGAAATTTGCAGAGAGTCAGCCCTAAAATATTGTGCTTTAAAAATATCTTCAAAATATTTAATTGCTTCTAACTGCAACTCCTTTCCCCAACTTGTATTGCAGAATGTTTCCACTTTATGTCGGGGGTCCAAAATCAGGACAACACAGTACATCCAGTTAGTTCGTTCGTAATGTTTAATGATTTTGTCTCTTGCCGCTTGAATACTATTTATAATCTTTTCATCGATTTCATCTCGATCAGGTTTATTGTCAAGTTCCATTGCCCACGATTCTAGTCTATCCAGCAACATATTAATGCCGATTATTACCATGGGTAAAGTAGCATATGATTCACCTTCTAAAATTATAGAAATACTCTTAAAAACATTAAGGTACTGGCAAATTCGTTCCATTAACGACCATTCTGTGTCGGTTGGCTTTAAAGTTTTTAAATTTTCTACATTATCACAAAGGATGTTAAGTGCGTTTCTCATATTTAGACTCCATCTCAACATGTCGAACGTGGAGTTCCACCTTGTTATGACATCAAGTTTTGGCATAGTAAATTTCAGGTTTAAAGTGGTGCAAAATTTGTCAAAGTCTTTACGTAAATGTTCAGAGTTTTTTAATTTTTTAGCAAGGGAATGGATTTTTCTTACAGAAGAGTGCGGAACTTGGCAGTCATCATCATCATCATCTGATATATCTGTCAAAATGTTGGCGGTTTCTTCACCCTCAGAATCAAGGATTTTCATAAATTCTCTAGCTGCCAAGTTTAAGATGTGTGCAAAACATACAAAGTGGATATTTTTTGTATCGATTTCAGAAATATGTGTTTTAAGTTCTTTGATGAACGTAAAATTACTATTTGTATTGTCGGTAGTAATACCTTGTACGCATTTTGTAACATCGTAGAATTGTAATACTTCGAAAAATAGCTTTGCAATTGCATTACCAGTATGTTGCCCATGTGCTGGCATAAAATCTAGAAGGATACAATGAAGTTTCCAATTTTTATCGATAAAATGGGCGGTAATACCATAGTACCCTTTCATATTAAAAGAAGACCATCCATCAATTGTGAACGAGATTTTTGAATTGCAGGTTTTCAAAAATGACTTAATTGTTTGCTGCGCTGCTGCAAATGTTTTTAATGTCAAAGATTTCATTTGATTCCGACCAGGTAGAGTTGCCTTTGGATTTAAGAATTTATAAATTTTTCCACTTATAGCATCTTCAAAAAGTTGAAAGGGAGATACTTCTGTGCTATATATTCTACAAGTAGTTTTTGAAATTTGTCTTGTTGGAAGTTTTCTGAACAACTAGTGGTCTGCAAAAAACAAAACTGGAGTTAGTAAAATGCAGCGCAAGGTGCAAGAATGTTTACGTTATAATATCCCACTTTTAAATGAAAAACTGCTGCCAAATTTACTGCCATAATGCTTTATCTTATATATAATAAAACCCCAAGAGTCAATTTATTTCTAAACTTAAAATTCGAAGAAACCGCCAATTTGGATTGGCCATTTTGAATTTTTATATTTTAACTATTACTTTCAAATCAGGTAATATTTGGACCCAAAAACATCGAGAAATGCAAAAAAATTTATAGCATGTCCCACAATTTTGAATAGAATGTCTTAAAGTCAATATAGATTTTTGTAAATATACTCTGATGAGTTTTATTAATGCAGGGTGTCCAAAAACTGCTGCACCGACTTCAAAATCAGAATTTTAAATGACACATCATTACCTACACAATTATATCATCAATTATCTCGATAATTATTTTTAATTTATTATACCTTTTTAATATAGAATATGTTTTAAAGTCAAGGAACCTATAATATCTAATAATAATTATAATAATAATAATAACAATAATACATATTATAAAACTAAAGTTCGCCACACGAGTCTTGCTATTCTTACACTTTTAATAATTTGGCAACAATACCTCCCTGCAAACAGAAACCCGGAATTCTTGTCACAGATGGGTGGTCGTCGAGACCCCTATTCTTACACTTTTAATATTTGGCAACAATACCTCCTGCAAACAGAACCCGGAATTCTTGTCACAGATGGGTGGTCGTCGAGACCCACCACCCATCTATGACAAGAATTCCGGGTTTCTGTTTGCAGGGAGGTATTGTTGCCAAATTATTAAAAGTGTAAGAATAGCAAGACTCGTGTGGCGAACTGTATAAGTGTGGCTTAAAATGAACTGATCCGGATTTTGAAAAAAATTGCTTTTTAAGGTGTTTTTGGGGATCAGGGAATTCAAATTAAGCATTTTTTTCTAGCATATCATTCTTAATCTGTTTTTTTTAAAGATTTTTTTAGAAGGGATAAAGTTAAAGAAAAAAATGAAAGATTCGTTATCTTTGATCCAGAAATCATATAAAACGATAACAAACTCAAGTTGTTATAATCCAGATTAAAATTGCTCATTTTTGTTTAGTTGAAATGAACTGATTCAAATTTTGAGAAAAAATAACTTCTTAAGGGGTTTTCGTGATCAAGGAATCCAAATTAGGCATTTGATTTTTTTCTAGCATGATTTTTTTATGTGTTTTTTTTCAAGATTTTTCAAAAACGGATGAAGTTGGAAAAAACAAATGAAGTATTCTGGTGCAGCAGTTTTTGGACACTCTGAATAAATAAAATTCTAATAAGTAATTTAATTTTTTTTTGATTGTCAAGAATCTTTTATACAATTATTTTTTTCTACACCCTGTAGATTTTGAGGAGGAGGTATGCATACGCCCCTAATAAAATGCCCACCCTGTAAAATTATTTACTATTTAGTTTTAGCTCAAATCTAATTATTATTATTAATTTTTTACCTTCTCAAGCCAATTTGGAATTGTGCTAAGCCTATTCGAACTGGCAGAGGCTTCTACCTCGGAATTAGGTGGGCTGGATCTACCAAAAATGTTTTCGTAGACTCTAGTGTGTTTAGCTTGCATATGCCTCCTTAGTGAAGATGTTCCACAGTTTTTCATTTTTAAAACTGTATTTTTTACGACACATAGGGTACATTTGCCTTGTTTGTCGGTATTTTTCTTACTCTTAGGATCCTGCTCGATTATGAAATAATCCTTAATTTTCTTCGTTTTATTAGATACACTTTTATTAGCTGTAATTCGTTTTGCCTTTGATGGCGCCGACCCTGCACTTTCTTCTTCTGGTTCGGTGTCATCAGATTCTGACACTTTTTCATCTACGATATATTCTGAGCCGCTGCTTTGAAAAGGTTCCGACTCCATTTCTGACAAATCACTTCTTAAATCGGACATAATAATTCTTTTGCGGTAGCCGTTTATTCTTAAACAACGCTGCTCTACTAATGCTGAAAGCACAAGCACGTCGTCATCGTTGCTGTGTGAATTACCTATTTAACCTCGGTGAATCCCGCATTTTAACGCTTCGATGCGCACTCACAGATCACCATCAAGTAATATCAAGTAGTTTGATTTTACTTGATATCAAGTCAAGTAGTTTAGTCCGAAAATCAAGTCAAGTCAAATATCAAATTTTTAAAAGCTTGAGTTTTCAAGTCAAGTCAAGTATTTAAGAAAAAATTCAAGCTACTTGTCTTGATGAATCTCTAATAAAGGGTATGCAAACCAGGGCCGTGCCTACCGGGTGGTGCAAGTGGTGCAAGGCACCAGGGCGCAAATGCTGCGGCGGCGGAAATTATGAAAAAAGGCGGAAATGCTTGAGATAAAGGGGCGGTAAGTAAGTTAAACTTTTGAAAATAATGTACAGTATAACTTCGGTAATTCAGACAGATATAGTTTAGGTATTTGTCCGAATTAGCGAATTGTCCGGATCAGCGAAGTAGTGCTCATAATGAAGAACAGGTTGAATTCAGCTCCTCTTCGAACGAGTGTGAAGGCGCATTATCAATAAGAAGCAATGCCTTGCATGGTTTGTTGGTGTGGGATTCGTAGGGTTTTTCCTGATTTAAAAAAACAAACTAGGAAAATTATAATGCGCTGGTTATTTAATTTAACTAAGTGACTAATATTAACAAACTTATGTGACAATAAATTTAGAATACTTCCGGAACCTTTACAAAGAAAAAAAAAATGTATCGTTCTTGTTTGAGTTCTATTTAAAAACTGACACTGGAAACCTTGGCCGTAGCGCCCGGTAACGCTTTTTTCCGCGCTGATTGGCGGGCGGCAATCTTTGTTACCCGGTGAAGTCCCGCGAACTTGCTCCTCGCGAAGTCGTCATTCTTAGAAGGCAGCGGCGCGGTTGCTAAATGTTTATTTATTATTTAGTTGAGAACACAATGGCGTAGACTCGACAGTTGGCGATACTCAGATATTACTTCAATTCAGAAAAACTATTATTTTGGTATAAAGGTTGTTTTAAACCATTCAAGGAATTTGTTTTGAGCCATCTATCCTTTGATACTTGCCTGGTATTTCACAGGCAACTGTGTATTTTTGTAAAGACGATAATTCTTACATTTATCTAACATATGTAACGACAACTTCTGTGTGTCTAATGCATTTGAGCATGGGAGAGAGGTTACATGATCTTTTGGAATTCTCCATCCTTGTGACAAATTTTTAACTTTACGTACCAACGTTGTGTTTAGCAAAACCCTTCAAAAAAGTGCGGATTTATCGGCATTGTAGAATTTGTTTTTAGTTAATTACATTCCTTTATTCAGGGCTTGAAGTTTAAGTTAAAAGGAGCAACTACTTCAGTGTTACTTAAAACACGTTCTCCACACAATTTAATAACACGAATACCACGTTTCCCTTTAAATTAATCGAGCCATTCTGAACTCGATTGAAATTCAGTATTTTCTTTGAAGTTCTGCCGTTTTTTACACATGGTCTAATGTTCCCCCAAGTAAAACTAATCCACACTACATTCTACGAGTCAAGGCATGTATATGTATAAGCTTTTAATTCTAATCTTATCTAAAATCTGAAAGTGTCCGAACTGTGACGGGTGTCCGATTGACTGGAGTGGCCGGTTTACGGGGTGTCCGAATTGTTAAAGTTCAACTGTAATTTAAAAATGGAAATTCTTTTTTGTTGGCCTTTAAAAAATTTGATAAAAAGAAAAAAATAATGTTGAATTAAGGAGATAGTATTGTTTGCTCTTATTATTTGTTTCTTGTTTTTAACAATTTAAATTCTTTAATTTACCAAAAGACATTCCTTTCTAAGGGCGACGAAATTTTTTTGTACCAGGGCGCAAGTCACCTTAGGAATGGCTCTGATGCAAGCCATGCATACTCAGAGAGCTCATTCTCGTGTTTTGCGTTTTATCTCGTAAACTCATCAGTGGATTTGACTAAATGTCGATGCCTGTTTATCATAAAAAACAGTTTTGAAGTAGCACGACGGGTATAAACTTAAGAGACAAGCTTTAAGGGGTGATTCTAGAATGAAAAATAAAAACTTCATATGAACATGTGTCTTTAACGTCTTACTTTTTGAACTAGGGTGTTAAAAATATCGTATTTTGTAATAACTTTTATACCAATCTAGATATTAAAAAAATTAAAAGATGTCTTCAATGCATAAGAAAACATTTTTTGACAAACAATCAAAAGTTACCAGTGTCATCCAGGAAGAGTTTAAAGTAAATATTTTTTAGAAAAAAATGGTACACCACTATATTATTCTAAAATAATAATATTTTTTTAAATCCCCTTTTAGTTTAGAACAAATTTGGTCTCTTGACTTTTTTTGTTTGTTTGGTTTTCGCGTAAATAAATAGAAACCATTTACCGGCATGGTCAAATCCCTATCTAATTAAAGAACAAATTACAAAGGTTATTTTTTACTGTAAAATTTGATCAGTACAACATGACCATGCCAAAAAGTTGTTCTATTTTTTTATGCAAAAACCGTTCATCAAAGAAAAATAATAAGAGATAAAATTTGTAGAAGAAATTAGAAAAAGATTTTTATTAAAAAAAAATTCAGTCGTACCATTTTTTCTAAAAAAATATTTACCCTAAACCCCGTATACCCTGTATATCAAAAAATCTCTTTTAAAGCATAGAAGACGTTTTCCAAATTTGTTCAAAATATCTAAATTGGTATAAAAGTTATAATAAAAAAACAGTTTTTTTTTAATTTTTTTTATTTTTTTTTATTTTTTACACCCCTTAGTGGACATATGTTCACATAAAGCTGTTTTCTTTTAATTTTTTGTAAAATTACCTTTTAAAGTTTGTCGGTTGAGTTATTAGACATGCGCAAGTGCATGTACAAAAATAATTAACTATTTTTCTTTTTTTATACAATATTCCTGTAACTTTAAATTATTCGTTTAGTCATATTTTTGACTAAATGGTAAAGGTCGATATAAAATTTAATAAATATTTTGATGACTTTTAAGGGTACCGTTGAAGTAAGAAATGAACTTGAACGACTACAGACAAGCCTGTCGAATTTGCAAAAAGTAATCTATGCTTAGAAGCTGAAAATTTGGAGCTTAAAATGGACTTGGAGAAATACAGTAAAGAAACTCCGCATTTGCAAGAACAACTTCAACATTTGGAAAAGTAAGATTAATTAGTAACCCTAATATGTATCCAAACCGTTGTTACTTACTGAACGTTATTATCAAATATATCTTTTAGCTACATTGAATTACTTAAAAATGAAAACCAGAGCACTGAATGTCTTACTACAAACGTTGAAGACAAAAAGTTTCCCAGCTTGAAAGAACAGTTTTTATTCTAAAAAGAGTAGTAGAAAAGCTTCAAGTAGAAAATAAAAAGACTGCACAGTGGAAAAAGGCCTCTCTCAGAAAGATCTGTAAGTTTTGCTATGCAATTCTAATTCTAAACATCGTTAATTAGACTCTTGTTTCTTTTTAGTCTTCCGCGGAAAAATTAAAACGGGAATATGTTAGACTTAAAGATCAACATACCGAAAATCTTAAAAAATGAAGGAACTTGAATCGAAATTGATTGCAGCAAACAAAAGAGTTAAAATTCTTGAGAAAAATCCTACCGGAAATGACAAAGTGGAACAGCTGCAAATGCAGTTGGAGCAAGTGAGAGAGCAACTGGCAAATAAAACTTTGCTGTTAGATAAGGTTAAAGCATTGTTACATGGAGCTGCTGCAAGAGAGAAACAACTGCTAAAAGAGGTAAATTTTTAAAAATACAAAAGATTTTGGTTGGTAGGGAAGAGTGGGTTAAAATTATCACATTTCACAAGCTATACATGAAACACCATCTAAACACCAATACGTGGTAATAATCCCCGCCGCCTATATTTTAATTTGGAACTTTCTAGAAGATATTTTAGTTCTGAACAAATACGCAGTAGGTGAACGTTTGTTCTTTTATGTTTGATATAAAGTAAGCCACAAAATGTTGATATGAGTTTTTTAAGATATGTAGTGTTTATTAAAAGTTTACTTTCATATTTTTATTAGCCTCAGGTAGCTTCATAATAATATAGAATAATTTGGTTAATTAGGCTTATGCTTAAAAAAATATTAATAAATGATTTTATGCCCAATTGGGTAAAATGATCCCCTCAAAAGAGGTAAAACAATAGCGCCCGAAAAAAAAACATGTTTTTTAAAAATTTCTTCTAATGAAGATGAAGAGAAAAATATTACGGCCTGTTTTGCAGTAAGGAATATTATCAATCGGCAGGCGAAAAGGCTAGTTCCAAGAAGCTGTTTAAAGTGGCTCATGATCAGAGAAAGAAAGATGTTTAAATGTGACCTATGCTAATTTTTTATAAAGCCATTTAAGAATAGGATTAAGTATGTTTTTGTACATTAAAAAGTTTTGTTTTTTTCGATTTTCGCGCAATATTTTAGAGGGATCATCTTACCCGCACTTGAGGGGAAAAATGATCATTTTCCATTTTTTCCATAGGTATTTTTATGAAAATAATTAAGCTCAATACAAAAATGTTTTGTGTCTTACATAAATAAATTATTTATGCTGTCCTTAACATAGATATATTATACAGGGTGGTCCCTAGATAATGGGCCAAAATTCAACTGAAGAATTGTGACGTTAAAATTTTGCGATTGAACTAAACTTACCTCATTACCAAAGTTAATTATAACTGAGATACAGAGTGTTAAAGCCTAAAAAATATTTCCAAAAGTTTCAGTTTTTGATACATTTTGAATATTGTAATAAAACTAGGTATATAGGGGTTTTTTGACATGAGGTATTTAAATCTAATGTTAATTTTTAGTGTTAACTAGAGGACGCAACCGTTCAATTTCTCTTAAATGTCCAAACTTTTTGTGCTTCTCTGTATATACCATTTTAGTAAATTAGTAAATTCTCCTATGTTTTCTACACAAAAAAGGTGTACTTTGTAAGAATGGGTCAGAGCCACCGTTTTCAAGATATTTGCATTTAAATGGTTTAGTGCAGCCAAAAAGTATATAGATAAATATATTTATTATTATTTATTTGTTTATTATGAGGCAGTTGTAGTTATAGCTAATACGGTTTTTTAAAGGAATTTTTGGGTTGCATTAAATTACTTAATGGTGAATATCTAGAAAACGGTTGCTCAAAGCGATTCTTATAAGGTTTACGTTTTTGTGTAAAAGGTCTTAAAGAGTTCAATATTTTACTCGGATGGATATACAGGGCCGCAAAAAAAGTTTGACGTTTTAGAGAAATACAAAGTAGTGTCGTGTAAGCGTCCTTTGGTTAGCACCTAAAAATTAACATTAGATTTGAATAGTTAATTTCAGAAATCCCCTAAATACTGAGTTTTATTACTATACTCAAAACGTATTTAATATTGTCGTAAAAATTTAAAAGTAATTCTTTGAACCTTGACACCCTGTATCTCAGCTAATATCAACTTTTATACTAAGGTAACTTTGGGTAAATCGCAATATTTTTCAGTTAATTTTGGCCCGTTACTTCGGGACCGGTAAAAAAAAAGATTTTTGGACATTCCCACAATGATTTTTTCCTTAGGGGGCATTTTCCCCCACTCTCTCCTAAATTGACTTGTTTTTTTTTATTGTTTTAGGTGTCTGAGTTACGAAATCAATCTAGTAAAGACAAAGACTTAAGCACAGTGTACCCTGTTGAAATTCCAAGTCCTATTGAAGAAGTGTCTGAAGAGAATAGTGATATTTAGATTAATAATTACTATTTATTTAAATATTTAATTTAGTGTGAGCTTTTATTCTGTGCTATTATATATTTTAATACCTACAAAAATATTTAAGTAATTTAAACTAATTTTTATAGTTTGAAATAAAAAACAGAGTAACTTCGTGTGTTTTGTGTGTGTGTTTCGTGTTTTTGTTGTTGTATATTATGTGTGAGGGATATGTTAGGATAGCATATATTTAGGTCTGATATATTATGGGACGGTTCCAGTTGGGGCGCCAGGGGTGGGCGCGGTGTGGCGAGCGCCCAACCTAAATTGCTCTCGCCCAACCGTTCACCCAACCTACTAATTGAACGCAAAAACATCATGCTCCAAAAACCATTCCATTTATATAAATTATTTAGTCAGCTCATATTCAAGTAATCCGAATTATGGATTTCTTGAATAAATGATCTATGGTCGCAATAGTAAAAATTACCAGTATGTTGCGCTATGTCATTAGAAACGGATTTTTAGACATGAAATGGCGATTAATAGAGAATCAAAAGGCCTTTAAAAAAGTGTCATTTGAAAAAAGTTGCTAGTGCCTTCTTAACCAAAATTATTTTTATGTCAAAGAGTAGTTTAAGTAACACCCTTATTCCCTTTTACCCGATCTCAATATCTTGTCCCATTCAAAAAAAAAGGGGAGGGGGAAGTAAAATATTTTTGGTTTACACAGCCTTCTATGCAAACAATTATTTTAAAAACCGTTTGTTTTATCACAAAAATGCAAAAACCAAATATTAGAATTTTTATGTGGTTATTATGCTGGTGTAGCTTACCTTTTAAAATTGATCTTACACATAAAATTTTGGTCATCAACAGGCTTTACCCCCATTAATACCCCCTATGGTGGAAGAATCTTTAATTAATTAATGGGTTTGTATCTTCTTTAAGACACACAATAAATACAACTTTTTAACTGATGGGGAAGTGCAAAATTTCGTGAGATTTGATGCGAAAATGTTGCCACAGTTTTTTTTATCCAATTTGCGATGATTGCAGGTTAAAGGGTGTTTTTGTTTCCAGTTTATGACCTTAAAAATTGTATTCATATATAACTAATATTGCACTGCACATTTTACTGCCCACCCTCTAAATTTCCCTGCCGGATATCGCCCAACTTAAAAAAAAAGCTGGCGCCACAACTGGACGGTTCACTAGTGTGGATCTATAAATCTGCAACTACATCCAGGATGGTTCCTAAGGTAACTGGCGCCCTCGTGCAAAAAAAAATTGGCCGCCCCTAGAAGAGAATGTTATCTGGTAATTGAGGAATTCAAATTGGTAAAAGCAAAAAAAATGTTAAGAACCAAAAAATGGCCTTACTTTTAAAAATACTGTCTCTTTAATTCAACATTGCGTTTTTCCTTTCTATCAAATATTTTTGAGGGCCAAAAAAAGATTCCCACTTTTATATAACATTGTTTTCCAAAATTTTACTTAATTATCGCCCCTTCATTTCAAGCATTTCCGCGCTTTTTTAAAATTTCCACCCTGCAGCATAGCGCCCTGGTGCCTTGCACCACCCGGTAGGCACGGCCGGACTACATCTTCATAAAACAAAAATCTTTCTCTTTTGATTCATACTGAGCCCTTACGTTTAAGTATGGAGTAAATATTTCTGGATCTAAAATTTCTCTTTTATGTTTTTGCCTATTTATTTATACATTCAAAAATAGGCCATTTAAAAAAATTTCTCTTGGGCTTTTTATTTTTGTACCGTGGAAAATAGTGCTCCTGGGGCTCGTTTTTCGAATTAGGAAGTAGAAATTTATGATGAAAAGGGTGTAAAATTTCTCTTTTGTTCGCTACTTAATATTTAAAAGTATGCAATTTAAAAAGAGGGTGAAGATTTTTTTCTTGGCGACCTTTTTACTCTTTATGTCGAAAATCAGGCCTCTGGTGTCCAAAAATGTATGCAGTAAATCATAAGTCAGATTTAAGTACCGGCACTATTTAAATTTTAAAGATTAAAAAAATAAATATTATCCAATCCCTAATAAGGCAACTAGCAATTATTCTGTAACCTGGAAGTAAGTAATAAAAACTGGGTAGCAAAACAAATACTTAAAATGCTTTAAAAAGTAGCATGCAACCAAACATACCTAAGATTTCTAAGTTTGAATAGGAATTTAAAATATTATGATAAGGTTTAATGATAAGGTCAAATGGCAAAAACAATCGCAATAGAGATTTACTGTCGTTTTACAAATGTTTAACGTATTTTTTACTTTTAAATGAATTAATGCAAAAATTATAAATATAGAGTTGGTCAATGAAAAACAAGAATGTTTATAAGAAAATATTAATATTGAAGAGATACCAAATTTTAAAATGCTTTTTAGATTGACTTTAAAAACTAAGGAAAAAATAGCAAAAACACGATAAATAAATAGTGTGGTTCATTAATTGTGTAAGAAATAGGATTTCTTTAAATTTGTAATTTGTCAGAAAATTAGTTTATTTTATAAAAGGCATGAATCTAAACCATATTAATATACATGCAGGCTGTAACAAATATGAGGGCCACCATTAGGATCTTGGAGGTGGTAAAAGATACAGGGGTTGGTTAAATTGGGGTACAGTTGCGAATTTTTATGCTTAACAACATTCTGTTTCAAAAATCTAGTTTAAGAATAAATTAAATACCAAAGGTGATTTTTTACTGTAGCATTTGCTATTAGCGATACGAAATGACCATGCCGATAAATGGTTTCTAATTATTTACGCGAAAAACGTACATCAAATAAAAAAGTCTGAAAATAAAATTTCTTCCAAACTAAAGAGAAATTTTGAAAAATAATGTTTATTGTAAAAAAATGCAGTGGCCTGCCAAAAAATGTCTTTTGTTAATAACATAGTATGTTCATATAAAGTTTTTTTTCCTAATGTTCATTGTAAAATCACCCCTAAAGTTTGTTGGTTGAGTTACTGTACACCCCGTATATAAGTACTGCCTAAAAGTAAAGTACCCTTAAAAAATACAAAATAATAAAAACACAGCATGAGACGTTGGTCTTTTTAATTTTTATTATTATTATTATTATTATTATTATAATCTTTTTATTTATCAAGTTCTATATATTTTTTAAAAGTTTGAAAATAAATCTAATTTGTGGAAATTCCGCATATTCTTGTCAAATTCCTACCTAATTAAAGAACAGAATATCGAAGGTAATTTTTTGCTGTAGAATTTGATATTATCCATACAAAATGACCGTCCGAGTAATGGTTTTTATTTATTTACGCGAAAACCGTGCATCAAATAATAAAAAGTCAGGAGAATAAATTTGTTTCAAACTTAATGGGAATTTATTTTTTTTTTTTTTGATATATTAACCTTAAACCCCTTATAGACGACACTGGTCATAATTTTTTTTGTATGCCAAAAAATGTGTTTAAGTGCATAGAAGGCTACCCCAAATTTTTTAGATATATCTTAATCGGTATAAAAGTTTTTAACACCCCTTTAGTTCGAAAACTAAGACGTTTAGGACAAATTTTTATAAAAAGTTGTTTCATATTTTTAGTGTAGAATTAGCCCTTAAAGTTTAGACGTTAATGTTTGGCCCACCCTGTGTTTTGATACTTATAAGGCATGGCATACACTATCTACCGTTTTATGTAGGAACTATCTAATCAAATAATGAAAGTCAGTATTGCTTCAGAGCAGTTGATAACAAACTGCGTTAACTTAATAAACATTTTTGGAACTTATTTCGGTTGGTTTATTATAAAATTATAAATAATATAAGGTTATAAAAACACCGTTTTCAATTTTAATTTTTCTACTATTAATATGTCTTTAAATAAGTTGGGAAAAATCAGTGGTGAAGTATTGAAAGAGTATGCTATTTTAAAAAATATTTCTAAAAGATGCAGCAGTCACTTTGTTTATACACCGGATACGCAGTCTCCTATCAAAGGTAAGAAACTGAAAACCTGTAGACTATATAGTTTTTTCTCATATACCGTATGTCCAGGGATGGACCTAACTATACCCGTATTTTTTTTAATGTTTAAAAAAGAGCTTATATTTTAAATTATATAAATTACTTTTAATACGCAAACATTATTCAGTTTAATTAAAATTATTGTAATAAGTAAATCAAAAAGATACTATTTCTTTAACAAAAAGTTAAAATTTTCATTTTTATTTCATCCTGTCTAAATACGTTTTTAAAAAATATTTATTACCAGGGACGGCCCGAGGGTGAGCCGGTAAGGCGACTGCCTCAGGCGGCATGATTACAGGGGCGGCAAAATGATCGTACAGGGTCGGCAAAATGATCCTTTTTAATGCATAGTTAGTTTTTAAAATTTAAAAATTAAATAGTGGGGACCTCTTCTTTAGAATTGTAGAAATAAAAGAATGGAATAAATAGAGGTGCGAACCTTTTTTTTTGCTCTTCAAATTAAACCTTATATTTAATATCCTTGTGGGGTGGCAAAATTGTAGCCCGACTCAGGCGGCCCTTTTCCTCGAGCTGGCATTTTTTATTACCGATTTTCTTTATTTCCTAAAATAACATCTTCGTAATTTTAAGGCTCCCTGTACATTATAAGACAATTATATGTATACAGGGTGTCCGAAAGGTGAGGTTAAAAATGATAGGGGTGATAGAGCGAGCCAAAATAATGTTAGTACTTCATATAAAAAAAGTTTTATCTCGCTTCGTAAGAAAGATTCAAAGTTAGAATTATTAGATAGTATTTTAATTATGACTTTTGAACTGTTGCCACAGTACCAATGATATTTGGGCAACAAAATAACCTTATACTAAGGCTTCTTTTCATAGGTAAGCGATTTGTTTTTTCATTTTTTGTATATATTTTTGACAAAGGTAACAAATTTGACATTTTGCTTTGACCATTTGATTCTTTCACCTTTTTTTTTTTTTTAAGTTATTCTTTATTTGAATCGATATCTCGGACCGTATTTAATTAAATCGCATTTTAAATCCAGACATACTAGTTTTTTTATGTATATAATAAAATATTCATTTTTTCTTATTAGAATTATTAAAATGTGGTAAAATTATTAAAAACTGTGTTTTTGAACCTCCTAACCTTTATTATACAGGTAAAGACTGTTTTTAATAATTTTTCCATATTTTCATAATTTTGCTAAAAAAATGGAATTTATTATTACACACAAAAATGCTGGTCTGTCTGGATTTAAAATGCGATTTTATAAAAAACGGTCCAAGATTCAAATAATGTATACCTTTTTGTAGAAAAAGATAAAGGAATCAAACGGTCAAAGCAAAATGTCAAATTTGTTAACCGTGTCCAAAATAAATACAAAAAATTAAAAACATCGTCTCACCCTGTATAATCCCAACTTACAGAACAACAGTTTACCTAAGAAAAGAAGCATAATATAAGGTTATTTAGTTGCACAAATATTATTGGTTCTGTGGCAACACTTTAAAAGTTATAAATAAAATAAGTTTTTCTCTTCCAACTTTGAAGGTCAATATTTCCCTAACGAAGCGAGATAGAACTTTTTTATATGAAGTACTAACATTATTTTGGCTCACTATATTACCCCTATCATTTTTGATCTTACCATTTCGGACACCCTGTATATTAGATAACACTTCAAAAAATTATTTCTTTTAAAGGTAATCTTAATTTTTCCTAGAATCCATCATCCAATGAAAAAAATGAAACATACACTATCGATTACTTAATTTGGTAGTTTTAAAAATATATTTTCCAATTTTTAAAATTTTATTTAGTAATATTTTTGCAATTTAAAACCAACTGGCATATTCTACGTTGATTTTTATTATAGCTTTTAGATGAAGCAAAAACTTTATAAAAAAATAAAAAAACATATAAGTATATATAATTTTTCGAAATATTAAAAATAAAAAGCTTTGAAGGACTTAAATATACCTGTATATTTAGGTTCATTTGTGGACACACTATATAAATTTTTAAGGAAATCATTGTAATAATGATTTTTTGGATGTATAAACAGTGCGGTTTTTAAAATCCCCTCTCCCCTTAACCTCTAACGAGACAAGATATCAAGGTCGTTCCGTTCCTCCACCAAAATTAGTAAAGGGGTTTGGTTGTAATTAATATTAATTATTTAAGTAATACTTATTTGTAATTATAAATGTCAAATACTGGTAAATTTAATATAAATGGGCCGATTTTCAAAAACAAAGCGGTGCTGAGTAGAGAATTAAAGGACCTCCAAAATGATGTGTTACCAGGTCCCCCGTTTTATTGGGAAAAAATCTTCGTACTAGGCTGAGTAATTACAACAATTTTTATGCCAAAAGTAGTTTTAGTAATACCCTTTTTCCCAAATTTTACCCGACGACGATATTTGTCTCGTAAAAAACTTAGGAGGAGAATTTTTAAAAACCTTAGTGTATTTGTTTAACAATAACACTAATTTATTTTAAGGAGAAAAAACTAAAATGAACATGTTTCAAGCAATAAACAACGCTTTAGAAACGGCTTTAAGAACCGATCCAAAGGCCATTATTTTTGGAGAGGATGTTGGTTTTGGTGGAGTCTTTAGGTAAGTAAATTCCTGGTAATACATTTACTTTATTGGCGATTATAACAGTTGGTTAAATTTTAACTCCGATATTTTAATGAATTTAATAGTTTGGATTTTCTACATTGGGTATTTGAAAACAAAGAGTTTTTTTCGATTATTTCATTATAATTTTACATATTTTAGTAAGCAACTTAGTCGTGTGATGGCTTGGTGTGTAAAGCACTGGGTCGTTGGGCGCACAAACGACGTGAGGTAGGTTCGAATTCTGCTGCGGCCAAATTTTATTTATAAGTTTGTTCAGAAATTTAGTGGTAAACAGACGGACAAAGTGCAAAATGTATCGACTTAAATAGCTAACGAGGAGTAAGGCGCTGGAACACACTTTATCTTGCCTTGCGCAACCGTAGACATGCGGACCCCACTCAGTTGGTAGGTTCTATAGTCTCCCTGGGTGGGGAAGTAGTCTTAAGATGTCGCACATAGAACCGTGGTTCGGAACCAACGTTAAGCTGTAGGTCCCGTCTGGCTGACATCACCCAGACGTAAAATGACATGGCACACAATAAGCTGAGCGGCTTCAGTGCATGGGTTATCCCGGCCCTATTCTAAGGTCTAAGGTTTAAGCAACATATACTATGGGGTGCCATTTTTTTAAAATTACAGGTGTACCTTAGATTTACAGAAAAAATACGGCAGGGAACGAGTCTTTAACACACCCCTGTGTGAACAAGGCATTGCAGGGTTTGGTATTGGAGCTGCAGCGGCAGGCAGTACTGCAATTGCGGAAATTCAATTTGCGGACTACATTATGCCCGCATTTGATCAGGTAAATAAGTCAATACAGGGTGATCAAACTTAAGTCGATACTATTTATAACTTCTTAATTATTGGAGATACAACAATGCTTAAATTAATAAAGTTGTAGTATTTTTTCGCTGATTTACGTACTGCCTCCAGAAAACCATTTGAACATCAGATTTTCGATTTATTACAAAAAAAATCTACTTTATTAAATGGAACACAATTCAAAAGATCTATCAAAAAGCTTTAAAAAAGTCCACATGTAGGTAATAGGGGAGACTGGGTACGGTTGTGACAATTTTCATTTGACGACCAATAATTTTGTTAGTGTGGAAGTTAGCTGTACAAAATAAGTTTTACTTTATAAAGAGTACGTATAAATTCAAAAATATATTTCTAAGTACTATGGTTAACTTACAGGGGCAAGTTAGAGACAAGAAGAGAAAGTGTCACAACCGACCACACCCCAGGGGCGATTGTGACAGTACTTGGGGACGGTAGTGACAGATTCAAAAATACACACTAAATGATCATCGATCTCTTTTATTGCACAAAAGATCATTTTCCTTGGAACTTTATCCATTTTTTGCCAGATCCATTCTCGGAATATCCAATACACACCAGAAAATTACCTTCTTCATTAATGTCTTCCGTTTTCTTTTTTTTAATCTTTGGACAATCCATAAAGGTTGAAAGCCTAGATACTAATGTACCGTGGGTGTCTGAAACGAGGTAAGGGAAAGTTTGTTGACACGAGACTTAAATACGTAAAGATTGGGGAAGGGATAAAAAGAAAAGAAATCCATGGCAGCAGGTTCCGCATTCTAGAAACTTTAGGGATAAAAAAATGAACAAAAAGGGAAGTTTAGGGCCTGTCCAGTTGGACCGTACGTAGATGCATACATGCAGAACCACGAGTTTTTCTTTAATATTAAAAAATAAGTTTTGAACTTCCATTGTCTTTATTACATTTATTCACACTATTCAGACACACGAGTTTTTCTGTTGGGGACCATACCGCAAGTTGAGAAATTACCTATACTGAACACTTCCTCAGAGCAAAAACCATGAAAGTTCCTATAAAAAGCGATAAATCTTCCACAGCCCCACGATGGGGAGAGAGAAGAAAGCCTTTCTGAAGTCAAGAGTCATTAATAAGGCGGACAGCTCCTTTTGAATGGAACCAAGAATGATGAGGGTTGAGGGGGAAGCCAGAACAATATTCTAAAGGGGGTCAGATTTGGGACACATATAAAGTGTATAAATAAGATGGGAAATTTGTTTATTGCGTTTTCGAATATACCGCAACAAAGATATACGATTAACTTTTTGCATTTCTGCAAACTCTTCATAATGATGTTCCTCGTTTTTATTTCTGTATAAGCTTCTTCATATTTTTCTATATTACATTGACCTTTTTTTGCTTTTCTAACGCGTTTTCCTGGCATCTTAAAGCAAAAAAGAAATTAAAAAATGTCACAACCGTACCCAATGCACTTTTTGCAAAAAAATAATTAATATGGCAATATAAAATAACAATACGTACAAAGTAATCACTGGTACGTAATCACCTATTCATGATTGTATCTGTACACATATTCCAACAATCACTAAAAGACTTTAAATAAAAATACTTACTTTTGACCGTTAAAAAGTAATAAATTCCCCTGCCAAAGTCAACGTCGCGCGTTTTTGAATGCAATACTGTGAAACACCTTTACACCCTTATGAAACTCCTCTCTCCCCTTTGCGCCATAACCGTACCCTGTCACTATCGTACCCAGTCTACCCTATATCAAAATTTTTAAAAATTTCGAAAAGATGGTCATTCTCAGGAATTAGATAGTAAACTGGCATGTTTTTAAATGAAACACCCTGAAAATTGACACACCATTAAATAGATATTTTTAAGAGCTGTAAAGTCCGTTTTACAGTCGGCAAGTTCTTTCTGCAACTTGCAAGAAACTTGTGGTAGGCATGCGCAGTACGCAAACAGCTGATTTTTGGCAGCGTATTCTGCAACTTTATTGCGACTTGCAACTTTACCGGTTGGACCGATTTTTCTTGCAGTTGCAACTGCAAGTCTGGAAAAAATATGGTTATTTTAGTGGTATCAACCCCACCCAAAGTTACTAGTTGAGTAAACACCACCTTCTTGCTTTTTTTCTTGAATTTTTATCCCCCAGGAGGGTAGCGGCAGCAATAATGAGGCAAATTGTAGCCGCGGTGGCTCTTTTTCGTTCGATTTTTTCATTTTTAACAGCTATTCTACATACCGGTCAATAGCTAGGTTCCGTTCTAACTTTATTTTCACATTTTTGCACGTTGGTACCTTGCCCTATTTTGGCAATATTAAAAAGCGAATTGCCGACTGTAAAACGAATCTGCAATAAACTTGCAGCAAGTTTATTGTTGACAGAAAGTTGCTACAACAAAATTGCAGAAAAAACTTGCCGACTGTAAAAGGAACTTAAGAAAATGCATTTAATATGTCCATCTCTTATAGTTTAGGAAATATGGCCATTCAGGTCTAAAAAATAGTAGATATAACTGATAGAAGTGAAACTGATAATTTTTCAAAAGGCTTATTAGAGGTGTAGATATAATGAATATTTAATTTTCAAATTTGGATGGCCATATTTTTAAAACTATATAGCTTTTAATATTGTCTATTTAATGGTGATGCAATATACATGGTGTTTAATTTAAATAATACCAGTTTACTATCATGGATGGATGGTCATATTTGCGAAACTATTATAAATTTGATACATTACATATAGACTTTTTTAAAGCTCTTCAGTAGATTTTTCGAATGGTAATATAATATACAGGATGTTTCATTTAAAAAGTATATATTTTTGCAATTAATCAAAAACCCGATGTTCCACTGTTGTTCTGTTGGCAGCACGTTAATCAACGAAAAAATAATACAACTTTAGCCGACTTTGCATCTCCAATATTAAGGAAGTTCGCAATAGTGCCGACTTAAGTTTGATCACCCTGTAGAGCAGGCAATAGTTGTCTTTAGTTTATGGGGAAAAACAGAACAAACACACAGTTCCTACTTAATTACAGTTAAGAAACCAAATTGAAAACCTTAAATTCAGAAGGGTCTATGTCCCATTTAAACTTCATATTGGCACATGAGATATACTATGAATATCCCTACCTTTAGGAAGTGGGTTTTTGCCTATAGCATATAGAACTCTCTTATTATCGTTTGTTTTTGTATATATGTAGAACCTTTTTAAATAAAAATCTCATTTTTGGTATTTTTGGTACTAAGCCCTTATAACACAAGTTGGTTTTATAAACGTTTATAAAACATTCAAGTAGATTTTGGGTAACGTACGATAAACGTTCTTAAACCTTTGTAAATGTTCTTTAAACTTTTTTAAAAGTTTTGTGTCAGCAAACACAACGTTTTAAAAACGTTTTTTGTACGTTTACTAAACGTTTTTATAGTACCTGAAATGTTCTAGGAACAGGCTTTAAAAGTTTTTTGGGACCTCTTAAAAACGTTGCCATAGTATTGCTAAATTTGGTAATTGTTTACAAACCAGACGCATCGCCGATTTTAATGAAATTTGGTATAAGGGGTATTTTGGGGCGCTGATTACGAATCTAAAAGAATTTTTTCCGACACGCTTCGTTCTCGAGATATTTATCATTAAACCCCATTTTTCTATTTATTTTAGCCGTTTTTTCCATAAAATTGCATAGCTTTACTTTCGCCTTGACGCCCCCAAGGCTACTGCAATTGAAAGTGAGGTTTTACAATTTTAAGGAAAATGCGGTAAAATAAATAGAAAAATGGGGTTTTAAGAGGTGGAAACCAAATATTTAGTACCAATTTAGCTTTAAATCAAGCATTGTTCGCAAAAAGGAGGGAAAAAATAGTGAATTTAGGTTAGTTCTGGTTATCAAGTCCGATGATGAATATCTCGACAACGAAGCGTGTCCTAAAAAAAGCTTTTAGATTCGTAATTAGCGCCCCAAAAAAACCCTTATACCAAATTTCATTAAAATCGGCGATGCGTCCGGTTTGTAAACAGTTATGTTTTAGGTGAATGTTTTTAAAATGTAAATAACAAACTACTTTTTTAATTAATGAGAAATAACCCTATTTAATAAATAATATTTAAAAACACACACATTTAACTAATATTAACTAATATATGTATACAATTAGGGTTAAAAAAATAAGAGTATAACTAAGTAGTAGAGTAGACTTAAGAGTACAGAAATAACAAGCACTCCATCAGCACTAGCACAATTATCAGTTAGAAGGGTTTGATATAATATTACTAGAAGAGGAAAAAACAGCACATCACAAAATACTGAATTCAATAAAATCCATTTTTGTAAGTTGTAAAATTGCCACACCAACGAACACTAAAAAGGTCATTCATGTCATTATTGTTATTTACTACTTACTGAAGATTTGAGGGTGCGTTCCTAGCCAAGAGAATTCCCCAGGGACGTTCCTAACTAATATATTTTTTATCCTAAGAACAAACTTAAGAGTTATACGATAAAAAGTTATACTTATCCTTAAAAGTACAATCAAAGAATTTTTAATGGGTTAAAATAATTATTTATGACTTTTTTTATTCATTTTATTTCAATATTAATTTAAGTTCAGAATACGATCAATAAAAACGTATCATGTAGATTTAAAAGAAACGTTTTTAATACGTTTATATAAAACGTTTTGTAAACGCTCTTTTTAGTCTTAAACGTTCGGACCTAAAGTGTACCTAAAACGTACCTTTAGGTCCGTAAACATTGTGTGATATTAGGGAGACCCTTTTGAAGTTAGGGTATTCAATTATTCCATTACATTTATTCCTTAATTTAATATGACATTTCTATTTGTGACCATTTTATTAACTATGTATTGTAGAATAATTTAAATTATTTTGTATTAAAAAAATATTACTTTTTTAGTTAGTAAATGAAGCTGCAAAATATCGGTACCGTAGTGGCAATGAATTTAATTGTGGAAAATTAACAGTCAGGGCTCCATGCGGTGCTGTTGGTCATGGGGCTCTATACCACTCACAAAGCCCTGAAGCGCATTTTGCCCATGCTCCAGGCCTGAAGGTAAACTTTTTATATGGATAATTACCTATACAGGATGTTTCAGAACTATGGGATCAAACTTAAAGGTGCGATTGCTTATATTATTTTATGAAACAAGTTCCTATCCAGAAACTAAGTTTTTTCTAAATATTTTTAATATGCTTAGGTCGATTTGTATAAAATTTGGTTCATTTATTTTGAGTAATAAGGTGCTTATTTAGCCCTGAGGCGTCTCAGTGGGCACCGCAACTGATATAACTGAGAAAAGAAAAGTACGTACTGACTTTTTTGTCGTTTTTATGTTTTTTTTTAATTAAATAATTAATAATACGACTTTTCAATCTCTTGTATAAGCCACTTTAAGTCATTATAAAAAGTAGCTCTAAAGAGCAAAAAATCAAAAATAAAAAAATAAAAAATTCTGTTCTTAGTAAATAGGCAAAATAACAATTTACGATAAAATTCACGACTGCTAATTTATTTTAGGGCAAATAATTGTTTTATTTTAATTTTTGCTTTTTATATCATATTGTCTATGGGTACTTTTTAGAAGAAATTAAAAAGTTTTAATATTTTTCTCGAAAACAAAGGTAGATACCAAAAAATACAAAAATTATTAATTATTATTAATTGCTTAATATTTATAATCAAAAAAGTCAGTGGCGTATTTTTTGCTCAATAATATAAATTGCGGTGGCCACTGAGACACCAATGGACCCAATAATAACAATCTGGTTAGGGCTAACTAGGCACCTTATTACTTTAAATAAATGTACCAAATTTTATTCAAATTGGCCCAAGCATATTAAAAACATTAAGTAAAAACTTATTTTCTTCCTGAATTTTGACGCCCTGTATCTTAATAAGGAAGCAACTCCGGACATATGTTTACAGAAACTTTTTTTTATAAAATAACATAAGGAATCACACCTTGAAGTTTGATCTCATAGTTCTAAAACACCCTGTATTATTTTTCTTACTAATCAGTAAAAAGTGTAAATTTTATAATTAATTTTTTAGATTGTTGTTCCTAGAGGTCCAATTAAGGCCAAAGGTCTATTACTAAGTTGTATAAGGGACCCGGATCCATGTTTGGTATTCGAACCAAAGGTACTTTACCGTGCTGCCGTCGAAGAAGTTCCTGATAATGATTATCAGTTGCCAATTGGAAAAGCAGACATTTTAATAGAAGGTTAGAGCACTGGCGTAAATAATATTTTCAAACAACTATATCTAAAAACTGGGACACAACCCACATCAAATTTATACAAGATACTAGTGGCCTTAAAAGGAACACTTTATTGAAAAGAAAATTTGAAAATTGCCAAAAAGAATTGATTTTCGGATTAGCCTCCCCAAGAAAAATCCAAGTTTAAAAGAGAATCTCTTTTTGTAGTTTTTCGTAAATTAAATTAAATTTTATCGACAAATTCTAAATTTGAAAAAATAAATCTTTTAGATGCCTCCATCTTTATCGGAAAAAGGTAGATATTTTACCGACATTTAGAATTTGTCGACAAAATTTGATAAAAAAATAGAGGATTCCCTTTTAAAACTAAATTTTTTCTGAGGAAAGGGGGTTAATTCAAAAAATCAACTTTTTTCTCAAATTTCAAAATTGAAATGTTCTTTACCAAAGTGTTCCCGTTAAGGCCAAAAGCATCTGTAATAAATTTGATGTGGGTCCCATGTCCCAATTTTAACAATAGATAGTCATTTAAAAACATTATCTACAGCAGTGGAATAGAGGTAGTTAAAAATAAAAACATAAAGATAAGAAAACCAAAAGATACATATTAACATGTTTGGCTTAACGCTGGCCACAGACGCTCAGGTGTACCCACGGTCTACCCACGGTATACCCACGGTAGACCTGTACAGTTTTTATTCAGGTAGACCTGAGACCTGAGCATGTGTGGGGCAATCAGGTATAACTGTACAGATTTAACTGCACAGCTTTTTTCTTAGACGCGTCCCGATTTAAACCACGGCGTGCAAACTTGCCGCAACAATGCGTTGTTCGATGCAGCGTATGTGGTTGCAAGATTTTTGTGGTTCGTGATGTAGTACCGTTGCGCGATGGGGTACAAATCTGGACGCGGCTTTATTTTAATTGTTCCATAATATTACAAAAATAATTTGAAACTGTGTTTCTTAAATGATATTACTGGACTCGACGGTTTTTGGACAGCATGTAAAATAAAAACAGCAATAAAAAAAACTTATTTTTATAGGATCCGATGTAACAATGATAGGCTGGGGTACTCAGGTACATGTGTTGAAAGAGGTTGCCAATTATTTAAAAGAGAAGCATCGGATTTCTGCCGAAGTAATAGATTTGGTGTCCATTTTGCCCTGGGATGCAGACACAGTTTGTAAAGTAAGAATTTTATATATTTTAGTCTGAATATATATTTGTCTTTACACACTTCCCATAGTTACCAATATTTATGTTTTAGTCTGCAAGCAAAACTGGAAGAGTGTTGGTGGCACACGAAGCTCCTTTGACATCTGGATTTGGTGCAGAAATTGCTGCAACTGTACAGGTAGTTAATATTTATTTAATATTTATTTTTATATAGGGTATTAGGGAAATAATGTTTGTATCTTTAAAAGATAATTCCTTGTATTATTCTAAGTAAAAAGTTTCTTATAACATAAATCAATCGTTTTTGGGAAAATCAAGTCGTAAATAATTAAATTCTCCCAAACATTTGGCAACCTTGCAACACAACAGGAATACAAGCGTACGTGGAGATCAACTTATTCATTAAATTGTTATAATATTAAAGAATTTATGGTTTCGTCCGTTACTTTGTGACCGTACATTTTAAATTAATAAAATAAAACAAAAATATACTTTGTTCATAGTCACTTTAATTGAATATTTAGCCGTGACAGCTGTTTCGTAGTACAACTACATTTTCAAACGTACTGACAAACTAAAATTATGTTACTTATATATAAACAGTAATACCTAATAAAAAACATATTTTTTAAAAAAGGTTTTAAAATCAATATGGTACAGTTGTGAAATTTAAAGATTTTATTGCTATATTTTATAAAAGTTTTACAAGGGTAGATTTCCTAGGTCAATCTGTGTGTTAAGCAGATGTACATTCTGTTTTTTATGTTTATAGATTTCAATATTTTCTAATGTATCTAGTTTTCGCCCTTTTTGTTCTACATGTAATATTTTTAGGGTATTGATTTCTGGAAATTTGTGTCCGGTTTCCAGAAAATGGTTTGCGAAATTTGATGTTGTTTTCCCTAACCTATAACATGAGTTATGTTCTTTAAACCTAGTTTCGAAATTTCTTCCCGTTTGTCCAATGTAACAGCTATTACACTCTTCACAAGTAAGCTTATAAACTCCTGATTTTTTAAATTTATTTTGTTTATCTTTCACATTAAATATCATGTTTGATAATCGATTTGATGGTTTATGTGCTATTTTCTGGTTTTGTTTAGACAGGGTGTTCGAAATTTTTGTGATATTTGGCCAAAATAAGTTAGGGTTTTAAATGGTTGGTTTTGTTTTTCAGGTATTTTTGGGTAAATTTGGTTGAGGGTGAGTTGTTTACGTTTCTTATTAATTATAGAGTTTATTAAGGGTGGAGGATAACCATTGTTTTGAGCGATGTTTTTATAGTGTTTAATTCTTTTTCTAAATTTTCTTTGGAAAGTGGAATGGAAAATGCGCGATGTATCATTGATCTGTATGCTGACATTTTGTGGGTAATTGGATGTAAAGAATCATTAGGTATTGTAATATCAGTAAAAGTTGGTTTTCTATAGATATCAAAATTTATGGTTCCGTAGTTAGTTTTTGTTATTTTAAGATCTAAAAAGTTAATGGAGTTTTGTTGTTCTATTTCCAAAGTAAATTTAATCTTAGGGTGTATAGAGTTAATATAATTAAGAATATTTTTTAGCTCTATCTCGTTTCCTGAAAAGCCGACAAGTATGTCATCCACATATCGGTACCAAAATATAACATTATCTGAATGTTTGGAGTTTATAAATGATTCTTCTAGTTTTGACATAAATATCTCCGCCATTAAAGGGCTTAAAGGGGGAACCCATAGCTAGTCCGTCTGTTTGTTTATAAAAGTTTCCATTATATTTAAAATAATTTTTGTCCATACATAATTTCAAAAGTTTTAAAATGTCCTCTTTAAGAGATGGGTTCATGTTTTTATTGTTTAGTTTTTCTGTTATAATTTTGATACAATCGTCTTTTGGTATATTTGAGAACATGTTAGTAACATCAAAGGATGCTAAAATTGCGTTTTCTGGTAGACTGAGAATTTTTAGCTTTTTTGTCAGGTCTATTGAATTTTGAACTGAAAATTTGGGTTTAAAGTTTAAGACATCTTTTAAAATACGGTTTAATTTTACTGATATTTCCCTATTTAATAACGCTTTCAGTCATTTCAGTACATTACATTTACCCAAAAAAAATGACTGGGTTTACGATCTGTGGCGATATACACCAACAATATCCACGATTATGGCCCGCCGTAAATTGAACCCAGCCCACGCACAGCACACGCGCAGCCCACGCGTGGATAACTTTGTAAAACATGCTTTTAAATGGAGTGGCGCATATTGGACCCAGCCCAGAGCTAGCCCATTCTGCTGCCAGCCACCCGTGGATAGGTTTGTGTTCGCCGCACAGATTTCGTGGGTCTTGTGCAGCATTGGTTTTTTTTTTAATCTGAAATATGGTTGATCCAATATGCGGTAAATTGATCAAAAACGTGAACGTGGGAAGGATGGGTTAAGCGTGGGCTGCGCGTCTGCTGTGCGTGGGCTAGGTTCAATTTGCGGCAGGCCTATTAGTCACTTATTTAAAACGATGCGATGCACTAAAAAAATAAAACATTTCTAAATCACTTACAGTTGCAGTTAAATGTATTAGGAATCACAATACTCTCAAGTATTTGGGAGTCTTTTACAAATGTTCTAGCTGGTAGCCTTCGATCAGGAAAACTTTCTTCGTAAATGCGTCTAGCTTTGGTATAATTTCAGTAGAACCAAAGACAATTGTAGTTTTACTATAGACACCGAGAACAATGCTAAATTTTTGGTCATCAACTTGGACGCTCGCTTCGTGGAATTTATGAAGCGGGTATTTAGCATTGTTGTGGAAGTCTATAGTGAAAATACAATTGTCTTTGGTAGAACGTTTCAGTCCTGCAGCATTTACAGGAGTGTCTGTTTTATCACCGCAATGAGACTTTTTGCGATGCACACTATTACCCGACGGGCATCATTTCCCTACTTTCCCCTAAAAACTTTAATACTAATTTTTGTCTCTTTTTCAGGAAAACTGTTTTCTTAAACTTCACGCTCCCGTTGTTAGAGTAACAGGAGCCGATACTCCATTTCCACACGTCTTCGAGCCCTTATACCTTCCCACCAAGTGGCGATGTATCGACGCTGCACTGAAACTTTTAAATTATTAATAATCATTATAGTTTAAGCTACCTAAGTGTTCATTATATTGTCATTAATAAGAATAGTTAAAAATATTCTTTTTTCGAAAACCTATAGGTCGATATACCATTTTTACCAAGAAACTGGTATTTTAGTAAGTATACCTATCCGTCTCTTTTTAACGAACTTTAACAAAGAGAAACTCCTCAATTCGCCTGTATTTTTTTTTCTTTAGGTAACGTGATTACTCCGGCGTTTGTGGTTACATTTTAAAAATCCTTTTTTATTTGAAAGACTGCACTTTCCCGGTGGTCCTATAAAAAAACAAATCAGGATCGCAAGAGAGCTATTTTTTCTCTCTACCGTACGTTGTTTGTGCGGCAAAGCTGCCTCTAGTTGATTACGTATATGTTTAGATAATAAAGAAAAAAGAAGAGATCAGAATGTACATTTAGGATCGACAACCCTGGAATAAAATTTCTTGCTTTCACCGAACTAAAAGAACTACTAGTAATGTTTTTAGTGGATGTTTACCGATGTAATAGTAATAATAATAAACTACAAAAATAAATCGACTTCTAATAAGCTTTTGTTTATTTAGTTATTACCATTAAGTATAGTTAAGCACATACTGGGTTAGTAAAAAGTACTGCAACTCTTAAATAATATCTTTAAAATTGCTACATTTACCAAATTGGGTATCTGAAAGGTATCAAGCAAAAAGAATTTAACACTAATATCGACAATATTGCCAGACTTCCCAGCTTTGTGCTACACATATTTTTTCTTGTTCATGGAATTGCAATAAATTTCGCATACCAAATTTAATTATTTCACAAATTTTTAAAATTTCATTTTTACTAGTTGCCAAGATATAACAAAACCACATTTTAGGTAAAAAGTGCAGTTGCACTCAAACATCTCTAAAACCGCTTAAAGTGCGTTTACAAATTTTAGTATTTAAAGGTTTCTGGGTAAGTACAATTGAACAGCGATATCGTCATTGTTGCCAGATTTTTATATTTTACACTACACGTAATATTTTAGGTAAATTAAATGGAATGCGCTAAGTATTTTAATTGCAATGAAAGAAACGTTCCGACTTTGGTAAGATTCCAAATTTTTAAAATTAAATCTGTACCAGTTACCAAAATATGACAACATCGTAATTTTAGTAAAATTTGGCAACAATGCTAATATCACTGATCAATTAGGCTTACCTAAAAACCCCAAAGTCCAAAATTTTGTAAATGTAACTTTAGCGGTTTTAAAGATATTTAGGACCTTACGTACTTTTTACTGAAAGCCTAGTGTATCATATGTCAGCAACTAATAAAAGATTGAATTTTTAAAAACTTAAAACCTTACTAAATTTGATTTGCCCAATTTAATGCAATAAAACTAAAGGAGCATTCCATTTAAAAAAATTAACAAAAATACGTTTACTATACAAAACAACGAAATCTGGCTACAGTGCTGATATAAGTATTCAATTTAAAATGTCTAAAATACCTTAGATACTAAAGTTTGTAAATGTAGCAAGCGTTGAATTCAGGGTGTGGCCCGGGGGATATTCAATTATTTTTAATATTATAAATTTATTTAAAAGGTTTTTAGGCTAACAAAACAAAATCTGCTCCAGCTTTTGTTGTAAAATGTAAAGGCAGCCAACTGCAATCCTTTATTTATGTTTAAAATACCATACATTTTTTGTGCCTCTGCATATTATAGCTCTGGTGAAGAAGTTCTATTCTCGCATATTTTCTAAAGAAACAATGTATACTTAGTTAAAATTGCTACCAGTAACCGTTTTTAAGATATTTCAGATTAAAGGTTATATTTTAAACAAAAAACTGTATTTGTATTCCTTCAATCTTTATTTAGGCCACCTGGGTTCTATTCTGAAAAGTGCTGCCATTAATTCCCTGCGGTAAAATGAAACGACATAATTGCTGTATTCCTTTTATGCTCCAGAACCGCCCAGAACGATACCATAAGAGTTCCTTTTACAATTTTTTGACATTTTTTCATGTTGTAGAACCGTTCTTGACACTATTGACAGTTTAGAGAACAGTTCTATAAGGTAAAAGAAATACACTAATTGCAATTAACCTAAGTTGAGAAGTTGATCGTTTGAGAGAAACCGGGCGTCAAAGTAAAAAAATAAATTGGAAAATTTAACACTCTGTATCTAGCAAACGATCAATTTTTCGACTATGCTAAATTTTATTACATCCTTGTATTTTGGAAATATTTGAATGCAATGAAACATTTTTGTATGAAATAAAACGTTTAGTCTAAAATTTATCAAAAACAGTTGCTTGTAGCGATATTTATTAGATATATCTTTTTGTGCCAAAAGTATAAAATATTTGAAAATTTTTACTGAAGCTAAAATATACAAAAAAAAGGTATGAAAATGTGAACATAAGCAAAGGACTGCAGGTGGCACCCTCTACAAAAACAAAAACGTAAGCCAGTAATTATTTTGGTATTTATATTTCAAGATCTTTTTTTGCTTTTTAACTTTTTGGGGGTTATTCCCCTAGGAATATTAAATTCTCCCCCTTTAGGAAAAAATGTCCGAATACAACACTATATGTAGCTTTAGCGGTTTTAAAAATATTTATATAAGAGTTGCGGTACTTTTTATTAACCCAGTATGTGCTTAATTACTCAATGTTAATAACTAAATAAAAAAATCTTTTAAACTTTAACACCATATGTTATTAGCCGACTTTTTTATTATTTATACTTTTACTTAATTTTATTAATTTTTTGAAGTAGTTTTTTTTAAGTATATTAAGTATCAGAGCTTAAATTTTTTTGTTTTTCTTTTGGTTTGGCCACATAATATTTGTCGTGCCCAAATTACCTAATAAAAAGATATAGGTACACACGTTTACACACACAAGAGAGGTCGCGAGTAGGTGCGATCGTGTGTGTACTGAATAGATGGTGCGTTTCTATCCAAATGACGGATCAATCTTGCCACTTCAGATAGACCCCAAGGTATGCCTCATCGTGTGTATGCCCATTAGGGATTTTAAAAAGCGGATTTGGCATGTTAGTTTTAAAAAGCTTTATAATAAACACAAACATTTACAGGTGCATATACATTTTTAATTAGTATTAAAGCTTTTGGAAAAAAGAAAATTGTAAAAAATCCTTATTTTTCCTAATTTAGTTAATTATATTGGTAAAAATAAAAAAAGGTAATTTGATTTTTTTATTACCTAAATCTTTAAATTGTGTTTATTTTGTTTAATTTTTGGTGATACTTTCAAATTTTTATTTTTATTTAACTCTATTCTTCTTATTACCTTACTTTACGTTATTATCTAAAGATATACGTATCGCGTCACTTAAAAACTCTCATGGCCAATTTTGTCAATGCGTCAAAAGGATACTGTTTAAAGCAAAAAAACTTGAGACCGATGAGTGATCCTATCAGAAAATGTTTACATGCCGGCATTCTTTGTCTAATCTCTCTATCTCTACAGGCTAATGTTTAACACAATAAAAGTCAGTTGAAAGCATCAAGTTAGCACGACATGTATAAATTAGTGCTTTTAATTAAGTTTATCTGTGTTGAACACTAGCAGGTGAAAATAAGACTAAGAACGCCTGACCTAAATTACTTTCTGATACGCTCAGTAGCGTAACTACAGATATGGGAGCCGGCCGGGGCGGAAATGTAAGTGGGGCCCCATATAATTTTTTGACAAAAAAGGTCTTCAGGTAAATCCGAGCGGGATTTTTTGACTACTAAAAAAAAGGTTAGTAAGAATTAAAAAAAATAATAAAAATATACCTATAAAAATTCGTTATTTGGTTTCTTTTTTATTAGAGGGGTTCTCAATTCGCCGCGTATGTTTTTTGTGTATATGTCACGCGATTACTCCGGCGTTAAATCACGCGTTACTTCCGCAGTGGTCTGATAAAAAACAAAGTCAGGATCGCGAGAGAGAAAGGTACTAGACCTATTTTTTCTTTCTGCCGTACGTTGTTTGTGCAGATAAGCTACCTCTAAATAGGTATATAAAGAATAAAGTTGGTCAAATTAATGTGTCTATCTAATGTGTTTTTTTATTTATTTCAGCTTCGTGTGTATAAATTATTAAGCTTTTACCAGATATAATGTATTCTACTAGAGGTTAGCTGCAGCCCTGTGTGTATTGATTTATTGCAGCTCCGTGTGTATCGATTAATAAGCTTTTAACAAATATAATGTATTCTACTAGAGGTTAGATGCAGCCCTGTGTATCGTGTGTATCAATTTATTGCAACCCTGTGTCTATCGATTAATAAGCTTTTAACAGATATAATGTATTCTACTAAAGGTTAGCTGCAGCCATGTGTGTATTGATTTATTTCAGCTCCGTGTGTATGAATTAATAAGCTTTTACCAGATATAATGTATTCTACTAGAGGTTAGCTCCAGCCGTGTGTGTATTAATTTATTGCAGCTCCGTGTGTATCGATTAATAAGCTTTTAACAAATATAATGTATTCTACTAGAGATTAGATGCAGCCCTGTGTGTATCGTGTGTATCAATTTATTGCAACCCTGTGTCTATCTATTAATAAGCTTTTAACAGATATAAAGTATTCTACTAGAGGTTAGCTGCAGCCCTGTGTGTATTGATTTATTGCAGCTCCGTGTGTATGAATTAATAAGCTTTTACCAGATATAATGTATTTTACTAGAGGTTAGCTGCAGCCCTGTGTGTATTGATTTATTGCAGCTCCGTGTGTATCGATTAATAAGCTTTTAACAAATTTTAATATAATGTATTCTACTAGAGGTTAACTGCAGCCATGTGTGTATTGATTTATTGCAGCTCCGTGTGTATTGATTAATAAGCTTTAGACATATATAATGTTTTCTACTAAAGGTTAGCTGCAGCCCCGTGTGTATCGATTTATTGTAGCCCTATGTAGGGTGGGAGCAATGATTAGTTCTTGTAAGGTTTTTTTTAATTTCCTAATTAAACCTCCAGTGCTGTCAAAAGCTTATAAATTGATAGACACAGGGCTGCAGCTAACCGCTAAAAGAGATACTACTAGTATTCTTTTAGTGAACATTTACCGATTTAAAATTATAACTAAATAGAGAAAAATAAATATTAAGAAAAAAATTAAACCAATTAAAAAAGGGTAAGAGTGACTAAAAAGTTAAAAGTAATTAAAAAAGTCTGGTTATAACATGTGCTTAGCTACTTAATGTTAATAACTAGATAAAGATTTTATACTTTAATGCTATAATATGCTATCACCCGCTATTTTTACCTTTTTAGTAAGTTTTACAATTAATTTTTTTTATATTTATATTTTACCTAACATATTTAATAAAATCCTAAACCTTTAAAAGTTATCTTCACGAGCCGTCACTGCATACGGATAAACACACATACATTCACACCGTATGATGTCTTTATAAAAAAAAATTTATTATGGGATACATATTAAATAAGGAGTGTGTTGTTATTTATGTGCTCTATGATATTATAAAAAACGTTTTTAGTATTTCGATTAACAATAAAAATAACTGGATATCAAGTAATATTGAACTTCAAATGTAATTAAAAAATGAAAAATGTGTTAATTATCACATAAAATATTAAAAAGTATGTACATTTTGCGTTAATATGTTTACTGGAAAATAGATAACGTACACGTTGTTTTATTATATAAAATTAGAAAAAAATCCTATAGGGTGGCTTTTTAAAAAACGGCAATGAGTAGACTATAAATGTTAAAACTTTTTAAATGCGATAGAAAACTCACCTTTGCTTTCTCCATTCCGTTTGTTAAAAAAATATATTATTATTTTTTAAATATCTGGTGAAGAGATGATAAAACTAACGAAGTGGAGGTTTTAAGGCCTCCTAATTTAAACTCTATAAAGATTCACAAGAAGAGGAATTGTACTAGCTAATTCCTCGGAGCAGAAGCCGTAAAAATACTTGTAGAAGGTTATAAATTCCCTAAAACGATGATGGGCAAGAAAATAAGAATGCTTTTTGTAAGCATTAATAAGATGAGACTTGCTTAAGATACTAAATAAATTCACATTAATTTTAAATCAGCTCTTATTATTCCTAAATCAAATAATAAACAATGTATATTATGTCTTCATTAAAATCTCTGTTTCTTTATTTATATTATGTAAGTTTAAAGTTCCAATTTACTTTTTGCATGTAGAAAGCATTATTAAAATCTATAAATATCGCAAATTTTTAAAAGATGGCGCCAGTAATACTAAAATATCAACCCTACAAATCGCTTCTTTTTACTTTCACTTTCGGCATATTGCTCGAAAGCAGTTTAAATCCCTATCTAAAATTAATATCTCATTCCGTTCGGCAGTTATAGAATTCTATGGACATACAGATTTAACGACATGACATAAAGCAACATAAAAACAATATTTATAACCAGAATAAAGACACTTATTCTGGATTTATTACTTTTAAACCTAAGTCACATATGATCGTGAGTTACATTTCGAATAAACTATGTAATTTCTTTTATAATAAACGATTTTATTGTACCAAAAGCTAAAATAAAATTTGGTAAGTCCTAGCTACCAGATCGCACCCATCTTCTCATCAATCTGGAATATTGATCAGACAAATAAGAAAATCGTTGTTCGTAGCGTATCCAGAGAAAATATTATGATAGAAATTTTATGTGCCAAACGATTTTATTATTTGTCTAATAACCCAGTTTTATGAGAAGATTTGTGCGATATGGTAGGTAGGACTAACCGAATTAACCGTTTAACATAAAAACATTTTTTACGCTCAACTATAAGTAACTAAAACTAACCAACGATTTTATATTGATGTAGTTGTGAAAAATATGTAATTTGCCATTTTGTGGTGGCGGCCATCTTGGATTTTAATTTTTTTTATAGTGAGCTCTATTCTACCAATCAAGCCTTTTTATTTAATACCCATATTGAGGTAGTTGTGGAAAAAATATGTAATCAGCCATTTTGTGGCGGCGGTCATCTTAATTTTTTTTTTTTTTTAGTGGGCTGTAATCTACCAATCAAGCCCTTTTATTTGATACCCATATTGAGGTTGTAGTGAAGTAATATATAATTCGCCATTTTGTACCCTCAGCCTTTTGGATTTACAATCATAAAAAATATATTGTATTGTCATCAAGATAAATGACGTATTTCTCAAAACACCTCTATCAACCCCTTAAGCTTAAATTTATAAAAAAATAATGTTTTATTATTTATGAAGAATATTAGAAAATGTCTAATTAAATTAATAATAATAATAAATAAAATAATATTCCCTAAAGAGTTAGCTCGCCCCGAAAAAGTTTTGGTTAGTTCCGTTTCTGAATTGTCTCGAGAAAAAGTAATAGCAACGGGTTTTGGTTGTTGGGCACTTGTGCTACAGAAGTAACCAACACTAGAACAACACAGGAAATATTATTTTAATTTATTAATAATTTTTAATTAATTTCATAATAATTTATTTCGATATTTTCTGGTATTCTTTATAAATAATAAAATATGATTTTTTTTAATTTAAGGCTAGTTTATGATTTTACCCTATGTTTTTTACACTAAGAACTTTTTATAAGCTTTCCAGAGAGTTTCCACATAAGGGGTGTTGCCAAATTATATTTTTAGCAGACTGAAGGGTAGCTTAAGGGGTTTATAAAAATGTTTTGAAAAATACGTCAATAATATTCCCCTCAGGTTTTATATAAATGGTATTTTTTAATTTTTTGATATTTGCTTTTGTTTAAAAAATATACCTATTGTAAGTCTTTAAAAACGCACTCTGTTTTTGTAATGGTGTTAAAAGTGCTACCAGTTTGCTAATTTAAACAATTTTGTATTTAAACTAATAACAACATTACTGATAGCAAACACTTAATATGTATAACATTGTACACCAAATTTACACCCTGTATTTAACTTCGATCAACCTATTCTTAAGGTCGGGCCACAGATAACCGCACCGAGCCCGATTTCACGGTGATAGAGGAAAGTGGGTTAAATTATTTCTAAAAAATTCAAAAGCACTTTTTATGCCCTCAAAAATATACACAGCATTTTTGTCAAGCTAAGTCTATTGTTTAAGGTTACTTGTTGTAAACAAAAAATACAAGAAAAAAGATTTAATAAGTATTAAACAGTGTAAGATTAATTTTATTGTTACATCTTGTGAATATTATGTGAGAAAAACTTACGAATAAATAGTTATTTTTTGTTGGAAAGTTTTTTTAAATTAATATTTTAAGAAATCAAACATACTAATGTTTGTTTACTTGTTAAATGCGGTGCAGGGTATGTGGTCGGGCACGGAGCGGTGATATTAAGCCTATAGCATTTGTTTACAACGGTGCATCGAGACACGGCCGTGCTACGGAGCAGGACTCGGTGTGGTTATGTGTGGTCAAACCATAAAACTGTGTTATTTGTAAAGATTTAATTTATGATCAAGTGTTATTTAAAGCACATTTTACCAGGGAAACGTACGGCCACGGGCTCGTTGTGGTAATGTTAGGTCCGACCTCTAACAGAATATTTTTTTCTTATTTTTATTTTTGTAATTTGTTTGTCCTATACACTCAATCGGTTTCTAAAAAAAGTAAGCGATATATTTCCAAAAAAATTGTTTTGTACTGATTTTACTACGCATTATACCTTTTGGCATTTACATTTTCATAATAAATGTTTATAAATAATAATATGAAAATAAAGCAATTTATTAAAAAAAATGGCGCAAACCAGTTGAAAAATAAGTTAAAACTGAACAAAGAAATACCATAATTATTATTGTTCAAGCTTCATTTCAATACTTGTGTGTTGGGAAATCTGGCTCAGGTTTTTCTACACGCTCTTTAGAATTATATTAAAAATGTTTTGTCTGAGTAACTGCACTAATAAAACATGGCTTTGCTGTAAAAACGTGCCCATATCAATATTATATAGGGTGTAAACTTTATTATTGTTACAGTGTGTGACAAAGAAAGGTGAACACATGGTGCGTATAATATTAATTTAAAAATAATTTGCAAACCTTATTACTTTTGGTCTTAAGAAAATGGTAGAACAGGGCATATCTGAAAAAAGTTTATTTAAAAGGGACATGACCAGTCAGAACTATTATAAGAATAAATTATATATTATATTTTATTATTCCTAGCTACCAGATCGCACCAATCTTCTCATCAATCTCGGGTATTGATCAAACAAATAATAAAACCCTTGAGCATAGCGTATCCAGAGTAAATATTATAATGATGACCAAATTAATAATGAAAATGAATCATGGCTTACTTGATGCGTTTTGGAGATACAGAGTGTTTTTTAAATTTTATCAATTTGGCCAGGCACTTGTAACTCATTTGATATAAGAAATAGAAAATATGTAAATAAAAAGGGTTTAGCTACTTTTACGTTGGATTTAGTGGCGTACCTATATTTCCATTGACTTTTATTTTAAAGCTATACCACAGGTTGAGGTTTTTCTTTAATGAAACACCCTGTATATTTCATAACCAATAGAAAGGTATTCTTAAAAGCCGTAAAAAATACCACATTTAATATATTTATTTATTCTGTCATAATTTTAAATATACAGGGTGCGTATTTTAAAACTTACAATGGCTATATTTTCTAAACCAAGGCAAATAACAAAAAATAAAAAATACCGTTTCTAATAAACCCGGGGAAATATAAATTATGTATTTTTCAAAACACCTCTATCAATCCCGCGCATCCCCAGTCACTTACAAATCTTAAATGGCAACACCCATTAAATGGCTTCTTTCTGGAAAGCTTGTAAAAATTGCCTTTCGTAAGTCATAAAAACTTGGGATTAAAACAAATAAAACCCCTTAAATTTTAGAAAAGTCATACTTTAATATTCATAAAGAATACCAAAAAAGGTCCAATTGAATTATTATAAAATCAATTTAAAATTATTAATAAATTAAATTAATTCTCCCTATAGTAGTAGAACTAACCCCCTCCCATAAAAAGTTCTGGTTAGTTCTCTTTCTAAATTTTGTCTAGGAAAAAAGTAATAGCAACTGGCCCTTGTTGTTGAGCGCTTGTGCAATAGAACTATCCAGAACTTCTTGTGGATGCGAGTTAGCTGTACAGGGTGAAGTATTTTAATTTATTAAGTAAGAAAAACATATTTTTCTACTAGCGCATGAAAAGCAGCACTTTTCCGCACGCAATTTAGTTTGGAAAGTGTCACTTTTCCGCCCTATTGCGGAAAAGTACACTATGCCTCACTACTTTTCCGCACTAGTGCGAAAACGTACAAACATTTTATACCAAATATTAATGAGTCGCCACGAAGGATTTTCATGTAATTCATATTTAAAAGAAAATTTTGCTTTGGTATGGTAGGATATTGGGTAGCATTGTGTTAAAATAAAAAAAAATATAAATAAATTTTAGTTTCTATGTCTATTTCTTGTATGTTTACCTTACACTCGTAAAAAATAGCGTTCCTAACACGTGTCGAAAGTACCTTTTCCGCACTTGATTGCTTAACCGAACTCCGCTATGCCTCATTCGATCAACTGCAGTCGCGTGCGGAAAAGTAGCACTAGTCAGGAAATATACTATTATTTAAGAAAAACATATAATATAGTTATTTTCCTAACAAGTGCGGAAAGTATCATTTTCCGCACGCGATTGCAGTTAGCCGAACGACGCGAAGCGGAGTTCGGATAACAATCGAGTGCGGAAAAATACTTTCCGCAAACGTTAGGAACAATATTTTTCTACTAGCGTAGGATAAAATACTTTCCGCAAGTGTTAGGAACAACATTTTTTCTACTAGCTTAGGAAAATAAATAAAACAGTTCGTCTATAATATATGTATTTTGTATTTTTTATTACATATTAAGAAAAAAAAACTAAATCTAAATCTTATCACTATTTATATTAATTATAAAGGAGCAGTTGTTGGCATTTTGTAAATTTATAGCAGATGACAAAACCTTGGGTATGGTGGTCGTAGACCCAGTATTGCCACTTTCTACCTCTGCATTACCTGGATTTCTTTGTATCTCGGTTTGAATAGAATATATTTCAGATTGGGAGGCGGATGCTGATGTCGTAAATGTTGTTGGGTCTTTCTGATTTAAGATTTTGTTTGATATTCTGGTTCGTTCTTTTGCGGACTCCTCGATATAACCTTCGGCAACTGAAGTCGATTTCCAGCCGCCCAGTCTTTTAATATTGGTTATGCCTTCCCCGGAATCTGCCAACATTGTCGCAGATGATCGGCGGAAGCTATGGCCTGTGTATAAATGAGGGTCTGGAAGACCGAGGTACCCAGCGATATCTGCTGGCATCTTGCCAAAGGAATTTATGCCCACACACTGGACTGAGATAACTCCCTTTTTATATTGAGTAAAAAATCTATTATGCTTAGTATTAGGTTTTCTTAAACTTGCATATTTTCTATACAATGCCAAATATTTTCCATTTTTTACCTCTTTTGAAATTGTAAAACATCGGGATGTATGGTTTTTGATTGAGATATGTTAATCATTACAAAATCGCCTTTATCAATAACATCATTTGTAGTTAAATTGCAAAGCTCTTCTCTCCGGCATGCTCCCGCCAGTCCGAATATTGTTGCCACTTTGATCATTAAGTAAATTTCGTCAGGTGCTTCTAGTAGGAACTTACTAATTTGTTCATTGGTAAAAACTTTAGCTTTTTTGGCGTGCGGAAAAGTAACACTTTCCAAACTAAAATGCGTGCGGAAAAATGGACTTTTCCGCACGCTAGTAGAAAAAAATATTTAATAAAAAAAAATAATATATTTTTATTTTTTAAGTTTTAAAACAATGCCACCTAATACTCTACTTGTATTCATTATTATTGTTGGTAAATGTACAATTCGTGGCATTTCGCAGGTTATTAGCGGTTTAAAGACGTTTTTTTTTGATGTGGAAATATTGGTGTCTGCGGAATATGTTTCTTTCACCTTTTAAGTTGGTTTCGCCAAAGCAAAATTTTCTTTTACATAAAGTGCATGAAAATTCTTCATTGCAACTCGGTAATATTTGGTTCAAAATGTTTTTACTTTTTCGCACTACTGCGGCAAGGTAGTGCGGTAAAGTGACACTTTTAAAAATAAAGTGCTTGCGGAAAAGTAAACTTTTTCGCACACGAGGAGAAAAAAGATATTTCTTCTTCAAAAAAATCTAGTATCACCCTGTAAGAAATCGGTTGTTGTGCTCGAACATACGTAGCTAGAGGAATTTTACCTTTCATTTGCTCGACGGCATGTCGGCAAGGTTGTTCTTGCGGATTTGAAGCAAAAATTGCACCTGGTTGCGAAATCCTCTATAAATAATATCTGTATATGTTTGCAATCGGTCTCCGCAGCAGTGCACATTCGCGAATTCTATTTTAAATCATTTCAACTGGCATATATTAGCTAATGCGGAGGTTTTATTATAATTCCATTTATTATGTTCCAGTTAAATCGAGGATATCACTATTTCAATTTAGCTGTCTTTATGTTTAAATGTCCGTTGCAAAGAAATTTCATACTTTATTGGATACTGCAGAGAAATATACGAATTAGATTTAAGCCACTTGTATTAGTCCAGTAAAATAATAAAAAAGCAATTCAATTCACATTGTGACCACTTTTAGTTCGGTTTAAGCAAAATAAAAAAATATTTTCTGGAAAGTAAGGAAGATAAGTCAATTTGGCACACAATTTTTTTTTACTACAGCTATAACACAGCCCCACAAAAAAATTAAAATTATACATAAGAGTCAGGCATAATTTCTTTCTATGTATTTTTCGACGCTAAATCCGATCTCGAGCTCATAAATGGCCCTATACGCCTGGAATTGGCCCCACGGGCAGAAAATGACCTCTATAGGCTCTGAAATTCGGTTTTTTGGATTGGGAAAAATGACCCGGAAGATCGTGTTTTTGACGTACCAATCACGACAGTGAGATTTTATGTAATTCTAAATACTATCACGATTGGCACGTCCAGAACACGATTTTTTGGTCCCAACATAGGAATTTCAACGGGCAAAAAACTTTTCGCATATAGTGTAATGTCCAAAATTTACCAAAAGTACACAAAAATATTACTGTTGCGATTGCTACGTCTAACACACGATTATCCGGCCTTTAAGGGGTTCATTTTCCCGGTCCCAAAAGTGAATTTTACTTGCCATTAACCTGTCCAGCACAATTTAAGCTACAAAATTTAAAACTACATTAAAAGCCCACTGTTGTAAATGCTAAGTCTGAAACACGATTTTCCGCCCCTATGCGGTCATTTTCTCGATCCCAAAGTGGGAATTTTAAAAGGCCAAAAGCTTTTCGCGCATATTGTAAGGTCCAGAATTTAAATATACATGAAAATATCACTATATCAATGATTGCTACGTCTGTTACACAAATTTTTAGCCCCTAAGGGGCCATTTCCTCGGTCCCACACAGGAAATTTCAGTTAGCCGTAGACCTGTCAAGATGGTGTTAAAATTTAACTTGGCAGGTAAAAAATTGCTTTTAGGTTATTTTAGTTAAAAAAAAGTTTTAAAAAGCTACATATACAGGTTGTTACAGAATGTTAAAATAATTTAAAGGCTACATTAAAAAATAGAGGAAAAAGTGTATGTAAACATGGGTTGGCAAACGTTTTGTCCTTAAGATACAGGATGTTTAACTGTTTAAAAAGCTAAAGAATTTAGAAAACATATTTTATTTAAAATTGTTATGCCTAATATGAATGGCTAATAAAGTATTATAAAACATAATTTTTAATAGAAAAATTTACCGCAATATGTGGTCTAAAAATATCCAATTAAGTGGATTTAATTGTTTTTTCCTTTTAAACTAAAGAAGGTACAAAAAATGTAAGACATTAAATTCATTTTAAAATTTGATCAATCTAAAGAGAGTACAAAAATTTTACACACAGTTACACAGTCAGCGGCAACCCGTTTTTTGGTTAAAAATATTTGTTCAGTTACCGCTCGAGACGCCACTCTACCTATTAATTGTAATTAATTAATAATAAATTACCCTTTTCATACCATTAATAACATTGGCAAATTAAAACACAATTGGATAAAGGATATTTAGGATATTAAAAAAAAATACAAGTTTAACACCCTGTATCTTTAGAAGGAGGAATTTGCGTACCCATGTTTATATGCACTTTTTTCATATTTTCAATGGTAGAATCTGCCCTTAAATTTTTTTAACTACATTTTTAAAATGCTGTATACTGAAAAAATGTTTTTAAACCAACATTATTTTAGGTTATTATTAAGACCTTATTTGACTGAATTATCAAAACCTTTTAACAAATAACAATTTATTGAGAAATATCTTGAGAGTGCATTTTTTAAAATAAAAGCTAAATTTAACAGTAGTAGCTACTGTCTATTTAATAATTAGCACCTTTGTTAAGTTACTTCATATTATTTAATTATTATTAGGCAAGAACCCTGTTAAGGAATATATTACTATCACTATCAGTTAAAATCAGCGTAATATTGCTAATTTTATATTTTATGTTTATGCTTATAATTTAATTTTCTTGAATAATATTGTTCTGATGCAATTATGGACCGATTCTTAAACTTTTATTCAGTTTCATTGTTACTGAGGAGTAAAGGGTAATGTAATTTTTTATATTCAAGGGTTCTTTTTTTTAAGGGAGCCGTCTGCATGTACAGTGATGCTGCACCCTGAAGGCTTTTTTCTTGTACCCATACGAGTACCCAAGTTCTCTTTTTTTTCGAAGGCACTCAAAAAATTCTAAAGAATAATGGTCTTCTGTGATCCCATTGCCTCACAATACGACAGAATGTGGACTTCTTGTTTCGGTCTCTGCTCCACATAATCTGTAGTTCAGATATCCGTTGTAGGTATATCTCCATTTTGTTCAGAGATTTTTGCACCTGAGCATGTCTAGTGGAGAAACCTGTGATTGTTCTTAGCTGATTCCTACCCATTCTGAGTAGTTCTTTGGCCCTTTGTATGTATTTTTCCCATGCATATGTTGGGAAAGCCTTTGTTGGTTCTTTACCAACTTTTGGGTGGTACTCTTGGCAAATTGGTTCTGGCATGATGACTGACCTCCATTTCGTCTGCATTTTCGTTGCTTCGAATTTCGCAATACAATGTGACCACTTCAAGGTAATATTGTTGCCTCCTACCAGTTGCTTTCAGCACCAGCCTAAATGATACCTTGGGGCTCATTCTGTTCTGTTAATCCTAGCACATTGTAGAATCGCAAGGATCTAGAAATAGAGAAGCTTGATTTTTCAGTCGAAAAGTCTAACAAGATTTTCCTCTTTCACTGTGGACACTTGGTCCCGACCCCTTTGTGGTTTTGGAATCGTCCATATGCCTCAGAGAAAGAGAGAGAGAGAGAGTGAGAGAGAGAGGGTCTTAAGTTTTTGTTTACCCAGTTCTTCATCTACTGGGTACGTTTTGGCCGCTCATATAGTCTGTTCTTATATCCATTCTGGAACTTTTACGTTGCTCAGGATACTTTGTCGTCTATGGTATGTAGTGGAGGGTGCTGAAATTGGGTCTATACGACTGCTATTGGTGTGTTTTTTATACATCCCGCTAAGTCAAGATGTCTGGTCTTACTTCAACATATGTTATGTCTAGTTTCACTGCAGTATTATATACCCAATGAACCATTTGTGATCTCAGTGGCAACACTCTTGTTTTCTTTATTTTTTGTGAATGGCACTACTCTGGGGAAGTATCTTGAACATGAAATTTTCTAAAAATGAACACATTTTATTGTCATTGTTGCATGCGACCCTGGGTATTTGAGTTTGGAGAATAGCCGGTTAGCAATATCGGCTTTATCAACAAATCAACTGATGGCTTCTGAAATGGATTAATTAACAGACCCAACTGTAGATATTGGGATAATGACATTTTGCACGTATTTTAATTATTTATCAATTATTTTATCCGTTTTTAGGAAGGATCAACATTTCTGCAAATATTTTTAGTAACGAAATTATGTATATGAACTTTTTAAAAATTTACTTTTTTGGAAAATTAAGTTAGTAAATAAAACTAGTGACAAACTCAGTGAATATAATTTGCATTTCAAGCGTATTGTAGTTTATATTTTGCCATTAATAAAATCAAATTATTATTAGACCTTTCCCTTTTGCAGAGAATGGCCCACATGTACAATTAACGAAAATTAGTATTAGTTAATCTTGAACAACAATATCGTCTCGAGAAAGTATAGTTAAGTAATTCGAGTATGATGCGATTGCATATCTTATCCAATTTAGCATCTCTTACATTCTCCAATTCTTTGTATCGTAAAATTGGTGTCATTTATTTTTACTTTTATATTTTCTAATTAGGTTATGTATTATTTGCCTTTTTTTAATTCTCAGCGTTGCATTTCTTTAAAAAAATATTTTGTTTCTTCTTACTAGTAAATAAACTTAGATTCATATCAAAAACATCCATGTCACTTTTCTGCTATAAAGACTAATAAATATATGTTATGTCAAAGTAACATATTCATCTCATGTTGCTTTCAATAAGTTTTGTTTTCATCTCCACTGCCTCAAAGATAAAGTATTAAGGTATAGTTTATTTATTTTTTTCAGTGGCGTAGGTATCCGAGGGCGAAGTGACATCTTTAAATGCGGTGCCACCAGACCTAAAATCCCAGTAAATTTTAAAATTAAATTTTAACCTAAAATATATACACTCTCAACTTACTACGGCTTATTATTGCGGTTATACTTGATGATAGATACAAACAAGTTTTACAACCATATTATTACAGGTGTCTTTTTGCAGGGATGCTGCTTGCCAACGCAAAAAGTTTTCCTGTAAAAGCACTATTAATTATACGGAATTTCTCCCATTTTATTGAAAACTGATTTTTTTGAAAACCAAGAGACCAAATATTTTGATTGTTCTATGGCCGTTTGCCTGGTGTAGCGTAACCTAAAAAGAAACCTGTAAATTATTCCTCGATAAATTTTAACATATTTAAAACCTACAAAAGAGTTGTTGTCACGGAAAATTGGCCTTAAATATGTTTTACCCATTTTTTTTAAATGTGTAAGCATATTGGCAAAATAGTGTAAGCAATATGGCCAAGTATGAAAAAACCAGACATTATTTAAAAAAAAATAGATATTAATTGACTACATGTAAAATAAAAGTACATAGGAAAGTTTTTTTTGTCTTAAAACTTTAAACTACCTGAAAATTAACTAATTAATTGAATAAAGATAGATGAGCAAATCCGCTTGCTTCACTGGTTTATTTAGGATGGTCTTTTCTTATCCACCCACTTTAAATACCCCGATTTCTTACTTTACTCGTTCTATCTGTTATGAAATTACTTTTAGCTAAATTATTGGCAAACATCTCACAATATGCCCATGTGCATATTACCAAGTGCGCATGGTGGGCATATTGCTACATTAGGGAATTATTGGAATTCATATAAGGTCTTGCAGTAATAAATTTAGCAGTATTTTGACTTTACGCATGCCCAGTAGTGGTTTTAAATAAGGGAAACTTTATTAAAGTTACTGCTAGACTTTAATTGTGCCAAAATATAGTCGGTCGTTTCCCTTTCTTATTTTGACATTTGAAAATGAAATGAGGTTAAGGGTTAAAGTAATTTTTGTTTATTTTTAAATTTTGTTTTTAAAAGATACTAAAAAGTCAGAAATTCTCCATTTGTAACTATACAAAACAGATAAATAAAATGGACTATAAATAAAAACAAATAATATTACAGTTTTAGGTTAAAAATAATACAAGCATCTCATGTTGATCAATAACACTTCTTCACATAGGCGCGTTAAGGTTTAGCAGTAATAAAATAAGGTTTTCCCTTAATACTGCTAGCACTATTTGCCTATTTCAATAATTCCCTATTATATGTAGCCAATTTCATAAAAAATTTCAAACGGTTCTAAGTCTGGAACGTCTGGGCCAATTTTCAAAAACAAAGTGGCGTAAAGTAGAAAATTAAAGTGCCTTCAAAACGAGGTACCACGTGACCCCTCTTTTTATTTGAAAAAAGTTGCTAGTGCCCCTTGGCATCAGGCCACATGACCAAAATTATTTTTATGCCAAACAGTAGTTTAAGTGATACCCTTTTACCCAAATTTTACCCGATCTTAATATCTTGTCCCATTCAAAAGATAAAGTGGGGAAAACTAATATCTCCACTGTGTTAATTAAAAGAATATACAGGGTTTTTCAGAACTACGGGATCAAACTTCAAGGTGCGATTGCTTTTGTTATTTTATGAAAAAAGTTCCTATAAACATATGTCCGGAGTTGCTTACTTTTTGAGATACAGGGCGTTAAAATTTAAGAAAAAACCAAGGTTAGTTTATATATACTCGGAATAGGTTGCGACCCATCCCCGACCTCAAACTTTGGTTTGAGGTCGGGGACGCAAGGGAAAGCACTGTACCGGGAAAAGTTGGCAAGACTGGGTAAAGTCATTATATTTTGACAGCTGATGATTAATTCAGTAGCGTCTAGAATTTCTGCTTTTCGTTTTGCATTGTTTTTAACGTGATATTTGTGGAAAGATTTGATCCCAGAGGTTTTTATTTAAAGTCGAAGAGGTTGCGACTTAATAATAATTAAAAAGTGTTTTGTAAACAGTTATTCTAATAATACTATAAACTGTATTTTTGCGGCACTGATGAACATGGCCGAAAAATGGTCACTGTGACGTTAACACACATCAAACCAATATTGCCGTATATCGCGACCCTACATATATAAGTTTTTTCTAATTATTTTCAATATGTTTGGGCAAATTTGGATAAAATTTGCTTCATTTATTTAAAGTAATAAGGTGCTTATTTAGCCCTCACCAGATTGTTATTATTAGTGTAGTGGCGTCCCAGTAGGCACCGCAACTATAAAAAGTACGTACTGACTTTTTTGACGTTTTTATATTTTTTTATAATCAAGCAATTAATAATACAACTTTTTAATCTTTTGTATTTTTTTATCTAGCTTAGTTTTTGAGAATAAAAATAAAGCCACTTAAAGTCATTCTAAAAAGCTAAAAATCTAAATTAAAAAATAAAAGTTTCGTTCTAAGTAAATAGGGAAAATGACAATTTTCGATAAAATACACGACTGCTAATTTATTTTAAGGCAAATAATTGTTTTATTTTAATTTTTGCTTTTTAAATCTTGTTGTCTATGGGTACATTTTAGAAGAAACTTTTTTCATAAAATAACATAAGGAAGTACACCTTAAAGTTTGATCTTACAGCTCTGAAACACCCTGTATACTGATAACATTATTTAATAAGAAGATAATGTAATTTCTTGGAGCATTTTCTTTAATTCTTCAAGAAAAAGTGTTATAAATTAAAAAGATATTTTCAAGAAGATTAATATCCTTCTTGCAAGAATTTTATCATATGTATACACACACGGGTTAAAAAATGAACGCAATCACAAAATGTTGTGTTTATGTGACAACGAAAATGTGATTTCATCTAAGTAAGAACAAAAGAAAATATGTCGGTTGTATGGCGCTGTCACACTTATTTGGATTTTGAATCACGTATCACGTCTTAAGAGCAGTAAGTTGACAGGATGTGATGAGTGTAACAAATATATTTTAAATTCTTATTTAATTTAAAAACAAACGGGGATTCTGGTGGCATTGCATTTAAAAACATCTCGCACTCAACGGCGAGGCTGTAGGTGAAGGCCCACGCCTACCTACGTCACTGATACATCTTATAGGAAAAAACGTTTTTTTACCTTAAAAAAAACTTTTAAATATGTGCAATTTTTATTGTTTTTACATCTACTGGAAATGGCAAGGTAAAAATACTTAATCAGTATTTGTATTAAAAGATTGACCTTGCTTAAAGAAGAACAGAAAGTAAATATTTCAAATAAATTAGAAACTAAAATAAATGATGGCCGATGCCGATGGGCAATAATTATTTTAACAAATGCGATTAGCACCTTGAAAAAAATATTCCTAATTCAACACCAATCAACCTTTAAATCGACAACGTATTTTCAGGTTGAACACTTAATCAAATGTGTATCTACCTAATTGAACAGAAAATAGCGATTGGTGCATTTCATTGACCCAAAATCACTTTGCAACAATCTCTCTAAGAAAACTTGGTTAAAAATGGCCGTCCTTGCAGAAGGTGTAGAAAGGGTGTTCGCAAGGCCGGCGACCGCCGCGCCGCTCAAAATCGGCCGCATTTTTCTTTGTGTACTGCCCTGGAAAAAATGCCGTTTTGTTGCCAATCGAATGCCCGACTGGTCGCCAAGATCCTGTTTCTTGTGGTTTTTGCTGCTGCTTATTGTATTCGTGTATTGTTTCTAAATGATTTTACTTTTTACTTTAATTTCAATAAATTATAAAACTTGTAAAAATATTTAACCTTCATGACAGTCTGATGTTTCAACCTTTTAAGGCTGTGTTATTTACTTAGAGCTATAGAAAATTTTAAAAAGTGTCACAGAAAAACCATTTATGAGGTTTTTAAAGAATTATCGGGAAATTTACAAATGAACTTTTTTTATATTATTATTATTATAGGTTTTTTATTGGTTTCCCAAATGGCCTTCGACCAAAGTTCTTTAGCCACAGTAAATTTACAATTTATTTTGGTAACAATGTACATATGTATAGCAATTTATAAATTAAAAATAATATAATATACTTAACAAAAAAAAAACAAACAAAAAATATACATGTAATATTGCGGTTGACATAAATATGTGGAAAAAAAGTTTATATACACATATATAATTTTTTAGAGAAATGAGAGCATTTTTTAATTGCGATAAATAAAATTTAAGGGCGTATTCCTGACGTCATTTCATAAAATAAAGTTTATATAAACATAGATCTGGAAAGGCATTGCTTTCAAGATACATGGTAGTTAACTTTTTTCTTTTTTTTTGTTTTGTTTATTATTTTAAGAACTTTTAATAATTATGTGTTACTTACAGTAGTAAATGCTTATTTAGCTTCAGCTTAAGGAATATTTGTAAGCCCAATGGCGCTCCCCAGTGGCACCTGAGCAAATATTTTTTACCAAAAAATGTACGTCACTGACTTTAGTACCGTTTATGTTTTCTTATTAAATTATTTAAATAAAATACAGCTTTATTATCTTCAAATATTTTTTGTAGCTTGCTTAGTATTTAAAAATAATCCTCTATATTGCATATCCCTAAACCAAAGAAAACACATCAGTATTTTTTTATAACATCTATCTCCAAATATGCACCCACACTACTAAATTCGAAATTAAAATAGCAATAATATCTAAACCAAAATCAAGTGTTTATTAAATTTTCCCATATTTTTTGGGTGGTCCAGGACTATGCAATTAAGTAGATTTTATTTTTTCCCCTAAAACTAAGTAACATTAGAAAACTTAAGAGGGACACGAAGCTTTATTTTTATGTGCCCAATTTAAATCAAATAATAAAAGTTGACGAAAGCCAGTGGCGTACATTTTTCTAGAAAACAAAACTTTGAATTTAACCAGCCAACTCATGCGCTTTTACAAATTTTGAAAGAAATGACTGGTAATTTACTAGTTCAAAAATTAAAGAAATTTATAACATAACATAACATACAGTAAACAGGAACAAAAATTTGACCATTTTTTTTTTATATCGGAAATACTGTTCAAGGTGACAAAAAAATATCGTAAAGGTCTGAGCCCTTAATAATAGATAATATTAAGAGGTCTATCGTTATTTTCGATCTTTTTTGTACTTTTACTTTTGCGTCAAAGCTGCCCCACTTTCAAGGTAAAAAAATTCATCTGCACATATATTTTTAGGAAATTAAATTGCTTGCAAAACACGTCCCCGCCAGAGGAGCCGTTTTCAAATAATTAAGCTTTACAAATTGACATGTTTTTTAGTTTAACCTTTTTATTTTGGAATTGTGTAACTAACGAAAAAATAATACATACAGTGTGTTCATGGATGGACTATAGTATACTTCTAAAAAAATATTTTTTAATATTTTGAAAAAAAACTTTATTGCTTCGTTTGTAATACTAAAAGCTGTGATAAAATTCTCTGTAAGATATACAGGGTGGTTCAAGATCGCGAAAATATTACTTTGAAAATTAAAAAAAAATCGAAAAAACTTATGTTTGACACTACACAATTAAAAAGTAATTAAAAATGCATAATAATTTTTGCTATTAGTTATGGTTTCTTGAGACAATTAAGGTTAACGTTACAAAAAAAAAATAACAAAAAATCAATTAAGTAAAAAAAATTTTTTTAGAATAATGGCCTAAAGGAATCACCCTGTAATATACAGAAACATTCAAAATAACGAAAATGTTATTTTGGAAAATTGAAAAAATCGGGTAAGATTATTTTTTAAATACAAATTTAAATAGTAATATATAGTTTTTCGTTTACTTTAGTATAATTTAAAAAGTAATAAAAACTTTTAACTTTTTGTTTAATAAATTGTTACTTTTTATGCTACTACTTATATTTACTTTAACTTTACTTGATATTGTATGCATATAAAACGTAAAATAATTATTATAAAAAAATTAGTTTCCACCTAATTTTTCTAGTAATGAGAAGCGAAATACTATCACACCTGTGTACAAATAGCCTTTTTAAAACTTGTTACACAATATACCATTTGGATTCAACTTCAAAGTCAAAGAACTTTTGATGAAGTAAATACATATCAAATAACAAAAAGTCAAGAGATCAAATTTTTTCCAAACTAAATAAGAATTTATTAATATATATATATATATATATATATATATATATATATATATATATATATATATATATATATATATATATATATATATATATATATATATATATATATATATATATATTTATGTGCAGTGGCGTACCATTTTTTCTTAAAAAACATTTAGATACCTTAAAAGGGTAGTAAATATATTTTTTAAATATCTGAATTGCAATAAAAAAATTATTAAAAGAAAAACACTATATTTTTTTAAATTTTAACACCCCTTACTTTAAAAACTAAAACGTTTAGGGCATACATACATTCGTTAAACGGTTTTTTCCTAATTTTCATTGTAGAATCACCCCCTAAAGTTTATCGGTGGAATTACATGACACCTAATATTTTTAAAAATAAAACCTTATTCTTAAATACTTTGTGTTCGGAAGTTATTACCAAATGGAAAACTTTTTAATTAATAACACTACGAAAAAATGGCACTTTATAAAAAGTCCTGCTTAATAAAAAAATACTAAAACAATTTTTTTCAATATTAAAATACATGGTATTTCCTAACTATGGGACAAAACTTTACAGAGTAATTTCTTCTGTCGTTTTATAAAGAAAAGTTCCTATAAACATATCTCTGGAGTTGCTGTATTTCTGAGATACAGAAAGTTATTTTTTTTATTGGTATTTTATAAATGACTTAAATACGAAGCCATATACGAAAAAAATGTACGACAGTAAAAAGTTGTATTTTAGTTTTCTTATAGGGAAAAAATATAAAAACTACATAAAAAGTCAGTGACGTACATTTTTCTCTCAATAATATTGGCTGTGGTGCCCCCTAAGACGCCACTGGGCCTAATAAATATAATCTAGTTCGAGCTTTGCAAGCGCTTTATTACATCAATTACCAAATTTCAACCAAATCGGTTTAGGGGTACTTAAGATATTTAAAACTATTTTAAAAACTTTAGTGCCCTGCGCCCTGTATCATAGAAACGAAGCAAATCCGGTTTATGATGGGAACTTTTTTATAAAATGACATAAAAAAGTACTTTTTACAGTTTTGTACCCTAGTTAGGAAATAACCTGTATATTAATTTCGAAACAAGTGTATTTTTAAGCCAGTCTGTACATCCAATATAGAGTTATTTATGTAAGAACTTTCGAAGACACGGTGTATAAAAACTTTTTTTTTATTTACTGTATTATCTAAGTTAATGGATCCTGGGATTATTTATTTGCGGTTCACAAATACGTAGTATGTTTTGATCGAAATCGTCGCGTGGCCCGTCGCCAAGCCAAGCCGGAGCTGCTCAAGAGCCTTGACATTTTCTCTGAGACTACAATCTCCCATTCGCCTGCACAGAACACTATCTATATACCCAACTCATATTTTTCACCATTAAATTATGTCACACAGGTTTCCTTATTCAATTTTATTACGGGTATTAATAGGTTCAATAACCATAATACTTGCTGGGTGTGGCCGAAATTGCCTTGAAATAGGTTGGTACCGTCAAATGTTAAAACATTTAGATGGTTTTATTCAGACGTACCTTCTCTAACTTGCCATTTTTTATTATTACCATTAGAATGTTTAATCATATAATATATTGGCCAAGACAATCTTACAAAAAATATTTGGGTATTTTAATTGATTTAAATTTGTAGGTCGAGTGGTATACGGCTTATTTCCTAAAAAGTAACATTAAAGCCAACAACACAGAATTTTACTGATAATAAAGTTTGCCATTTAAAAAATGTATTCGCTGTTAAACAGCACATGTGGTTTAATCACTTTTTTAAACAAGATTTAACAAAAAATTGGTGGCGTTAAATTTTCGATAGAAATAGTAGAATTTCAGTTGTCAATAATTATTTTTATTAAGTTACATGATATTGCCAATGGTTGATTTGTAACTTTATATTTAGAAATAGCTATTTACGTTACTAGACCGGAAAATGGTATTTTACGGGTCGACGAAAAACATTTACAGGGCGAGCCGTAGGCGAGTCCTGTAGTTTTGAGGAGACCCGTAAAAATTATTTCCGGTCGAGTATCGTACATAATTTTTTTTTAATTGACCGGAAAAAAACTGTGTAAATTTTTAGTGTTATATTTAAACGACAATAAGGCAAGTACAACAGGATTTTTTGATATCAGGGACCGGAAAGTAAATGAGAGACCGGAAAGTAAACTAGGGACCGGAAAGTAAATTAGTCCTGTAAAATAGCATTTTCCGCTTAAAAATTGAGTGGAAAATTCAATTTTCCGGTCAATTAAAAAAAAAAAGTTACTACAAGTATTATCGCATGCATGGTATGCCCTTTTATTTTAGATGGTTAGATAGAAGCTAGCTCTAAATAATTTATAAAAGACTAGCTTTCGTCCCGGCTTCGCACGCGTTAAATTCGTAGTTAAACAATTTCCATTTCCCTATCCTGTAAAGATTTTAAATATTATTATATACATATAAACCTTCCTCTTGAATCACTCTATCTATAAAAAACCGCATCAAAATCCGTTGAATAGTGATAAGAAACTCAATAAAAAAATATGGTACTCCGTGTATAATATTTTTTTAAATATGTACCAATAATTATTTTGTAAATCTTTATATTTAGGCAATTTTGTAAATATCTAGATGGTATAATAATGTAGGTATAATGCATTTTAGTTTTAAGGGTTTTTTAACTTAACTTCTTTTTGACTCACCCTGTGTGGCAATTTTATATTTTTTATAAACCATAGATACCTGTAAACAATTTCAATGCACCAGTATTTTTAATTGCAATGATAACGTCAATATCCAATTTTAAATTATTAAGTAATAAAATAATTATTTAACCAGAACTAACCATGACCCCCCCAATTTGCATGACCGTCTGTGTCGCTTGAAGCTAATCAAATTACATGTCCCTGTGCTTTTTACTGTTGTTTTTTTTATAAAAGCTATAAACTATACCCATCGTTAATTTTTATTATTTTTTATCAGAAATATTCACAAAAAAAAAATATTACCCAATTTTTTGTGTGATCTTACAATAAAATGTGTGCTTCACCTTTTTACCCCTCCCAGCATCCCTATTCATTTCCCAGTCCCAGATTATTAACTTAAACTTTGAAATTAATTTGTTAGTGGCATTAATGGTTTAGGAGTATCAAAGATCAGTAAGTCTTATTGGTTTTTGAGAAAACATTAAAATAGCAAAAACGGACGACACTGATGTTACCGAAATAGAACTAACATATCACAAAACAAAAATTTCGTACTTAAATATAATTATATTTCTCATGCGAGGTAATCTTTATTACCTTTTTCAAGCAGGTTTTCATTTATGTCGTCATAAACATGAAGACTTGAAAACATCCTGTACCAATGACTTCTAGTTGGTGACCAGTGGTTATTACGTACTACCTACCTATAGCATGCTTGGTTACTTTATTACCGTTTATTTATATTTAGTTTCCAGGAAAAAAAATCGTAAAAAAAATCAAAGTTCTTCAAGTAGTATTTTGTTTAGAAGGATTCCATGATACCAGATATAAAATTATTTTAAAATTATTAAACTATTCATATCTTGGAGATTTCTCGCTAGGGATCCATATTTAAAATAATTTTAATTTGAAATTTCCTATACAAGCAGTGAATTTTTTTAATGCCCCCCTTTAATTTTGAACAAATTTATTTCAAAAGGTAAAACTTTAGGTAATGAAATTGATGCATAAATACTATATTTTGGAGTAAAATTGGCAGACGAAAATTTCAAGATGGCGGCTGGGCGTCTTCTTGGGAAAAAATTAAATGAAAAGAGGGTTCTTGTAACTCATCATTTTAAAGCTTCTTACAAGTACTTTACAACCCTAGAATATAAAGTTAATACGTTTACTGAATACAAAGTGGTGGTACTTTAAAAATTACCTAAATATCTGATTTAGTTGTCCATATTTCCAAAACTAATAAAGTTAGATGTACCTAATGTGGTATTTTCTTAAAGCTCTTTTAAATATCTTTTTAGTGGTAATATAATATATCTACAGAGTGCTTTATTTGAAAAAATATATACTTTTTTTCCTATTCTGTACATTATCACCAGTATCACCATTAAAAAAGCTTTAAGAAAATACCACATTAAGTACATCTAACTTTATTAGTTTCGAAGCATGGCCATCCAAGTGCCTATCTTGGGACATATTAAATGTAGTATTTTGTCAAAGCTCTTTAAACTATCTTTGCAATGGTAATAAATAATATACAGGGTGTTTCATTAAAAACAAAAACGATGATGACCATATTTCCAAAACCATTAAAAAAGATATATCAAATGCAGTATTTCTTACAGCTTTTAAGGGGACCCTATAAAAATATAGGTATACCACGATAATTCTACGTAAAAATTTCTAAAATTTAAAACATACTTTGTATCTTCATTTCGGAATCAAGTTAGGAATCATTTACTTTCACCATTAATTTGTTTAGAAAATCAAAATCGATATTGTGAAATCAGATTTGTTCTATTTCTTATAGTTTTCTCTATACCCTGCAAGGTCAACAAGCAGGCGCCACCCTGTACATACATCCGGAAAACAAGTACTCACGGAAAAAATAATATTTTATGGTACCTAAAGCGAAAATTAAAAAGTTATTTTGATCGGAGAAAAATTAGTAGGTGCAGCTCGTAGGAAAAGCATATTTTTATAAACTCTTGGTGGTTGATCAACGACCGCAAGCTTCACCATCGTTCGGAAATATATCATAAATCGCTTTTTCTCCATATTGAAGAATACATTATTTCGGACGATCAATTTTTCATATGCTTTAAATATAATGTTAATTTAGTCCATAGCAACCTTATATTTTAGAAAGTAAACTTGCCCCAAAGAATTATTGTGTTTGAAGCAAACTGCAACTCGTAGAAAAATCATATTTTCGGATTCTTGGTGGGTACTGGTGCAAACTCTACCATCGTTCGGGAATATATCACTTTTCCTATTTGATAAACAATATTTAGGGACTTCAGTAGTAACTAAATAAATCATCTTCCATTAATTCCATTTAAAATTGTATCTACTAATAAACACTTTCTTGAAAGAAAAATGCGAAAGACACAAGCATAAGGCTACGACCACGATACCAAGCGTCTGCGGCCAGCGGAAACCGAAGAATATGAGTGCGCTGCCTTTGATCGTTATGGTAGCATAAAAGAATAATTTTTATTTTTAAATTAAGTGAGTGCAATAAACGTGAGCAAAAAACCCTGCCGCTGCCACTCAAAACGAACAAATATTACTCGCGGAGCGTTTCTAATGTATAAAAACTGGTTTCAAAACGCTGTTTATCACAAAATATTTTAACCAAGTACTACTACCTGTATAGAAATTTGATACTTTACGCTCGACGCTTACGCTTGTTATGGCCAAGGAGGCTAAACTCGTACTTGACCAATAGAATTATTGCAATCTCTCTCCAAAATTGCAAGTTAATACGTCGCACAGTGCGTTCAGAGATAGGGATTTCGGGACAAAAATCTTATCAGTCTTATTACACTACAATAGTTTTGTTAATGTATTGTATAATTTAGTAGGGTACCATTCGTTGCATATGCAGAAAGCAATACTCTAATATTATTATACAGGGTAATTTAAAAATAGTTAATTTACAAAAATGTACAGAGTGTCGGTTCATAATGAAAAAAGTCATATTAACATAGGTCTGAAATTGCATAGTTTTCAAGATACAGGGTGTTCAACTTTTATTTTTAAGATTGATTTTTTATAAATTTTGTAAATATCCCCCATCCAATTTTAATAAAATTTGATAGTGGTAATTGTAGCACTAAGGGGCTAATTAAGCTCTGACTTTAATAAATTTCTTTATTTCAGTGGCGTCTCGAGGGGCACTTTAATGAATAGTTCTGAAAACAAATGTACGCTAATGACAATTCTTGTATTTTCTTTAGAGTAGGCAAATAAGGATTCAACTATTTGTTTCTTAATATTTTTCGTATCTTGCTTGGTTTACGAGAAAAAATACAGTAATGTCCCTTTATAACGAACCCGCTTATTATGAACTTCCGTTTATAGCAAACCAATCTATAGCATACGAACTAAAATATTAATAAACATTTGTAGAATTTTTCGCAATTCAGGCTCCTGCTTATTACGAACTTTCGGATAAAACGAACTTAATTTTTGTTATATCCGAAAAAATTTTCGGTTATAACGAACTTAAACCCGTATTTTACCCAGTAAACAAGAAAATCCCCGGGAATTTCCTGTTTACCAATAAAAAGCGTGGATAACTGCAGAGATTTTTACAGATGAATTGCAAAAATGGGATGATGAATTAAGACATGAAAAACAAAAAATCATATTGTTGGTAGACAACTGACAAGCTCATCCCGATGTTAAAAATATGAACTGGATCAAGTTAGTATTCATGCCGCCAAATACTAGTTTGAAACTTTAGCCAATGGATCAAGGCATAATACATAGTCTAAAGAGCCATTTTCGTCGACTTCTTCTCTCGAATATGATAGTATTTATTGACAGTGATAGGGAAAACTTTTCAATTAATCTTTTAGAAGCGATTAACTTTTAATATATGGCATGGCAAAAGGTATCAAAACAAACACATGGAGGTTTCTTAAAGATTGACAGTAATTTGGATTTAGATGATGATCTGCCGTTAACCGAATGGCTGAAAAAACATCAGCAAGAAGATCAAAATAATAACCCTATTCTATACGATGTTGCTTATGATGAAATCGATTTTAACGAATTTGTCCATATTGACGACGATATTATGACTGTCAAATACTTGGATGATGATGCCATTGTCGCTTCTGTGTCTTCTAAAGTTCTTATCGATGATGATGAGCCAAATGATAAAGTTGAAGAATCTGCCAATACGGAATTGATTTATATTCCTACTGCATCAGACGCACTTCGGCATATTGACAGCGTTTACCATTTTCTTCAGTCAAAAAATACTCCGCAGCGTGTATTTGATCGACTAGCCATAGTGGAATAAATTAATGATCTTTATTTTACAAAACAAACTAAAATAAGTAATTTTTTGTTTATTATTCTTAAAAACTAGATTCAAGTTAACTACTTTTAGTATGATTATACACATGCATACTATATATGTACCTTATATGTAATATGTACATACTTCAAACAGATATGTATAGATGCCCTAATAAAAATAATGAGTTTTTAAATGTATTATCACTTATTCTTTATAATGAACTTTGCTTATAGCAAACCTTTTTGCCGGTCCCTTGAGGTTCGTTATAAGAGGACATTACTGTATGTTAGATTCCTTATTCCTAAACCACCCAATAAACATAATATTTTTTTCTCTTGAAAGTAACTTTTAATACTATTTAATGACAATTACCTAACAACATTAACAAATAATAAGTTAAATAACAATAACATCTTAACTAAAAAATTTCGGTAAATTAAATGTTTTTTTTTATTTTTATTTGTTTCTTGTGTCTTCGGGACCTCTTGTACCTAAAAATTAAATTTTATAGAAAGTTGCAGCTAATTCTTACAAAAATATTTGCTTACTTTTCCACAAGTAAAATACGCTCAAAAACAGAAATATGGTTTTCGATGTATTTTTAAAAATTGATATCAAATCTTAAACTGGGTTTACTTTTAAGCTTATGGCAAGATAGATTTTAAAAAGATAGATTTTAATAAGATATAATTTCATAAATAAAAATCGTATATATAAAAATATTATTTTTTTATAAAATACAAACCTTTTAGATTATTAGCTATAAAAAAAAACACCTTTTTTCTTATACTAATTGTAGTTAACCTTTGAAGTTGAGAAGAAAAAATCAAATGGAAAGGCACTTTTCGGTATTATAAAAAGGACCACATATAAAGCATATTTCTATAAAGTATATATAAGTAAAAAAGAAGACAAGTTGTCTTGTTATTATCTGGTAATCTATAAATAAAAATGCAAATATTTTATGATATTATCAAAATATTATTTTCGGCATTTTTGTCCACATATCGACGCACTGTGCGTCGGAATGATCTATTAATAAAATAAACTCTTAAAGATAAGAATTTCCCTTGCAATGAAATGATTAACGACGAATTATGGAAGTCTATAGAACAGAGTCGTATTGTTATTGTTATTGTTATTGCTGTTCCGACTACTGTTAATCGTTTTATTGCAGGTAATGGTCTTTTTAAGTAGTTATTGTTATTAGTAGATCATGCCGACGAATCTCATTTTCCTGAAAATACAATACTTAGTACTTAAAATGTGTATAAAATAATTATTTTTTTATATTTTATTGACAAAATTACAAAATCAATGATAATTATTATTTTGCATATTGTTGCTATAAGCTCTTGCAAAAAGATGTTAACCTTTGTATGCAATTAAGGTTTTTATAAAAACCTAAGCGAAGCTAATGAAGTCTAAATATCTTAACGCCTATTTGATAACCATAAACGATTTTAATGGTGGGTTTCCAACATGTTATTTTATGACTTTCTCTGTTGATTTATAGGTAATTTTCGTGGGTAATGAGATTGCGATGTCGATGCCTCAAATAGTTTTCATCAAAAACAGACATATAAATGCAGGATTGCATAATTCAAATAATACGAGGAATACGAGGTTTTTGGAATAAGAGCGTCTTTTATTTCCTTTATTAATGTTAATGTTAACCAGTGTTAACTTTCCTTCAAAGAACACCTGTTTTTAAAAACTAAAATAAGAAAGAAGAAGCCAGAATCCTTCTTAACAATTAATAGAGGTGAACATAAAATCGCTACCAGTGAATTATTCACTGTGCATAAACATTCACGGCCTCTTAACAGTTTAAAATTAACTTGTGAATGGCTAAACTGTAAATGATAGATATTTTTTCACATAGTTTTGTCAAATTTATTGTAAACATTAACTTCACAGCAGTCAGTAACGTAGTTATTAATATTAGAATCATGGACGCCGCGCCAACAGGACACCTTCAAGGGGGTGCAAACATTTTTGAAAAGCAAAAGAAAAAAATTAAAAATAAAAAAGGTCTTCACCTTAAAAAAACTACTTGTTTTTATATAGATATAGGGCTACAATTTTTTTTAGTACATATTCTGTTGTATTCAAATACCACGTTACACAAGTTAATCTACTAAAAACCCACTTTTTACCATATTCATATATTCAAAAGCCAAGGGGCTGCAAGTGCGCTCCCTTTTATCCTCCTTCCGGCGCCCATGATTAGATTGCAAAAAAATTAAATACAATTTTTTTTTATTATACAGTGCATTTCTTTAAAGTCCCCACTTTTGATTTTTTGATTCACGGTTTAATTTAAATAATAATAACACTTTGGCATATGGAATTGATGCATAAATCTAAACAACCTAAGTTAATTTTCGGATACAATCATGAGGGTAGTTGTTAATTTTTCTTTACGGCGCTCCTTTTGATGATAAAACACTGGAAATTCAAAACAACGCGTGCCTCTAGACGATCTAAGTTAATTTTTGTGTATAATCACCGATTATACCTAAATCTAGAGGCACGTGTTGTTTTGAATTGAAAAAATATATTTAGTGTATTTTTATTCAAAGGAAGCATTATTTTTAACGACCACCCCAATCACCATAAATATTTTAAATATTATTTTGAAATAACCTGCAGTTTTTATAATTATAAAAAATAAATGTCAACTAATTCTTCTTCATCGAATTAATTTTATTAATTATTTTCTTGTAAACATATTTTCTTTCTTATAATATAGTTTTCCTTTGTTTTTTATTTTTATCGTTAGTCAAAAATTTCCTGTAAAAACATTTTTGACTCATGATACAAAAATGTCATAAAAACTTTCATTGCGAATTTCTACCTTAGGTGAATCAAAGTGTTTGCATATTTTTTAAAAAGCTAACATTAAATGCATAATTTACACAAAAATATCCAGCAAGATCAGATATATTTCTCGGGTAGACGGATGGAACATACTACCAAATGTTTCACTTTCCCCTCAACCAATGATAACAAGATGGGGAACCTGGTTGGAAGACTTTTTATTGCAAAGATTTTAGTTGCCAAAACTTCTTGATGCGAAATATTTGATGAAAAATAAATTACTGCATTTATTCAAAGCAATTATACTTTTGTTTTAGATGTTATTTTAAAGTTGGAATCAAATAAGCTGTCCTTAGTAGAATCTTTAAATTTAATCAATCCATTGCAAGCATCTGTTAATAGTGTTTGTGGTACTATTGGGGGAAACATAAGAGAAAAACTTTAAAATGTATTAGAGAAAAATAAAGGATATTTTTGTTATGGCTAAAATTGCACAACAGATACAAGTTCACAAGCTAGTTTAAAAAATATGTCCCAATTACGTCTGTTGATGTAGAACGAAGATTTTCTTTTTACAAATATATGTACTTATACCACAGACATATGTTTTATTTTGGGGTGGATTTTTTTTCTCTTCAAAAAGTATTTATAAATACTGTATCCTGGTCTTCAAATGCAGCGGTATTTGAATCCTTATTATTCGAATACTTTTTTGAATGCGGTACTCAAGATTCGTATTTAAACACAGGATTTCGATATTCGACCCAACTCTGTATGTATGTGAGTGTGCCATTGTCATCTTAGTGCACCTAAGCCAATCTAGTTATGTAAAACATGCCTAGACCAATGATCTGAAAAATAAATATGGATGAATGCAGCGAAAATCACAATAACCCCTACGTGGGCACCGCGCAGTACACTTGTGGGCATGCGCAATAAACATTTACTGACTAGCCGAAAACAAACAACAGGACCGGGTTTAACATTTTGTATATGATTTATTTATAAAGAAAATATACCAAGTAATTTTGGGGTATCCATATTTAAATATTTTATTTTAAGTCTGTATTCGTCTTTCATAGCAGTCCCTAAAAAGTAAACCGGTTTTATATTGGGGACTATTTTTTGTTGTATATTTTTTTATTTTTCGGTCGTATCGCCGATTTTATTAAGATTTAGCAAACGAGAGTGCTTAGAAGCACTGACCTCAATTTAAATTCCATTTTATTACTAAAACACCTTCTTTTTGATTCATGAGGACCCACTTTTACTTAACCTCAAACCTGCACGCTATTTTATGTATTATTATCTTCCTTCTTAACACTACCTTGACACAACAAAACTGAATAGTTGGTATTTTATTATAAAAGCAATTAGATTTGGTGTAACTTGTTTGAGGAATAAATCTCAATTCATAAACTGATATTTCGTTCCCGTTGGCGTAGCAGTTGTCGTTCAGTTAAGTTTGGCGTGTAATGCCATTGAAATTGTTTATTTTTGGGGTTAGGGCCAAACTGACCTTATATTTGTAATTGAAACCACAAAAAAAAGCGAATCACAAATATTAAAATTGGTAATGTACCCAGTAAGTAATTATTGATTTAATTTGCCTACAAATGCCAACTTGAAATAAACTTGATAATGTAATAATCTTAAACTAGGCTTAAAGCGCAATGGAATCGCTTGGACTATTTAATTTTATTCAAAACATTCCACAGAAAGATACCTATGTTCCTTTTTTAACATACGAGCAATAAGCAATCTACAAGATATTATATGGTATAAATCGTCCTCAATATCACAAAGCGGCGTATCTTTATGTTTAAATTTCACGAGGGTGCTTTTTAGGTATTTTTTGTACTACTCTTTTTTAGTAAAATGAAATAGGCTTAGTATTATATTTCTATAACTTTTAAAGATATTAAAATCTAACATATGCCAATTTGTAATATTAAGAAGCAACTTTTTTAAGCAATTACATCAGCTCTAGTCAATTTTCCTACTTTTTGAGATACGCCACATCGTGATATTGCCGACGAAATTGCTTATGGCTACGTGTTATAACTTGAAAATATGTCAAATTATTTTAATTAAACTGCCATATTTTATTTTGTGTAATTATAAATGCATCAGTCCAATGCTAATACAGGGTGTCCGACTATATTTTAACCCATTTTCACCGCGAATAATTTTAAAAGAAATAAAATTATCAAAATGCGGTTTTCGCGAAAAGCCTTAGATTTTTTTAAGTTTCTTTTATATCCTTGCCATTTGGTTGTGACATTTATTTCTTACGAAAACGGTCAATTTTCGTATATAGGGCAAGTTTGTTATTTTAAATGGAACCCCATATATATTTTTCTATAATCCTTAAATACAATTTTTCCCGCTAAAAAAAAATAACCCAAACCATGACTATTTCAAAAAATAATGGATTTATTGATCTCTAAAAAATTGACTGCATGGCAATAAAGAGTATTATTTAAAACAGGAAATTTGCTACTTACTCATTATTTAATTTTGGTTATGCAAAACTTAAATTAAATAAAAGTTTAAAAACACCAAGAATTACTCAAATCGCACAAATGAAACACCAAATACCAAATAACTATATCTGATAACGGTCGACCGTAGATGGAAGATTTGGTTTGGTCGGTCGACGGCGTCAATTTTACCTGGATTTTACGATCGGGAAATCCCAAATTATAAATTAAATTAGGATGAGTGTAACCCTGTCACCGCATAGGTTAACGTTTTCAGTGTTGCAACCACTATACTTATTAAAATACTGCTAATTTTGTCAATGTTGCCAACACTATATTGGGTTTTAAATAAAAATGCTAACCTTTATAACAACTGCGCATGTGCAAAGGTGTACAGCAATTCTCCCAGTGTGGGGTAAAAATTCTTGCGCAGGTCTATTGAAAATATATGGGGATCATTTTCTATTAGCGATCCTTTTAATTTTTAGATCATTGGCCTAGACCCGCATCACGATATGCAAATGAAAATAAGACTCTCCTGCCGCTCCTCGGCAAAGTTCAAGGTCCTCGCAGGACGACTACATCGCGATCCTCCTCCTGCTTAATTTGATCATTGTACTGCTATTCGAAAGCGTCACATATATGCGGAATTGAGCCGGTGAATGCGTCTTTTGTTATGCTGATGAGTTGATGAATGATCTTTCTGTACGGTTACTAGGTTAAGTAATGCTATTAATTTATTACTCAATATTTAATTGAACCATACCACGTTAGTGTTTAAATGAGACCTTCTGTCACCTCCATTTTTTTTTGTTTTTTTTGGGAAAGAGTATTAAAAATTTTGCTTTATATTAAAAGCATAAACATTTCTTTTTATTATCACAATCTCAAATTCACTTCCAGTTTAACCAAAGTCTTATTGACTTTCTTATTTTAAATACAAAATTCTATTTTATATGATGTATCACACAGTGTCTTTCTAGTCAAAATGGAGGCCAGAGATAACTGACAACTAACTAAAAATCAAGTGGCTATAGCTATTATTTTTCTGTTTTTTTTAAGGCTGCGAAAATCAAAAAGTTGTCTATTTTGCTTTCACAGTTATCGATATATTTAATTTTCTTTATTTAATTACTGACATTTCGTAATTTCAGAGTTTAGTGTAATTAACAAGAAAACACTCAAACTCTTCCAAACATTTAAACTCCAAAATCTGTTTTAAAGCATAGCCCAATATACCGGTAATTTCTAAAATGACGTCTACACACCATTTATTCACGACATCCAAATAAACAATATGTTGTGCAATGTAATAAGAAGAAAAATTTAGTGAATAATTAAAATATGAAAAAAATGAGGTCTTTCAATTTAAAGTGTTTTAAATTCAAATTTTCTCTTGTCAATAATTGCATTAAAAGCTAAAATTACAAAATGTAAATAATTTTTACAGAAAATGGAATATATCACCGCCCGTGAGAGTAAAATAGGCAACTTCTTTAGCAGGGCCGTATTATCCATTAGGCTGACTAGGCTACAGCCTAGGGCGCTATGAAAAAATAGGCGCCAGACAGGGGAGTAATGACTAATAGGCGCTAGACAGGGGAGGTTTTAAAAAAGTGTTGGTTAAGTGGGGATTTTTGGTGACTAATTTCTTTGTGAATAAGGTGCTTTTTGGAATTAAATAGGTAAATAGGCGTGAAAAAAGGGAAGGACCTTTTCTTTTTGCTCCTCAAAATTGTTTTGGTGGAAAATAGGCGCTCTATGAATTTATCCTAGGGGCCTCAAACAGTTAATACGGCCCTGTTCTTTAGGCTTTACAATCTAATTTTCAAAAAATATATGAAAGCATAAATAATAGCGGTAAATGATTTTCTTCGAAAGTAATCTATAGTCGTCATTTTAAAAAATAGCACCCTGGTCATGTGTTCATAATTTCTTTATATTTATGTTACATTTTTGTAATAAGCTTTATTATTTTTATAAAAATACCATATAAAATTATTATTTATAGTATTACCCTTTGGGTGCGGGTAGGATTATCCTTGTAAAAATAACATGGAAAAAGTAAAAAACAACACTGTTAAATAATAAAAACATAATTAATCTTAATCTCAATCTAAAATGATTCTAAAAAATCAGAGCTTAGGTCACACACAAACCTTTATTCTTCTTTGCTTACTCAGATCTAAGGCCACTTTAAACAGCTTCTACATTGCATCTAGCCTTTTTCGCCTGCCGAATGATAATATTTCTTACAACAAAATGGACACTTCGTATTTTTCTCTGTATTTTTATTAGAAGACATTAAAAAATATATATATATTTTCTTTTGAGGTGATCATTTTACCCCATCGGGCATGAAATTTTTTAATGGTAATTATTTTTTGAGCGTAACCTTTCATTACCATGTATTGGTGTTAAAATGGTGTTACAGGTATGGCCAAAACTTAAGGGATCTTTTTAACCCGAAAAGATTTATTCTACCCCACTCCCCCTACTTTTCAAAATCAACTTAAAATTTATTTAACAAGAAAGTATTCTTAACAAGCAGTCGAAAATTATTTACTAAAAATGAAAAAGAATAAAACTCCTTACTGCTTGTAATTTCCTTGCACTGCAAGGGCGCATCTGCCAGAGCACTGTCCAATTTGGAGTGGAGATGCAAATTTTTTACACTAGCCGAAGGTATTTCTTTCAGAAGTAATTGAGATCACCAACCGCAGACCGGTTTCGAAGTATTTTGGTTCTCATTAGTTCGGTGTAGGCGATATCAAAAACTCCAAAAATTCCTTAAGAAGAGGAAATGTCAAATAAACTTAGTAGTTTATTATCCATGACGCTCCCTGTCGGCAGTGTAAAAAACTAAGCGAACCTAGGTACATAAACCAATACTTAACGAAAAATTAATCTTAACTAGCTGTCAAAAATCATTCAACAAAAATGAAAAGGAATAAAACTACTTACTGCTTATAATTTCCTTGCACTGCAAGGGCGCATCTTCATCATTCATATTGCCTACACCGAACTGATTGGAACCAAAATAGTTTAAAACCAGTCTGCGGTTGGTGATCCCTAGAGAAGATCATTTATGCCAGTTACATATTTTCCCTATTTTATGCAAAAAAATTATTTTTGCATATTTTTCAAAAGCTAACATTAAATGCATATTTTACACAAAAATATCCAGCAAGATCAGATATATTTTTTGAGTAGACGGTTGGAACATACTACCAAATGTTTCACTTTCCCCTCAGCCAATAATAACAAGATGGGAAACCTGGTTGGAAGGCTTTTTATTGCAAACATTTTAGTGACACAAAGCAGTTAATTACTAAATTGTCTGAGGAAAATTGCCAAGACTTCTTGATGCGAAACATTTGATGGAAATTAAATTACTACCTTAACAACTAGCATTTATTTAAAGCAATTATACTTGTGTTTTAGATGTTATTTCAAAGTTTGAATCAAATAAGCTGTCCTAAGTAGAATCTTTAAATTTAATCAATCCATTGCAAGCATCTGTTAATAGTGTTTGTGGTACTATTGGGGGAAACATAAGAGAAAAACTTTAAAATGTATTAGAGAAAAATGAAGGATATTTTTTTATTAAATGTGGCTAATATTGAACAGCGCAGATACAAGTTCACTAGCTAGTTTAAAAAATATGCCCCAATTACGTTTGTTGATGTAGAACGAAGCTTTTCTCTTTACAAAAATATGTACTTAGACCAAAGACATAGGTATTTACTGAAAAATTTTAAAAAACATTTTATTGTTTATTGTTTTTTAATAATAATAATTAATAATATTTATATTAAGATTAATCTTTCTATAAAAACTATTTTGATATTATACTGTTGATCTTTTTGTAATATATTACTACTACTAAGATATTTTTATTACTTTCTTCTTTTTATTTTAGAACAAAAATATTTGCATTAAATTATATATTTTGTGCATATCTTGGTAAAAATGCTTTCATATATATGCGCATATTTACTTACTTTTTGTGCATATTTGCTTATCTCTGGTGATTTCAATTAGCTCTGAAAGAAATACCTTAAGCTAATGTAAAAAATTGACAGTGCTTTGACAGATGCGCCCTTGCAGTGCAAGGAAATTACAAGCAGTAAGGAGTTTTATTTCTTTTCATTTATGTTAAAAAAATTATTTGTTATAAAAACCTTGCTCTGTTGTGTATACCGAAAAAATAAAAATTAACAAAATGTTGTACCAGCTGCATTTTTAAACATTCTCTTACGCAATAAGCGATTCTAAATAAAATTAAATTGTTAAGTGTAGCCTTCAATTTTTCAACTTTTAGAAATACTCCTTGTAAGCATGATCGCTGAAAAATAATTAGATTTTGACATCTTCAATAAAAGGTCAATGTAAACTTGCACAAGAAATGATTTGCTTGCCTTCGAAAAATGCTTCGAGCATTTTAAATCGCCTTCTATGGGTGGGTACGCCTTCATTCTTTTTGAATGCACTTGACTATCACATCACACTATAAGCGCAAATAGGTGTCGATACATATTGAACAGAGTCGTTTCTTTTGGTTGGGATTGTAGGGTATCGGCTAAACGGTAAGAGATACAATAAAAACTGAGATACGTTTCTTTTTTTTTTTTTTTTGGTGTTTACTTTAACGGCGCAATTAGATCTTTGCTAACTTGGTTGGTTTAGACAATACAGGGTGATTCTTAAAATTTGTCGATTTTTATTATTTAAACAAAATAATATTTGGCTTTTCTCCAAAATAAAAAGTTCATTAAACATTTTAAGAAAATTAAAACTTTTATATACTATAAAGAACTATTCTGTCCTTGCATAATATAATAAAAGTTAAAATTACTTTAAAATTACTTACTATACACAGGAGGTTTTAAACTCTAAACAAAGGTTCATTAGCTTCCGGTTAAAATTATTTTAATCCAACAAAATAAAATCATGACAATAAGCCAGAACAAGAACTGAGTTAATGATCACGTCTCAAAAATGTGGTAAATAGTTAACCAAAACACTAAATGATAAATTATTCATTAAAATCTGAAAAAAAATATTAAAAATAAAATTTCTAATAAACAGCTTAAAGTTTGACATTACTTTTGAAAAAACAAATTAACTGGTAAAAGATACACCTATAAGGTATCATACCCAGGCAAAAAAAAATATTTTTATAATTTATTTGTTCTCTGGAAAATAACGTTTAAACAAAATTATTTTTGTCTTTTCTCCAGAGTAAATAAATGTTTAATACAGAAATAAGAAAATTAAAACTTTTATATACTACGAAGAAATATACTGTACTTGCATAATATACTCAATATAAGTTAAGATTACTTTAACAGAAATAAATTAATGAAATATTTAATATTAAATTACTTACAATACACAGAAGGTTTTAAACTCTAAACAAAGGTTCATTAACTTCCGGTTGAAATTATTTTAATCCAATAAAATAAAATCGTAACAAGACGACAGAACAAAAACTGAGCTAATGATCGCCTCTCAGAAATGTGGTAAATAATTAATTAAAACCTTGTGTGCATTGCAAGTAATTTTATATAAATATATTTTATTAATTTATTTTTTTAAAAGTAATCTTAACTTTTATTATATTATGCAATGACATAATAGTTCTACCGATATCTCTTATTTAGTAGCTCAGTTACAATCTTTATATGAAGTATAAGTCATACAGAAATCGTCGCCTTAATATTCTACACTGGAGTCTTTAAATTGTAGGTTCCGCGTGGTCGTTACGGCATAGTCGCGTCGTATATCACTTAAATCCTTTTTTATAGTATAAAATAACAATTAAAATAAAAAAAAATGGTATAATATAAACAAAAAAAAACGTGGGTAAAAAAATGGGAATTTTAAAAAGTTACCCCTTGATAATTAAACATTTTTTTTCCAATTTCAGTCGGTATAAATTACGGCATAAAAGTTTAAATAAACGATCTATACATTTTTCGCTCCGTGAAGCTCTTCTTATACATATACGTAAATAAAAAAAACTTTAATAGCAAACGAGTTAAATAAAGTTGTAAAAGTGGGAAAAATCTAAAAATCACTTTGTAGCTCTGAGAGGCATCGCAATAGCCATAACCCGTTTTTACTACAGTTGTTTTCTCGAAAAAAGATATCGAAAATCGAAAGTTACGAAAATATTGGCTTATAGTATTCCTTACGGTTTTCGAGATACCTGGTAAAACCATCGAAAATTAAACACCCTGTACTGTTCGCCCACATAAAGAACCGGGACGACGTTTGAAGGGACAGGGGAAGAAGTTCCGCACCATGGACAACCTCGAATATCATTCGACGATGTTTTGGGGGCTCGTCTCAACAGCCACCAGTCTATCGCCGACTTTCTGTTTGCAGAAAGGCATGGTTGCCAAACTATTGAAAGTGTAGAAAGATGTTGGGGAATACAAATATTAAACCATAGTACATATTATATTGGGTTTATTTAAGAAAATAATGTAATATGTAATAAAGTAAAATCGCTTTAAAGAACACAAAATAACAACCATTAGGTTTAAGATTAAAGCAGGTACTATACATAATATTAAATATTGAAATAGAATAGTGTAAAATAAATTAGGATTAGTAGGATAAAAAATGGCAAGATCTTAAAACCAACACATGTTTTGTTCGCATTTTTCTCATCGAGGTTCACTGGCTGGGCGAACATACACTTTCAACTAAAGGTTTAAACTTCAGGTAAAACTGAATGTGTATGACGAGCCTTATAAAGATTAAAATATTTAATCTGCCTGACGTCACAACTAGACAGCTAATATGATTAGTTTTTGTTTTTATTTATTAAACTATTTTTACTTGAACTTTATCCATAAATCCGGTAAATTGGATCATAACTTTAACTCCTCTACGTAAACGTAAAAAGATTTACCTTACAACCACGCGTGGATAGGTTTAGTGGTATTTTATAGTGAATTAAAATACATTAATAAACACTTTTTTTTAAATTAAACCGACTGCAAAAAATAAATAAATCTGACCAAACGGTTAAAAATAATAAATAAAAAATAAAGTCGGGTAATATCAGATGGTATTAAAGTGTAAAAATATTTTTCTTATTTAGTTATTAATATTTAGTAGTTAGCGCATATATTATTACCAGACTTCATTTTTTTAATTTATTATTTCTAACCTTTTAAGTTAAGTTAGTTTTATTTATTTTTTTGAGGTTGGTTTAATTTATTAAAAAAGTGTTTATTTTTCTTTCTAATTTATTATTATTACTAATAAATCGGTAAAGATACACTAAAAACACTATTAGTACCTCTTTCAGTTTGGTGAAAAGGGTTAATTTTACCTCAAGGTTGTCGATTTTGAATAAAACCCCTAATATCTGAGCATATATCATTCTAGAGGCAGCTTTGCTGCACAAACAACGTACGGCAGATAGAAAACAATTGGTCTAGAACCGTTCCCTTTCACGATCCTGACTTGATTTTTTTATAGGACCACCGCGGAAGTACACTCTCTCAAACAAAAAAATCAAATCGGTCCACAACTGACATAGTAATGGCATAACATACAAAAAAAAAACATACAGGCGAATTGAGAACTTCCTCCTTTCTAAAATCGGACCTAAAATATTGACTATTCATAGTTAATATTTAATTAGAGCAAAGATTTAAATTCAATTGTACACTCATTCAAATAATAAAAAAGTCAAATCGGTCCACAACTGACGGAGTAATCGCATAACATACAAAAAAACATACAGGCGAATTGAGAACCTCCTACTTTCTAAAGTTAGACAAAAAATATTGACTATTTATAGTTAATATTTATTTGGGGCAAAGATTTAAATTAAATAGTACACTCATTCAAATAATAAAAAAATCCAATCGGTCCATAACTGACGGAGTAATCGCATAACATACAAAAAAACATACAGGCGAATTGAGAACCTCCTACTTTCTAAAGTCGGACAAAAAATATTTGCTAATTCATAGTTGATATTTAATTAGGGCAAAGATTTAAATTCAATAGTATAGTCTCTCAAATATAAAAAAGTCAAATCGGTCCACAACTGACGGAGTAATCGCATAACATACAAAAAAAAACATACAGGCGAATTGAGAACCTCCTGTTTTCTAAAGTCGGACAAAAAATATTAACTATTTATAGTTAATATTTAATTCGGGTAAAGATTTAAATTAAATAGTACACTCTCTCAAATAAAAAAAGTCAAATCGGTCCACAACTGACGGAGTAATCGCATAACATACAAAAAAAACATACAGGCGAATTGAAAACCTCCTCCTTTCTAAAGTCGGACAAAATATATTGACTATTCATAGTTAATATTTAATTAGGGCAAAGATTTAAATTAAAATAATTTAAATCTAATTACAGATTGCTGTAAAAACAAGTTCCCAAAGCAGAATCTAAATTAACTTATAAGAAAAAATTAAAAAGATAGTTTATTTAAAACTACCAACTATTAAAACATTATGTGAGTTTAAAACATAACTAAGGGGCCATTCAAGTATTACCTAAGCACCATAAGGTGGCGGGGGTCTTGGTGTTGCTTATTTTTGATGACATGGGGAATGGGGGTTCTGAATTGAGATTATGTCAGCAGCAGCTATTTACTGGTTTACACATATGGCAACCCACCCACAAAATGGGGCGCATTTAAGAGTACTCAGCCGCTGGGTAAGCAAAGTGTCAAAATTGTAAAATTTAACCAGTAGGGTGGCTTTATTTTGATAGTTTTGACACTTAGCTTACCCAGCGGTTAAGCGGCTGAGTACTCCTGACTGCGCCCATGCTTCAAAACAATACACATTTTTGGTGATTTCCACTAATAATGAATACACTTAGATACTTGCTTAGAATAGAATATGGGAATTACGGCTCAAAATGTCGAAATGTAGTTTCAGATAGATAAATCCAAGTTACACCAAAAAATTTTTGAAAGGTTTAAAACAACTTAGGCAAATACAAAAGTACAAAATTTAGTTAGTGTACAAAGTGTGGCGTAAATTTAAATTACAAGCAAAATCCTACAAGAAATTTAATATTGTTTCTAAGAAAACTAAAGAATAATTGCGATTAGTGACTAAGAATAAATCCAATCTTCTATGATTTTTTTATAAGGTGAATGCTAAAACCATTTTAGGTATAAGTACTAGAACTGAGAAATCTTGGTTGTTGAGTTTGGACAGCGTCAAATTGAAATCGTTTACCAGCCATTGCTCAAGGCATCTCCAGGGATATTTATTCTGCGAGATAAAAACACTAACTTCATACGACAGATTTATTTCTTATGATTGACTTTGTCGACTGGTCACAATAATAAACTATGGTATTTTTTTGTATTTCCATATTTGAATGGCTTGATGTAAACATTAATATACAAATCAAAAATATTTTTGTTTGGTTCGTATTATCATAGAGTAAGGAAATTATAAGAGTTATCATGGAATAGCCGATTTAAGGACAGGTCATGCGAAAACTCCCAATATAATTTTATTCGTTTTTCGTTGAAATACCGCCAGTTAGTCATTTTTGTCAGCTTACGTGTCTTTCCACCGCTGATGTTACACGAGGCGAGGCTTCGACCGACGCATTTAAAGTGTAAAATGGCACCAATGACAAGCCTGCCGCCAGGCAGCGCTGAGCCTGCCGCAAAAGCGGTACGAAAATTTTAGCATGCCATGGTTTCTCTTATCCGTAGGTATGTTACTTTATTGTATTATTAATTAATATTGTAATATTTCTATCTTGCTCTATGTTGAATAGGGTCAGTAAAATTTGTTTACATGAATATTTTTGTGCGTTAAAGTTCTCTATCCTAAACCTATTTTCTTATTTCTAGAATTATAACTGCTGCTTATAAAACAATAAAAAAGACGAAATATATTAAAAGACAAATGCATATAAAAATATTAACGTAAGCATGGAAGGGGGTTAGACTTTGCTTACTTTTGATGACATGGGGGAAGAGGGGGTTTGTAATAAATAATTGTAATAAATCTGCTTACGTAATATTTGAACGGTCCCTAATCCTCATCAGTCCAACGTAACTACTCATAATGTTAATATAGGAAAGCCAACAGATAACAACAGAAACAGTTTATAATTTATATTATTACCTAGTTAAATAAATAATAAAAATTAAAATTATTAACGAATATTACCTAAATGGTCGGTTTCCAGGCGATTTCGGAGTTTAGAATGTACCGAATCAATTCTTTTTGATATTAATAATTTTAAAACGATCTTACTTTACTTGTTTTGTTTATTTATTATTTGTTATCCGATATTAGTTGTTATTTATTTGAGTCAAATCTAGTAATTGTAATTTGACCCCCTTTCTGACGACCGATCGATCTGAAATTTGGTATATCGGGTGCCCACGAGATCACTTTATGGCTGCCATTTTTTTATTTCTTTATTGATACTGAAGAAATTTGGAACGGTTATTAGACTAACAAAAAGTCATTTTTAGGTGTATATGATAGGTTTTTACGGCTTCCGGTTTTACCGGAAATTACTGGAACTTTTGATTTTTAGATGGGACACCCTGTATATGTTTTGTTTTTGGATTCTTTGTATCATTTTTAGTCGGAATACAATATTTTCAAAACAAATTTTGGTCAAATTTTATTTTTAAATTAAATTTTTATTTTACATCTAGAGTGCCATGATCATTCTAAAATCACTCCATATGCTTTTCTTACTTTCAGAAAAATACAAAATCGATTTTATCTTTTAAACTCTTTTACTAGAGGGCTCAAAACTTTACTTTTTAGTTTTTTTACCCTAGCTTAAAAACCAAAATAGGACCATGTCACTTTCATAATCATCAATTTAAGGCGAAGAACCAATTCTAAAACGGTATTTACCAATCGATTATGTTGACGTTTAAACAATGTATTATACGTCAAAGTTGTCACCAATTATTACCGCGGTTATAATTGGTTGAACGCCTAAAATTGCTGAATATTTCTAAATGCAGTATTTTAAAGCCAATCCAACGATGTAAAACACTAAGACACTTTGCTTTATTTTCCTTTGAAAAACAACATTTATTATGTAGGTAAATGATCTTTTTGATACTGAATGGCGTACGTCTCAATTTATCTTAGTGGCCATGAAAACAAAAACTAAAAGAATATGTTGTAAAAACAATTGCTTGTGTTTTGTTAAAAGTTAAAAAAATAAAAACATTAGTTTGTGTTTATGTATTTCCTAGGATGTAAAAATAATTTTAGATTTTTGGTATTAACAATAAAAAATTATCTAAGTACCAAATTTAACTTAAAATTATTATAACATCGTAGGAGAAACAAAATCACAAAATTATGTTTTTATTTTTTAAATTTTTAACAGAACACAAGCAATTGTTTGTACAACAAATTCTTAATTTTTATTAGTTTCATAGCAACTACGATAAATTGCGATGATATGCCATTCAGCATTAAAAGATAATTTACTTACTTACTATACTTAATTGTTGTTTTTTAAAAGAAAATAAAGTAAAGTGTCCTAGTGTTTTCGATCGGTGGATTCGCTTCAAAATATTGCATTTGGACATATTATGAAAATGGTACGGTCCTATTTTGGTTTTTCAGCTAGGATAAAAAAAACTTAAAAAATAAAGTTTAGAGCCCTCTAGTAAAAACGTTTAGAAAGATAAAATCGATTTCGTATTTTTCTGAAAGTAAGTTAAGTATGAGGAGTGATTTAAGAATGATCATGGCACTCTAGATGTAAAATAGAAATTTAATTTAAAAATAAAATTTGACCAAAATTTGTTTTAGAAATATTGCATTCCGACTAAAACGGATCTAAAGAATTTAAAAAAATATATACTGGGTGTCCCATTTAAAAATCAAAAGTTCTAGTCATTTCCGGTAAAACCGGAAGTCGTAAAAGCCTATCGTATACACCTAAAAATGACTTTTCGTTAGTCTAAGAACCTTACCAAATTTCGTCAGAATCGATAAAGAAATAAAAAATGGCAGTCGGAAAGTGATCTCGTAGGCACCCGGTATACTCTCAATCTTGATGACACTACAATATAACACATTCTTTATTATTGTAAATTGAAAATGACCGCTGATACAAAATGGAGAATTACATATTACTTCACCACAACTTCACTATGGGGGCAAATAAAATTGCTTGACTGGTAGACTATTAACTAGACTGTACTATAAAAAATTAATTTATTTATATTTTTTCTACAACTACCTCAATATGTGTCAAATAAAAGAACTTGATTCTAAGAATAGAGCTACTATGAAAAAATTTAAATCCAAGATGGCGGGCGCCACAAAATGACGTATTAGGTAGGTACATATTTTTTCTTCAACTACCTCAATATACAATTTTGGGATATTTTTAAAAATAAAGGTACTTTACTCCAGTATTTTTCATATTTTTAGTTATAACTTGTCCTGTATATTACCAATCGGAGTAAAATTTTGTATTTATTAGTTTTGGACCATACGACCAGTTTTTTCAAAAGAACGTTTACAAATTCCAAAATCATTAGTCCATTTGCCCTCTTGTAACACCTATCCTGCGACACTCTGTATACTTTGAGCACTATAATTATCAATGTAAAATGCCCAAAGTATAAAATCTAGACAACAAATATTTTCGGGCAAATAGAAAAACTTAAACTTCTTTATTTACATATTTAAAAAAAATAGTATAAAATTATAAAAAAATAACTATGTAATCGAAATAAAAATAGATATTTAATTTAAAAAAAATCGTCATTTTCTGCAAGATTGAGTTCGGTTATTAGTTTTAGTTTAGCTATTTTATAGCTCTCGACAAATAACCTAATGCTTGTTTAGGTATTTTGCAAAACTCTGACACTGACAATTAAATAATGGAATAATACATTATGCTCGACCACGAAAGTCAATTTGTGCTTCCGCCACCGGTTGAATGCGCCCGAATGGGGTCACACTTCCCACAGCCACCCTTTGCTTAATTGGGGACAAAGTGTGCCCCGTAAGTTCCAGAGGAAAAGGGGATGTAAAGAGAAAATGCTGGAACAAAAAACTGTTTTACTTAGGAGCAGGAGCACGTATTAGAAATTATATTATGAATAAAGGGTTCACCAGAGCCTATTGCGAGTCTCTAGCTTGGAATAAATTTAGTACATCAAAAATATTAAGAATGGTAATAAAATATGTTTTTTGTTTTGTATTCTATTATAAATTATTTTACAGAAGACACAAAAGAAAAATTTGAATTTTGTCAGACATATCTAATTAACTCGATAAGCGGTTTTAAAACATTTTAAAAAATTCGAAACGAAAAACGAATTACCCCAGTTCTATTAAAACAAAGGGTTATCAAACAACATTTAATTTCCCCAAATACGATGAAATTAAAAAGCCTGGTTGTGCGCTTTTTACCGGATAAGTGTTTTTTATTAAAAGTAAAAGTAGTACCTATACGGTAAATGGACAAATATATTTTAAGGGCAAATAATTAACTAAGTGTGTTTTTAGAAAATTGTTTTACTTTGATATAGTGTGTAAAGTGCACCAAAAATAAATATTTATCCCAAGCAATACCCTAAGGACTATATCCACTAATGCGCATAAATATCCTGGTAAGTTCACCAAAAATTATTATTCATATAGATATTCTGAAAGTTATTTACTTAAGGCGGTTTTAGGGTACCTATAGTGGAAAACCTAATTTAAAGCGTTTGTTATTTTAAAGTGCACCTTATGTAATACAAATAATGGTAGAAATAATCCTAACAACTTAAAATTTTTAAATCCCCACCAAATTTGTATAAGGCAGAAAAGTTCCTGATAAGTTTTGCAGACATTATTGCTTTTAGTGCAACTATAGTACTTAAAATTATACCTATATGTTGTCTAAAACATCCTAAAAAAAATTAAAACCTATATTTTGTTTAAAACACCTAAAACGTTAATTATATTTAGCATGAAATCTATTAGGAACTCATTTCAATATTCCCACTGTACAATGTTGTTTGCAACGTTGCCTTTCTTACTTCACGGCTCATAAGTTTAAGAAGGCATCAAATAATAGAGAAGCTCTTTGACCCCCGGACAGTGCGGACGTGCGTAGAGGACTACAACGTTCTTCCCGGCGTGGCGGCTAGAGGTGTCGTACGAACGTTTTTTACCTTCGGGGATCAAGGAAAGATTTACGCTAAATTGACGGCATCTTTCTTCTGGATCTAAGCGCTGTGAGCGAAGATTCCTATAAGCTGATGGTATCCTGTTGGGTGGTGAACACGAGGTATTTCTCAAATGGCGGGAAATAGATGGGCGTGCCATGGGAACTGTCAGTAGTGAAAGTGAAGGTTATACGTAACACCAGTAGCAGATCTTGGTTTGACAGCCGACAATTTATGCATTGCATCGATTGTTGAATTGTTTGTTTTCTTTTGGAATTTCTGGGAGCTACGAGCTAGATTATCCAGATTTTCCGCCGACGAAGTCCTGGAAAGCAAAGTCCGGAAGGGGGAGAGTGGTGGATTGGACCTGAAGAGACCAAAACCAAGAAAAAAAATAGAGAGAGAGAGAGAGAAATAATAGAGAATTATTGCACACTAATAATACCGCCTTATTTTGACATCTGAGCTTGCGCAGATGCATGGTAGGAAAAGGACTCCCTTAATAAGTACAATGCCCGGCTTTATTTAGGTCGGTTTTAGGTCGTGCCTTATTTTGGCCTTATTTTAACTTCGGAACATTCGGAACTGTTCGTCTAACCGAACGGCTGCCGATCACAAAAGCGAAAAGTTTTTAGAATAAAAATACTTAAAACCTTGCTTTTTCAAATGTATTTCTGTAACTGTGTTATAAAAACCCTACAAAACAAAACAATAAAGAAAATCTACTAAATTTTTTTCCCTTTTTTAGGTTAATGTCAACATGATTTTTTTTTTTCACCCTTTCGGGGTCATCCCACCCAGGTCCGACGACCGCCCCCTAGGTGGTGCACTGCAGCCTAAAGGCTTATTGTACCTTGACCCCTACTCCTTCTCATTCACACACCATTCATTCCATAACTTGGATGGTTGTTGCTCGGTCCGCATCCCCGAGCAGAAACACCGTGTGCCGTTGCCCAAAACACCGCTGTCGCCGGACACCCATCCAAATTATGGGCGCGCATTCCACTGCTTAACTCCGGAGATCGACGCTCGCCGATACAACCGAAGCCGCCACAAGCGCGCCCTGTCAACATGATTAGCAATAACTCCAAATTATGAGTACAAGCACTATTTAAATAGGGTCGGTATTAATAATTCCCGAGCTTAATAAAGCAACTTGCAATAATTCTCTAATTTTTGTGTGAAATATAAAGAGCCAGCCAATGCGCAAATATCATATGAAAACAATTTGTAAGCAGTGTCTAACTCTAAGACAACAAAAAGGAACATATTCAGAACAAACTTCCACTCCATTTGACATTATAAATATTTTAAGTATTTTGTTGTAAAGAAGAATTACGTTTTTAGTTTCATTTTATGTTTTCTAGGCAAAATGTTAAAATTATGTTAGAAATAAATGTAATGAAAAAGATTATACTTTTTTTTATTTTAATAAAAAGGGTCACTGATTTTGGGGCTCATATAATTTATTTTAAATAATTTAAGTTAAGTCAGGCCAAGTATAAAGTGTACCTATAAATAACAAAATTCAGTTTTATGCCTTTCTCGCATTTTTATCTCAAAAACAGCATTAAAATTACATTTAATTGTTTTAATACAAATATTTTCATTCCTAAACAACTTTTCCATTTAATTATTTATACATTGAAAGAAAACGCTTCCAATTTAAAAATATAATTTAGTGGTTTAATAAAAAATTCCAAAAAAGTGATTATGGTATGTTTACGGTTGGGGGTCGTTTCGGTTGGGGTCTATTTGACCACCACGCGCCTCTTAAAGTGTTAAACACCATCGATTTCACATTTCCTAAGTTAAAAATCAGTAAATATTTATGTATTGATAAATTCACAGTGGTAATAAACAACACATTTTTCAAACTATTAAAATAATTATTTCTGCAATTTTCTGTATAATAAACAAAACCTTTACCCATATGTAATCTATAATAAATATTTTCATAAGTACTCTGAATTATTTTGTACACCGAGCGATGCAGATTATCTGGGCAAATGATGTAAGTTACATCAGCACTGGCGATGATTTGTGGGCTTACCTTTAACAAGAAGTAGGTCGATCTCGTCTATTCACTTTTCTTCGTTTATTTCTTCCTTGTAATAGTTTCATTCGCTTAGATAGTTCTAAAGATATTATGGTGAAATAACCTGCTTAAAAATTTACTTAAGTATTAGAAATGTTCATATTGTAAAACTAATGAAGTATTTTTAACGTTTGCAAAAGACGCATTACATACAGAGCCAGTGGCGTAGATAGGGCAGCAGGGGCCCTGGGGCAAAAAGTAAAGTGGGGCCCCTATCAAAAAGTTGCTATATGTCTATCCCAAAAAAAAAAAAGATACACGTATATTTTTTTAACAATAAGAGAATATTGTTATGGGGTGTGCTCTATACAACAACAACCCGAAATACAACATATTATATTTATGTATACCGGTTAATCTAAATAACATAACACGTAGGCAATGTTTTGCTATTATATTACTGGCCGATATACCAAAACCTATTGCTTATGCAGTATAAAGTTAAAGTGGTATTAGCTGAATATTTTAATTTTTTAAATAGTTGCTATAATAATGTCCACTACTGTACATTGGAGACGCTCCGCGGATAATATTTGTTCGTTTCGAGCGGCAGCGGCAGAGCTTTTTGCTTACGTAGATATATTGTAGTCGCCTGATTTAAAAATAAAAATTATTTTATGCTACCATAAAGATAAGAGGCAGCGCTCTCACATTCCGCTGGCCGCAGACGCTTGGCATCGTGACCATAGCCTTATGCCGCATTCCAGGCTAAATAAAACCAGTGTTTATAGCGCATTAAAACGGTAATTTTTGTTTCTGGTAAGAGAGCACCAACATTTTCTTGTGCCATGATTTCGTTCATTGACTAACGAGTATTTTTATTTAAACAAAATTCTTCTACAACACCAAGATGTTAGTTTAATTATTATTTGTTTATTATAAAACTAATTTGTAAGCAATTATATTTTTTACGTTTTTCTTTCTCTGTATTTCTGTCTATTATTTCTGCAAACAAACCAATTTTCATCGAAATCCAGTAATTATTCACTGATAAAGTATTGTAATTTACAAAAATAGTACTCAAAGATTTTAATCACTTATAAAAACCGTTCCGGGGTATTGCCTTTAACCTTTAAAGCTACCAAAATATGTTGAATAGGGGGTAGTAAAAGGTCTTTATTTTGAAAAGCAAAAAAAAGGTCTTTCCCTTTATTTTTCATCGCATTTATTCTCAGTATTTCTGTAATTAGCCCGAGGGCCCTTTTTTAACTCCCAGGGGCTCTCCTAAGTTTGGGGGCCCCTGAGCACTGCCCCGCCTAGCCCCATAGTAGCTACGCCACTGTACAGGGCGTTATCTAAGTACAATTAATTTAATTGATAGTAGTTATTTGGGTACACGCCAAAAATAAATTAAAAGTGCCAAAAAACAAAACAAAACAAAAATAATTTTAGTAAATTAAAAAAAACTAAAAATCGACGTTTCGGTGGCAGGTCTGCCACCGTTGTCAAGATAAATTGAATAAAAATAAAAAATTTAAAAATTAACTATTATTTAGGTTTGAAATTTTAAAATTTTAGCTTTTTCAGGAGATTCTGAAACCTTTGACATTAAATCAAATGCTTTATACAGTGAATGAAGTATGTCAACATTGGTAGATTTTTGAACAGACCCACCTCAAAAGTCCTGCTGGCACCCCACCACCCCTCAAAGTTGGTTAAGGGATTGATATAGTTTTTTCTAATATCTTCTAAACGGTAAATGATAAAAAACTGATTTTAGTGTCGTTAGATAGAGCACAAAATTCTGCAAAATAGTAATAATTAAAATTGTATTTTTGTTTATTACGTAAGAATCTCCAATATTGAATAAGTTGGAGGGAGCATCCACAAGGCATTTTTACGATATATCTTCCAAACCGTCTACCAAACAAAAAAAATATAAGACACAAAAAATTAAGGCCAAACTTTTCCCTATCGAATGGTGTATAACACTATACTATTTTCTTTTAAATTAAAGCTACCAGTGGCGTACAAAAGTAGCACTACACCAGTATAGTAGGTAGTTAAAAATAGAAATTTTTAATGTTATACTTTTATTTTATTTTTTTCAGAATATTTCTCACTTTAGTTGGTAATATTACCTTATAGTAACACTAGAAATTGTATTTTTTTTTGATTTAGTAAAATTCTACAACAAAAAAATGTTGGAGGGGAGCATCTACACGGCACTTTTACGATATATCTTCCAAACCATCCACCAAATAAAAAATATAGAATACAAAAAATAAAGGCCAAAGTTTTCCCTATCAAATGGAGTATAACATTATACAATTATCTTTAAAAAAAAAGCTACCAGTGGCGTACAAAAGTAGCACTACACCAGTATAGTACCTAAAAATGTAAATTTTTATTGTTATACTTTTAATTTTTTTTAAATATTTTTTACTTTAGTTTTATTAATTTATAATTATTTCTAATTCTGCATACTAGTAACATTAAATAATCATATAACACGGAAAAAAAATTTTACCAGTACAAAAATCAAAATCAAGACGTGTGGATTGAGTTTGGTACTGGTAAAAATGTAAGACTATATTTCGTGTATCGAAATTGCTAGAAAAATCAATGAAAAAAGTCTAGCCCTTTCTTTTTCATTCACTAACCGAGTTGCGATACCACCTCCTCCTTTTATGGAAAAGGAAAAAGAAGTGTTGGGAAGCTTGGGAATCTTTTCCGGAAGTTACTTTCATTGATTTATTGCAGCATTCAAAAAACCTTCATCTCGGCAATTAAGTGTGATCTCAAAATTCTTTGTAACCATTTACGATAAACATTCTGATAGTAGCAACATTGATATTTGTCGAATGCAACTTTTTGCCCAAAAAAACCGAACGGTTGAGAATTTACCCCCAACAATGAATGTTTTAGCACTTCACATTAATCAATGCATTTATCAAGCAGGATTTGTTTGGTGTAATCTCTGCCAACCAGTGGTTGAACTTCCATGTCCATCTGAATGGGGATGGATTTTAGAGAATACTAAATGGACACCACTGTGGACCACTTTAAAAATGAAAAATATCATCTGATACACTATTAAAATGTAAATGTGGCACAAATTGTAAATGTTGTTTAAAAAATTTAAAATGTACTTTTATGTTTGTGTGCGGAATGTTGTAATTAGGTATTTTAGGTTGTGTAATAATGTGTTTTTATTGATGTTATATACAGTGTGTCCCAGGATAGATGTTACAAGAGGACAAATGGAACAAAAATTTTTAAATTTTAAAACGAAATTTTGGGCGACCGGTCGCATGGTCCAAAACTAATAAATACAAAACCTTTACTTCAATTGGTATTAAACAGGGCGAGTTAAAAAATTGACAAAAATATTTTTTTTACTTAACGTGTTTAACTTTAAATTTTGACATAAAAATTTAGATCTCTACAACATTTACCTATACAATTTTGTCCTATTTTTAAAAATAAAGGTACTTTATCCTTGGTCATTTATCATATTTTTAGTTATAACTTGCCCTGTATATTACCAATTGAAATCAAATTTTGTATTTATTAGTTTTGGACCATGCGACCAGTTTCCCAAAAGGACGATTAAATATTCCAAAAATTTTGGTAAATTTGTCCTCTTGTAACACCTATCCTGGGACACACTGTATAAGCCATATTTGTTGTTATCTTTAAAATAAAAAGTTATTATAATACTGTTGTTATTTATCTAAAAATATGATGAATCAAATTATAAAACAAAAGAAATAAGTAAATAAAATGTAAAGTATAATTATTAATTAATAAATCTAAAGTGAAAAATAATCTTTTAAAATTTAAGAATAACATTAAATATTTCTGATTTCTAGGTACTTTATTGGTGTAGTACTAATTTGGTACGCCACTGGTAGCTTTATTTTAAAAGATAATAGTCTAAATGATAACTTTGTGGTCTGTCGTTTATGTTTGTTTATTTTTTTGTTAATGGTTTGAAAGATATATGGTAAAAAGTGCCGTATGGATACTCCCCTTCGACTTTTTTTTTGTTGTAGAGTCTTACCAAAAAACAAAAATATTATTTTTAATATTACTATTATGCGCAATAAGGTAATATTACCAATTAATATAACTAAAGTGAGAAATATTCTGAAAAAATAAAATAAAAGTATGACATTAAAAATTTCAATTTTTAACTACCTACTATACTGGTGGTAGTGCTACTTTTGTACGCCACTGGTAGCTTTAATTTAAAAGAAAATAGTATAGTGTTATACACCATTCGATAGGGAAAATTTGGCCTTAATTTTTTGTGTCTTATATTTTTTTGTTTGGTAGACGGTTTGGAAGATATATCGTAAAAAATGCCTCGTGGATGCTCCCCTCCAACTTTTTCTATATTGGAGATTCTTACGTAATAAACAAAATAAATTTTAATTATTACTATTTTGCAGAATTTTGTGCTCTATCTAACGACACTAAAAATCAGTTTCTTTATCGTTTACCGTTTAGAAGATATTAGAAAAAAACTATATCAATCCCTTAACCAACTTTGAGGGGGGTGGGGGTGCCAGCAGGACTTTTTGAGGTGGGTCTGTTCAAAAATCTACTAATGTTGACATTACTACTATTCACTGTATAAAGCCTCTGCTTCCTACTCAAAAACCGAAGTGACATACGTAACTGGTTGCTGGTGTATTATTATTTATAAAAAAGGTGATGAGTTGGTTGATTTTTAGTTGTTCTGAAGATACTTCAGTATTAAGCAAAGGCAAACAATCTTTATTCAATAATATACAAGTTTCACCTATATAAAACTTATTACGTTCGCATGGTATTTTATAAATGACATTGTTTGTATTTTGATTTAAGTTGTTTGGTTTTCAGTGCCGTATTATCCATTAGGGCTGACTAGGCTACAGCCTAGGGCGCCATGAAAAAAATAGGCGCCAGGCAGGGTAGTCGTAATAGGCGCTAGACAGGGGAGTTTTTAAAAAGTTGGGAATTACTTTTTTTATTTTTTAGTCATCAAATTTTAGTTTGGGTGGTGAAGTAAGGCCCGTGGCAGTGGCACTGAAAATAGGCGCAACGGAGGTAGGGACCTTTTTTTTTTTTTTTTTTTTTTTTGTGCAAAATAGGCGCTTTGGGAATTCTAGCCTAGGGCGCCTCATACAGTTAATACGGCCCTGTTGGTTTTGTTTTTGTTAATTGTGATCTAATAGTGTTTTGTGTTTTAAAGATGTTGCTTAATAAAGATATAAGTGGTATTTAATTTATAATTTGTTGTTGGTTATTTCTTTTTACTTTTTTGTATGGTCCAGGGATGCAATAAGGTTTTTTTCTTCAAAAATTAAGCAAAATACAAAAAAAACAGGAGACAAAAAATTGTATTTGAATTTGCTTAATAAAAAAAAACTGCACACAGTGGCATACCTTTTTGTTGTCAGAAATAATCCTTTGGATGGCTTGAAATTAATAAAATAATTTAAAAATTTTAAGATTTTTTCCCAAAAATACACATTTAAGTATCTTTGCCGAGTAGGGGCATATATGCATGGAAATGAACAGTGGCGACGCGACGCCAGCTTTTGGTTTTGGTGTGGCCTAGGGGGCAGAGAATTTTTAGAGGGGGACAAATAAATTTAAAAAATATGCGTATAATAATCAGTCAAACAGTTTTGACAACCAAGAAAAAGGTCCTTACCCATTAAAAATAGGGTAGAACACACACAAAATACATATACTTCTAAATGATTAGTACCCCTTCTAATGTTTTTTAAATGACTATGCTTTTTAAAATTCCACTTTATGGATGCTCATATAAAATGGTATCTAATAGCCGTATTTACCAATTGTAGCATTTAATATAAAGTCAATATGTAGTAAATGCCAGCTAAAAAAAATATTAGTAAAATAAATCTTAGCAAACAGACCACTATCTGGCTGACAACTATGAGAATGGTGAATACAGCAGTAAGAGACTGATTTTTAACAGATTTCTTGTTTACTTTTTTCAAACAACTTTATTTCCTTGCGATTTTGATTATTCCGGTTTGAATTGACCAAAGAAATTAAAGAGTCGGAGTTCAATTTATTTATAACTTTAATATTAAATTATTTTTATTTATTTTGTAAAACCGATTTTCGGCAGTGTTTTTAAAAGAACATATCTCTGTAAAGAGGGGTTTTAGAAAAACTAATGATACTTAATTCACATTATAGAAAAATAAAACAATAATGCATCTGGTGATGGAACATGTCAAAATATTTTTATGTATTTTATATAAATCCCCGGGATTGCCTACATATTGTGGGAAACCCTGATTAAAAAATATTTATATGTGTAAAAGTGTTGGAACGCAAAACAGGTATGTCCGAGAAAAAATAGAGTATTTAAAAAACATATTTTTCAACTGATGTAAACTTTTATGTTCTTTAAGTGAACAAAATAATAAAAATTGACGGATAAAAAGGGTATTTTTTATAAGAAAAACACAATTTTTAACACTTTAAATAAAATTTCGTTGAAAAACCAAACTAAAAATAAAAGTTTGCTGCGCTTATACGACAAGATGGATATTAAAACCAAAGGAAGACCTTGACATTATCAAGTTCAATGTTAACTTGACTTAAAAGACCTTTCGCAGAAGTTAATGTTTGTCCGTTTTGGTTTATTTTCGAAAAAAATATTTAAAAGGCGATAGTTTTTCTTTAAGCACTTAAAATTTGTTTTTAATTTAACAAAATAATAATGCCGCACTTGCAGTTTTTATGTGAAGTTGCAGATACTGGAAGCTTATTTTATTTGACCTAATACATTTCACATATGAATCTTTTTTTAAGAAGCAAAAGCATTTGCAATACACCACTTTCTTAAATCCAAAAATTTTTGGTCGACATGTCCTCCCATGTAAAGTTCATCCGTGTACATATAGCATAATTAATAAAATACGGTTCTAATAGACCCCTTATTTCTAAATCACTAACTAGTAAATGCAAGATCAATTGTATTTTACTTTTTTTACCTATTAGACTAGGCCATAAAAACGCATATACATATATTTTTAATATATTGAAAACTTTGGCATTTGTTCATATGAAAAATTTTACTAAACTCATTCTCAAAAATATTAAATTTTTTACTAAAAATGTTCTTTTGTAAATTGTCGTCAAATAATCCATTTACATGTCATCGGGCTTTAAACATTAAACTATTTTTTCAATTTTGTTTCTTGAGTTTAAATTTTTGTTACTAATACGAATATTAATTTTGAAATAAATTCAATATACAGTGTGTCCAAGATAAGGATCCTAAGCATGGGAGTCTCAGTACCTATTGGAGATACAGCTTAGGTTAAATTAGGAAAAAGTTGTGTTTTTTAAAACCTATTTACATGCCGTTTAGAAACTTGAAAAATTTTCATAACTTGCTAAGTTATTTGGCAAAAACGAAAATTTGACTATATCGATTTTATTTTTTTCAGTCTTTATTTGAAGAGATATAAAAAAACTAATAACACTTTTTTCATTGGCACTTTTTTGCTACTACATGATGGTATTTTTAGATTTTATACCCGACGTTTCCGTTTTCAAGAAATCATCTTCAACTTTATTTTTATATGGCTCGAAAAAAGTACCCCTGTATCTGATCCCATTTTTTATTACAAATTCAACGATGTATCACATGTCATATTTTAATTTTTAGTTAAAAGAAAATTGCATTTTTCTATTTTTTTAAAGTTATTTTTAAGTAGGCCTTGCAAACAAATGCTTGGACGTTAATACCTGCTACTGTATCTGTAACATAATTTAATATCATTATAAAATAGTATTTGTCCTTATTACCCTGCTTGTCGAGTTGTTGTTTTTAGAGCAATTGTTCTTATTGTTACTGTTGTCTCTATTATTGTTTATTGGTGAATAGCTAATATCTTATTGTATTATTACGGTCGAATATGCAGGATGGCCATTATAGCCATGAAGATAAGTTTGACATGCTAACATGCTACATTTTGTGCTGCAAAAATAAATGAAGGTATCATTTCTGCAGTTAATGAATTATGGTAAATACATGGACCTGGTATTTTAGTTCCTAAAATTCCACACCACATATTAAACCCAAAACGTTCTTGATGTTTCGATATTTTCTTAACACGCGGATTTTGTTGAGCCTAGTAATGCGTATTGCGTATAAAGACAACAGTAACAATAAGAACAATTGCTCTAAAAACAACAACTTGACAAACAGGGTAATAACGACAAATACTATTTTATAATGATAATTAATTATGTTGCAGATACGGTAACAGGTATTAACGTCCAAGCATTTGTTTGCAAGGCCTACTTAAAAATAACTTTAAAAAATAGAAAAAATGCAATTTTTCTTTTAACTAAAAATTAAAATATGACATGTGATACATCGCTGTATATTACCAATCAGAGTAAAATTTTGTATTTATCAGTTTTTGACCATGCAACCAGTTTTTTCAAGAGGACGTTTGAAGATTTTAAAATTTTTAGTCCATTGTCCTCTTATAACGCCTATCTTAGGACACAATGTTTATTAGACAAACAAACATTTTTTTAACGTTACTGTAAAAATATTGTTCATGATGACGAAAGAAAAATATGCTAAAATTTTCAGCCCTTAATATAAACATTAAGATCATCATTAAAATTATTGATTTTTTAACAATTGATGCATTTTTTATACAAAATTTTGGAATTAGTCACTCTTAAACCTTTGATGAATTCATATTCCTGAAAGAAATTAAATTCTCTACAAAAAAGCTTTCCTAGTAAATTTCCGTAGATCAAACTGTTTTCTTGTAATCGCGCCTTAAACATTAATTATTTTTTAAGTTTTGTCACTTATATTCTAGATTTTTCAAACTACCATAAATATCAATATCCTTATAAAACAAATAATTAGGAATAGGGAAATTTTATACTCTACAAAAAAGGTCCCGTAACATTTTTCGATAAATTCATTTCTTTCAAAGTAATTCAATGTTAAAATTGAAATGAAAATTCCACACCACTGTTTTTTGACCAATCAAATGTGTACTTTTGGTTGCATTACCATGACAACACAAGTAGGTATTTATCGGAAATGTTTTTCTCCTGCCTGGGTGTGCCTGGGGTACCCTGGAGCGAATTATAGTGAAATTTTTTGACATAATCATTGAATTTGTTTTAACATCATGTCTGTCATTCACATACATAATTAAAGAAAATTTTATTTTGTACCAGTTGTAGTATTTCAGACATAACATAATATAAAATAATGTAAGGTTTTAAGACCCTAAATGACAATTTTATACAATTACAGTTAGTAAAATAATATCATAAGACTGAGTACTAGACATAAGTGAAGAGCAAACGAAAGCAAGGTATGGGTCTAAAAAATTAAAATAAACTATATTTACCAACTGAAATTATTTATTTTACAATGGACAGTGTGATCTAATCATTGAATAGTTGCAAAAATTTAACCAAAGGTATCCTGAATTAAGACCAATGAACAAGAGGAAGTGTGTACGACTACAAAATAATTAAATTAATATATGAAAGTACAAAAAATAACATAATTAGGACGAATTAAAATAACAAAATTGTAAACAAAATACCAAATTTTTAAAATAAATGCTAATAATGTCCATTACATTCTAAACATTTTAAATTGTGCTTTTTTGAAAAACGACTCAAGGGTTGCTTTTTCTTTCTTGACGGGGATCCAGACTGCACAATACACCGCACTACTCGGCGTGCAGTTCTTTAGTAGGGATGGAGTAATGTACACCTTTTTTAAAACACCAAAAAAAAATCAAGCTGTTGAAATCAGTGCAACCTGGGTGGCCAATACCATGGCCCCAAGTGCCTAAAACCAACGAATCTTGTACAGATTTAAAGTCCCTGGAAACTTCCTGTAAAATGAGCTGGCGATCCGTCCATTTGAAACCACGAATTCCCTTATATTCTAAAAGACAAATTATTAGACAAAAGTAAGGCCAATATCTCCTTAGTATTTTGAAAAGGTACTTCTATTAGCTGATGTACTGTCATCATAAATAAAAAAAGCTAATTTTATTTTTTTAAAAATCAGAAATTACTTTAAAGTTTTCTTCTTTGAACCCCATTTTTTTTCACTATCCAGCTGGAAGATTATGGTTACTTAAAAATTAAATTCTTTAAAAAATAATTTTCACAAAAGCGGCGTTATTAAGAAAACTTAATGATTTAGGTATAGGGACATGATATGTCATCTTAAAGCATTCTTCTTCACCTTTAATTTTTTGAGTAATATGCAGGGGGTTTCATTTGAAAAATGATCTTTTGACCCCTTTTAAGAATAACGGAAATAATAGTAATTTTAGCACGCCCTGTATGATATGGAGTCGATTTGTAAGTGTAAATTAAATACATCGTGTTCACAATTTAAACTACCACCAAAACATCAACTTTTCATGAATTGAGAGAGCGCTAATTTACTTAAGTTTAATTAGGGCCATGTTGCCACCATATTTAACACTAAATTTTTTTTATCTCAAAACCGATAGAGATAGGTATAGGGCAAATATTAACAAAAAGTTTTATAATAAAAGGGCGAATATAAAAACTTGTTAATATAGGGGGTGTTCCATTTAAAAATAAGTTTCTAGGACTTTTTGATAGAAGCGGCAACGTCGCAATGCTGAAAATATTTTAGATCGTTAAGAACAGGTAAGAAAATGTAAGATGCCAAACTTTTCAGAAAAAATTCTGCGTTCCGTTTTCTATATAAACGTCTCAACCTACCATTGACCGGATAAGCTCTAAAATTTCATATATTTGAAACTGCAATTGGTAAAATGGAAAATATTTATTCTATAGTAAAATTTTAAAGCTCGTGTTAAAGTTACAAATATTAATTTAAAAGAATATTATTTAACACAAACTTGGTGTGAAATTTTCTTACCGAATACCACACGTGCTTAAATTATTCCGGGAAATTTTTCTCGGCCACGAATATTTTAAGAAAATTTAGCACTAGTGGTATTACAAGTGGAAATTTATTTCAATATTGAATAATTTTAAAAGGATGAATTTATCGTAAAATATTGGAAGACCTTTTTGTAGAGCATAATATTTCCCTTAAGAATAATTACTTGTTTTATACAGATATTGATATTTATGGTTCTTCAGAATCTAAGTGACAAAAATTTAAAAAAATTAATTTAGTTTAAGATGCGATTACAAGAAAACGGCTCGTTCTACGGAAATTTACTAAAAAGCTTTTTGTAGAGAATTTAATTTCCTTTTAGAGTATGAATTAGTCGAAGGTTTAAGATTGACTGATTCCGAGATTTTGTATAAAAATGCAACAATTGTTAAAAAATCAATTATTTTATTGATGCACCTCTTACTGCCTTGTCACATTAGCAGAAGCCGGGAGTCAGGGCGACGGACCAACGCTATCGAAGAGTATGGAGTCCTATGAGAAAATTCACAGTTGAGAACGCGGAAAGTCGGCAAACTCAAAGGCTCCATATAGATTTTTATTGCTCTGTCTGGTGAAACCGGCTTACTGTGAAAAGGCTGTTAATGATAATATTAAGGCCTGATTTTTTTTTCATCGTCATGAACAATATTTTTACAGTAACAAAAAAATGTTTGTTTATTTTTGGCCCAGTCTACTGTATATGGTACAAATATTTTCATAAATTACCTTAGAAGCGAAAAAATGCAATTAAAAATGTCTGACTTTATTTTAAAAATAAAATTTATGTATAAAGAATGTCTCTTTAATTCAACCTATGATACCCTTTGTGGTAAAGACTGATACCTAGTGTTTATTTTTTCTCTGTTTATCTGTTTGTTGTTGCTTGCGTGGGGTTACCGAGATAACAGCAGAAAAATACCTTTATCTTTTAATTTAATATTAAATTATGAAAAACATGGTAATAATGACTAATTAATCCTAAAAATATTGTTACAGACGAGAAAGTTAAAATATTTGTTTTTAATTTATACAGTGGCCTGTGTAATTTTAAAACTATTTAGGGAACTTTTATTTTTAATTTCTCGAACAAAAATATTCCTAATTATCAATCTCTGCCTAAACTTACAAAACACCGAATAAAGTTTTAATAATTCCTGATGTATTCAGTGTGTCTACGTAGGTTGGCGTCATATGGAAAGCTTCTTTATAATTGATTTTACGAAAAAAGTTATTCTTTATTTAAAGTTCTGCATGATCCAAAACCTAAAATGCAATCATCAGATATCAGATTGTGTCAGTCATCTACGAGGTTTGGCTTAAAATGTTATTTTTGCTGTAGATAAACTACCTGTATTTTTGCTAATATCGCAAAATTTTATAAAGAAAAGAGGTTTAGAATAAAAAAATACTTCTAAATATGTAATGTTGATTATTTGGACGCGGCATTTTAAAAAATAAAGGCCTTATTTGCGGTATTTCGGCAAAAAAGGCTTTTTTTTGGAAATTTCTGAACCAGTGAGGGGGCGGCATTGAAAAAGTGGGGACCTTTTTTTCTTGCTCTTTAAAAATTTTTAAACCTTTCCTAAAAAAATAATATCTTGTTTCGTATTGGTAAATCGGGAATTTTCGCTATGAAATCAGGACATAAGGCCCAATAAAGGTAACAGTCCCGATATATCGGGACCACCACCTTCTAGATGTTTTGAATTGTACTATTTTATTTTATTAGAACAATTCTAACATCTAGAAGGCGATGATCGGAACGTATGGCAACCCTACCTATGCTGGATGTTTAAACAATTAAGGTAGTAATGTCAAAATATTTTTTTGTCATGTCATTGTCATTTAGCTAATGGTTCATATTTTTATAATTAATAGCGTATATTTTATTTTTGTGGGTCAGGTGTTTCTGTTTATACTCAACCTTTACCTATTAGGGGTGGCAATGCTGTTTTGTGCAAAGAGTTTACGTAGGGGAAAAAGGTACTAGTACTGTTTTTTTAGTGGATGGTTTTCGATTAAATATTAATAATAAAAAAATGAAAAGAGAAACAATTTTAGAAAAATAAAGTAGGTTAAAAACATATATTTTTCTACGACCGTGCGGAAAAGTCCACTTTTCCGTACGCATTTGAGTGCGAAAAGTTGCACTTTTCCGCACGGCGTAGGAAAGATGAACTTACAAAAATAATGATTGATGACATACAGGATAATAAAAAATTGATATTGGTGAAAATTCCTGACAGTAAAAATAATACTTCTAGAATCTTTGTAGTGTCCGATTAAACAAATAACGGACTTTATCTGCAATTGTACCGTAAATATGCAAATTTGCGAAAACCACATACCCCACACAGACGTTTTTGTCCTGTATAGACAAGGAGCATGCAGTACGCAATGTGTGGGAATAAATTCAATTGGTAAAATGCCTTCAGAAATTGCTGCATACCTAAAATTAAAAAATCCAGAAGAGTACACTGGACATAGTTTTCGTCGATCCTCTGCGGCTATGTTAGCCGATTCTGGAGAAGGAATTACCAATGTCAAGCGACTTGGGGGCTCGAAATTAACGGCTGTAGCTGAGAGCTACATTGATGAATCCACAAACCAGGAAAAGGATATGTTGAATAAAATATTGACCATGAACAACTCCCCTCCTGAGCTAAGTCAACCTTTATCAAGCCGTACAATAAGCGCTTCCATAAGCCACCCACTAAATGAAATTATAGGTTCTGCAATTAATTTACAATATGTAATAACTGTTTTTTTGTTGTAAATGTTATCAACAAATAATTCCCATTTATCGATATGTTGTAGTAGTTCTTTTAGATTAAACATAATTTAAAAAACAATCATTGCTTTAATATTGGTATTATCTGACTCTCATAGGAAAAATTTTGTTCCTAACGCTTGCGGAAAAGTATCACTTAGCGCACTTGTTGGGAAAATAACTATTGTATATTTAGTTATTAACATTTAGTAGTTTAGCGGAATGTTATTACTCGACTTCAGTTTTCGGATTTTTTTTTATTTAATATTATTTTAATTGATATGTATTTAAAAAATGCAAGTCAATAGCCGCTTTTGGAATTAACTTAATTCTACACTGTATCCTTTTCAATTATAAACCTTAGATAATAGCTACCATATTACATATTTAACATTGATTTAACAAAAAACAATTAAGAATATCGCATCGAAAATCAAGTCGGTAAGATTTTTTCCTTCAATTCGGCCTTCAAGAACCTTGGAATTTTTGTCTCAAGGTTTGTTAAAGAAAATGAAAGTGGATCTATGTATTTTAATGTGGTTTGAATCAACTTCATCTGAATCTGGCGCTATTAATACGTATGTAAATTATGATTTGGATTTTGGTAGTAACTTGTTTTTTTCTAACGATTATACATTAGGTTGCAGGGAAGAATCATTTACCGCAAATAAGTGTTTAAAAAATGTATATTACCTGCTAATGGTATTATCGTATAAACGTATAAACAAGGTTACAATTAATAATTTTTCTCTATTTAATAATATAGAAAAATGATGACAGGCAACGTTCCTAACTAATAGTTATTTATTATACAAGGAAAAAAGTTATGGATTTCAGCTCGAGGCTGTGTTCTCTCCTGACGCAAAGCAAAGGGAGACAATAAACCGAGAGCTAAAATCTAAAAACTTTCCCGTTTATAATACACTTTTTTGTGACGGAAAAAACGACGTTTAAGGTACTCGCACATTCATCGGCATCGGACGGAACGTACGGACGGTACGGACGGTAAGGACGGTAAGGACGGTAAGGACGGTACGGACGGTACGGACGGTACGGGCGGTAAGGACGGTAAGGACGGTACGGACGGTAAGGACGGTACGGACGGTAGGCGACGGATTTCTTATCAGGGTATCGCACATTATGCCGTCTGTATTGTAGAAAAATTTAAATAAAAGTCAATTGTCAAAAGTTGCCGGTTGCGAATGTCACTTTTAGCAATGTGTTGGAAGAAGAAAATGTTCAAAATGTAAAAAGCAGACCATTACAAATACCAATACTATAATACCAATTATCTAAATTTTATTTATAGTTATTGTAGTTTTAAACCCTTATAAGTATTTTCTTGCGAAAACTGATTATGATTAAAATCTTACTATTGATACTGCAGGCAAGGTCTTTTCCCATTTTAGAGTTTTCACCTGTAATTTAGGAGTCGTCACCCATTAGCTAATTGCTGGGGCTTTTTAAATAACACGGGTGAAACCCATGTCCCTACATAGTTGAATGAGAATCATGTATTTTGGTGGTTTCCCCAAAAACAAATAAAGGGAATTTTTGCCAAAAAGCTTTACCCATAAAAAAATAAGAACCGGCTTTTTAAGCTTACCTAAGTTTTTAAAATAGGGATCCCCGAGCCTATATTAGCTTAAGCACAAATATCTAATATTTTTTTTTGTTAATGTATACATAGTATACACCCTATGACCAATCTATATCTTGTTTCTCAAATTTAACGCGATTTCTTGATGCCCTCAACCATCTTCTGTGTAAGTGTAGACAAAAAGTCTACGTAAATATTTTTTACTTTGGTGTAAAAGATCACTGACATTTAGAGAAGAACACAATTTTTCAAATATCACCAGCTTTGCGTTATCATTTCAATTCTCGAGTCACATTTGCGTAACCTGAAGCAATATACAAAACGAAAGTACGAGTAGCAAGGATTTTAAATAATAAAGATAAAATTAATTTGGTATTGAATTATAAACTTTAAAATATTACAGTTATATATAGTTATTACTGAATAAAAAGTGTTTGTTTTTGTCCATGAGACGAACCTATGAAACGTAGCGCTGTCGGTATCGTCCGGATTTGAAATTCAATAGCCATATTCTCCTGGCATTTTTTAAATCCGATGCGTACCGTACCGTACCTTGGTCCAGACCTATGTGCGATGCTCCATTCAATTTCAATATTCAATGTGATTTTTTTTCCGTTCTGTACCGTCCGTCCGATACCGACGTATGTGCGCGTACCTCTAATATTATTTAAATATATTAAAGTCAGAAAATGATGTATAATTTAAAGTTTTAAACTGGTCGGCTATTGTATTTGAAACAACAATTATTAGTCCTATGGAAACCTATAAAAAGTTATTAAATATCTGTTAATGTAATTTTTTGACTTGACGGATTTAAATTAATAAGTTAGAGTATAAATTTATTGTTTAGTAGTTATTTTAAATACTATCATGTTAAAAAATGTCTGATTGTAGGTACGTTAGATATAAAGAAAATGTAAGTTTTATTTAATAATATATTCTAATATTAAATATCTACCTTAAATTACGTATGTTTGTCCGGGAAAAAATAATTTTATAAAAATTTACACTTTAGTACCTGTCAACAGAGATAAAATGTAATTTTTCCCGTCATGGAAAAAAATATTTATCATATAGTATAAGGTACTACAACACTAAAAATATACTGGGTAACGCTTCAGTTAATATAATACCTACATTTAAAATTGGACGCTGCACTTCATAAATAAGGACAGAAGACCCAAAGATGTGTTATTAATTTATTTTTGCCTCCTAAATTAGAATTCGTAATAAGAATTAAGCCATGGGGTCAACATTTTTCTGAGCCCAAGAACACCGAAAAAAATCGCAATTTTTACGGTTTTTTCTCAACAATTTTCTAAAGACTGAAGAATAATGAAGCTAAACTGAGCACGGATTCGTGTTCATACGGCAAAAACACAACAATACCCATATATCACATCTCTGGTTTGGATTGGATACCTTTTTTTTACATATAAAGTGATGTTGTTTTGACATTTTTTTCATTGTTGTTTCCTCCTTTTTCTATTCTTTACTTTAAGGTTTTGGGTAAATTTTAGCCACATGTTTTCTTTCCGTATTTTTTAATATTTTTCAGCGATATTTGCTTTTGAAGAATAAAGTAGTGACCCAGACGTTTTTTTGTGATATTTTTACGTTTACGACTTGAACACAAAATTTAAAATCCATGGTAGTTTTGCGTCAGCACCCACGAGTTATTAGTAAGTTGCAGAAAAACATCAAATTCGTGGATTTTTTCCGGGATTCCTAAGGGTCCCCGAGATTATCACAAGTAGTAGATACCCTTTTCTATAATTCTACATGATTTTACCTTGAATCCCATAAATGTTTTGTCTTTGTCAGTAGCCGAAAAAAAATCGTTTCAACTTTTTTTTTTGGTACGAGGTAATGCTTACACTGTATAAATAGTAGGTTAGATCAGTTCCGGATTAGCCTATAAGCAAATTAAGCAATTGCTAAAGCATCACGTTGTGGGGGCACCACAAAGAGGACACTTGTGACCTTTGTTCTTTGCTCTCCAAAAAGTTAAGGGTTTGTGAAAAAGAATGTTAAATGTTGTAAAGAAGTGGTGACCTATTTTTTTTTTATTTTCTCAAAAATTCATATGTAGGGGGCACCACAAGAGTAAACAGTTTAGGGCATCAGGAAGTGTTATTCCGGCACTGGCATCAATTTTCCACATATAGTATAAAAATTTTACTCCAAATTACATCGAATAAACAACCTTGCAGTTCAAAGAAAAACTAGCGCTTTCAGTTAATAAGCAGAGCATAAATTTATTTTCCAAAGGCGCTAATTTAAGCTACGCAACGACTTGACATTTGCGATTTAAATAAAAGACATATTATTATTATATTATGTTATTAACTTGTCCAATTTTATCCTACTTTTATGTCGTACTGGCAAAACAACAATCACCGTCGGCCGAGCAGAAAAAATTCTTTTAGATAAATCATATGCGGCAAATTGCACTCTCCCGCTAATAATGGTGTAAATATTGTAACTTAAGAAACAACTTGGAATATTGTTTTACATGGCGGAACGGTACAATTATTAATATGATATAATATTGTATCGCATGAACGGGTTTTTCTATAATTTTTAGTGGCGGATTTACAGATTTGCCGGCCGTGGGCTGTTCATTTTTATGCCGCCTCTGAATTTTGATACCTTAGTCCACAACTCATCACTCATTTTCACTACAACCCATATAACATTTTTTGCCGGCCATGTACATTTAATTTACTGGCATTGCCAACACTCTTTAATGGCAAGGCATTGGCAAAAAGGTATCAAAAAGACACGAAAGTGGGCAATTGGCCGTTATTGAGCCACGTGTTGCAGATAATGTGATGGCATATCTATCATTAATAAGTTATGCAAAAAATGCGTTTAGGATGATGGCATTCATCATTAATAAGTTATTGGCAAAAAGATAACAAAAAGACACGAAAGTGGGCAATTGGCCGTTATTGGGCCACGTGTTGCAGATACTGTAATGGCATCCATCATTAATAAGTTATGATGAAAAAATGCGTTTAGGATAATGGCATTTATCATTAAATAAGTATTGCAAAACAAAAAAGGCAGGAAAACTTTATCATTAAAAAATTACAAAATATAATTTTTTATACAGTAACAATAAACCATAAAAAATTAAAGGTGTGTAATAACATTAAAAAAAAAAGATAGTAAATAAAAAAAAACACTTTAAAATAGTAAGTATTCAAGGGACATTTACACTCAATTTTCAGATCCAAAAATAGGGGGAAATATTTTAAAGGAGTTAAATGTCAAAAACAAAAAACTATTAAATATATATAATATTTTTATTAACACGTCTTTAAAACTTTTAATAAGGCAACTCCCTAAGTTCATATTATTTTTTTAAGTAACTTCAAACTTAAAAGGGTTTACACAAATATTTACAGCTCCTATAACAGTCTACTTGAATAACTCGCCTTCTCGACTAGCCATCACCAATTAATCACACAACACACACTAATTAGGTAATAAATACACTTAATGATGTCTATTAAAAAACTTTTTTCTTTAAAAAGAAACTAAAAAGTTAGAAAACCACGTAGAAAACTATTACACCAAATAAAAACAAATTTACTTCATCTGTCAAATCTTGTATTTCGGCTATATTTTGGCTAAGCGGGAAATTTGAATTTTTCACCTTGAGTCGAAATTAACCTAGCTAATTTTACCATCATTTTATTTTTATTCTCTCAAAAATACTTTATAAACATTTTGTTTGACTTAATTTTTATTTGCATGATTCGTAACAATAAAATTTTATAAAAAGGCCATTTCCTTTAAAGTATGTACAAAAAACATAAAATAATGTTGTTTAGCTGCCATTATAAATAAAACAGTTCAAAAAAATGCTTTAATGTTAATTAAATACCAATGTTAATAATATGCGGTTTAAAAAGTATGAATATCCGTTGAAGGTTTGCCTTCAAAAATCCAATATTTATTTGCCTGCAACAAAAAGGCATGCTTTATTTAATCAGGATTGGTATGCCGCCATTTTTGTATGCTTGCCGGCAATTCGCCTGTATGTAAAATTTAATGGCAATTAAGTGTTTATTTAGGGTTGACTTTTAATGCGTATAAGATGTTGGCATAATATTGCCACCAATTGCCAATGCTTTACCATCAATGCCAATATGAAAAATGTACATTGCCGGCAAATAGTGTTTGCTGGGAATGGTTTTTTAAATATAATCATTTGACTGAAGAGTATAGGCGCAATTTGCTTCGGTTTTTAGAGGGGCTGGAGTCTTGGTAGTCCCGAAAGGTATGAGGCAAGCTTCGAGACTTTGCAAAATATTTGGAAAAGATAAAGGGATTTATTTGTCATTACTGCCACAAAAATGACATAGGTGGCACTATTGACATAAAAATCGCTTTCTCTTATCGCTTTTAGGTTTTAGTCACATAAGTTTCCGCTTGGATACTGGGAATCTTGGGGGCTAATTTTGTATTGTAATGTAAAAATTGTAATGTAATGTAAACATTCAATTTACATAATTCGTGTTCGACATGAGCGCTTAAGTCATGCTTATTTGGATTTTTCAAACTTTTTCCTACCAAGTACACAGTGGCGTAGCTAGGTCAGCAAGGCCCTGGGGTAAAAACTAAAGTAGGGCCGGCAGGATCACATCCAGGGATGTGCAAAATATTGCAAATGTGGAAGAGCAAGAAAAATTATGTAAGAGCCCTGGTGACCTAGCTACGCCACTGCATGAGTATGTAAAATTGGTCACTGTCCAGTCACGGAACTAGAGGGGGCGCGCGCCCCCGATGAGCCCAACAGAACACACGATAGTGGCCAGTTTGATCTGGGAACTTTTAAAAATGCAGAATTGTACAACTGTTTTCTAAACATTTGTTAACTTTTTTGTTAGTTTTTAGTTGATTTAGTTTAAGCTTTTTGTTTGTATGTTTAAAAAAACTGTAGGTGTGTGAACCATAAAAGATTTTTTATTTGGGGCCCCCTGATATGCAGTTCTGGTTACACCCGTTACTGTCAGGTCTTGTTTTCTGTCTGTTTACTGGTGTATCTAAAAGTTTTAGGAAAAAACATTTTTTATTTTTCTATATTACGCTCTAGCTCTGGCGGTCCATTGCTATGCGTGGTACTTCTGACTGATAAGTAGAAGATCTGCCACTCAAGACAAGGAGCTTGTGTTGGCCCTATGGAAAATGAGTCAAGTGAACCAGTGATTTTTCCGTTGTTAATTTAAAAAAACCTGTCGTTCTAGAAGAAAATGTTTTGACAAAAACCTGTTTATGTAACAGAAGGATCACTTTTCGGATGGCATAAAAACGGTTGAAAAACATTTTTATTTTGTCTAAAAATAAAAAAACGTTAGTCGCAGTCGGTAGGATTCGAACCTACGCTCCCAGAGGGAATCTGATTTCTAGTCAGACGCCTTAACCGCTCGGCCACGACTGCATATGATACAAGTTAAATATTTATTAATTTTACACTACCAGCATGAGTGTTCTAAAAAACAAGAGAATAATATTTATAGATGGCAAAAAATTTATTGTAAAATTTGTTTCAAAAACTATAGACTTTAGGGGAAAGCATAAATTTGCTCCATGGTAAAAAAATATTTAGTTTAAATCCCGCTCAAACGCTAATACATTAAAAAATCCCGTTTATCAAAAATTGTAGTTTAAACATACCTACCTACCTACCTAGTGGCTTGCAGCAAGGTGTTTAGACAACTTTGACGTACCTATAACACATTGTTTAAACGTCAACATAACCGATTGGTAGGTAAATACCGGTTAAGAATTGGTTCTTCGCCTAAATTTGATGAAGGTGGCCTCCTTTTCATTTGACAGTCGATAGATGTGACGTCAAGAAAATCCTTTTAAAAAAATGTCGTTATTGTTTTGTAAAAATATTAATCGTACAATATTTGATTTTCACTTTTTAAAACCCCGTATTTTTTACTGTTTATAAATAAAATCGCGAAAATGCGGTGACCGTGAATATACTTGTGACGTCATAGCTTGTGGAGACTAAAAACGATTAAAATTGAAGCTATGCAATTTAGGGTAAAATAATGTAATAGATTCAAAGTCAAATAACGGGAAAAATTATGCATTTTTGAGAAAAGTTTATAAAACCTTTTTTAAAGTACATAATTAGACTTTTTTAAAAGACAAGAAACCATTTTAAGCTTTAAAATTGAGTAAGATATGATAAAATTAAGGCCAGTAACTAATTTTTTCTACGAAAAAATCAATAAAACAACCCCTAACTTTCCCCCTTCCTAATTTATGTGTTGGTAATATGTCTAAGAAGTTTTAGCAATTTTAAATGTCTAATTTTAAAATTTTACGTAGATTTTTATGCTCCGACGTGGCCTATTCGAATTTTTTGAAGAAAAATTCATTGATTTTTTTTAACGTATCTCCTTTATTTTTAATGATAAAAGGTTTTTCAAGCGCTACAAGGCTCTGTAAGTAACATTACTTAAGATTTTCTGGTTTTTAAATGGGGTGAGTTTAAAGACCCCGAAAAGGGTGCTGCTCGTTTGTAAATAGAGGGTTTTAAAGGACTACACCTCGCCAAATATTCACTGTACAGAACACCTACGCACAGAAAAAATTTAGTCATTAAAAAACCTGCAATTTAAATTCCCATAATTTTTCTTATCTCCAGTATTTTCGGAGCTATTTAAAAAAAGGGGTGTAAAATATGAAATTATAAATAATCGTTTTTCACTTTAAGCTTAATTTTTTTTTTTTTGAAATTAAGCATTTAAAATTGGTCACATTTTTTGGATGTATGATTATTACCTGTATAAAGAGAAGTGCAAAAGGGTAAACGTCAATTTTAATTAGGGGGTAATTAGGGGCTTGTCCTATTTGTTTTTTTTTTTTGTAGAAAAAGATTAAATTCTGACCTTATTTGTATAACTTACTCAATTTTGATGCTAAAAACTTCTTCTTTTAAAACAAGAATGGTATCATTAGGTACTTCCAAAAAATTCTACGAGTCTTTAAAATATGCAGCATTTTTCCGTTATCTTACTTTAAATCTATCAAACTTTACATTTAAGGAAAAAAACTAACCATTAACACATTGTATCTTTGTTCGTATATTGGTTGTATAACAATTACAATGAAACAATTTTGTTTATCTTTTAAAACCTATAATTTTGTTTTCGACAGTTTTTTTAATTAAAATGTATAGGTTTCAAGTTATTTGCGAAAACCCCATTAAAATCGACGTTTTTTTTGAAAAATATTACTTTCAATCGCGAATAAATTAAAAAATATTAGTTTTACGAAAAAACATAAGGAATATTTTTTGCTTAGAATTACTTTTCCAATCAATTTCTGTTGTAAAAATCTAATAAAAAATTTCCACCCCCTAGGGGTGGCAATCACCCTAAGTGTTTTGGCGCCTTTCGGTTTGATTTAGGTTTTGCACCTTAGGCTGTTTTATATCTTTTGTTAAAATTTCAAGTTGATCCATGCAGGACCAAAAATTGCCAGTTGAAATGCTTCATTTCCTGTACTATTATAGAAATGACACCCAGCAGCAGCATCTTATTTCAAAAAACCCTCTAGAATGCAATAAAAAAATATTACGCATTTCATACAAACACCCTGTGCAATAATTATGCCATCGACAGCGTGATATTTCGTAAACTTGACCAGTCACTGTGAGAAATTAAATCTGCTTTGTTCCATATTCTGCAATTAAAATCGTTGAGAACGCCACGCCGGCTTTCATGCTAACTGGAAATTCAAACCATTGTTCACTAAACTAATCGCTTTATAAACACTTTTTTTAAATTTAACCCACTTCAAAAAATAAATAAAAGTCACTAAAAAGTTAAAAATTATAAATTAAAAAAATATCGGTTGTCTGCAAAGTCGGTTTACTGACGATAGTTGAACGTCACAAGGTCATAAGAAAATACTGATGGAATGGTTGCAAAATTTTAATTTTATTTGTTTGAAAGATATTTTGCCTTTTTTGCCTATTTTTACCTTTACCTATACCGTAAAGATTTTGCAAATTATTTTATAGATATGTATAAACCTTCCTTTTAAATTACTCTATGTATTTAGAAAAACGCATTAAAATTCGTTGAATAGTGATAAGAAACTTAATAAAACATTTTTGGAACTTCCTGTAGAATATGTTTTTTAAATACTAATAATTATTTTGCAAATCTTTATATTTAAGCAATTTTGTAAATCTCTAAATGGTATAAAAACGTATTTAAATTGCATTTTAGTTTTAAGGGTTTTTTAATATGACTTTTTTTTACCCATCCTGTATGGCAATTCTTTGATTTTTTATAAACCATAGATACCTGTGCACAATTCCTATAAACATTTTTTTTCAATTGCAATAGTAACGTCAATATCGAATTTTAAATGGAAACTATTTATTTAAACACTCTGTATATGTTGTTTTTGGATATAATTATTATTATATATATTATTAAACAATTGACACCACATTCGCACGCTCACTCACGGAATATGTTATGGTAGCAATAATACCTGCTATCACACCTAGGGCATTATAAGCGGGCATTATGATAATGCCCGCTTATAATGCCCTAATGCGCTAATATGGAAATTTTATTGCTTATCCAATTTTATTTCTCTCACAATAAAGATCAAGTTTATACAAACATATGTATTAAAATAAAATCAATATCTTACCAGTTCCTGAAAATATGCCATTAAAACGGTTTCGGTTATTTGAAGAATTGCGTTCGCATCTTTCCAAATACCAAATATGCCATACTCCCGATCATACTGTTGCCTTGATTTAACTGGCAAAAGATTTTCGGTCGCTTTTATGTCCTTTTCTCTTATATTTTGTGGAATTTCTTTCATTTTGAGCAAATCGTTAAATAAAAAATGCCAACTGAATAACTGATAGAAACATCAAAGTCAAACTTAACACCGGTACAGGTACAGGTGCAGCTTATTTTTATATTGCGAATAAATAATGTAATTAGTCATTGAAAAACTCTTTTTGGGTAAAACCAAAGACAATTATAGTTTCACTATAGACACCCAGAACAATGCTAAATTTTTGATCATCAGCTTGGACGCTCGCTTCGTGGAATTTATGAAGCGGGTATCCATCGAGTACACACGTTAACAGTACGTATAATTTGCCGCTTCATAAATTCAGCCAAGCCAGCGTCCAAACTGATGACCAAAAATTTAGCATTGTTCTGGGAGTCTATAGTGAAACTACAATTGTCTTTGGTAAAACATAAAGCATTGTATGCACCACGGGCTTTACTGGACTATAATGCCCATCAGGTCGAAATCTAGTCCTCGGGCCAGAGGCCATCGGGCTATTTCGACCTTCAGGGCATTATATTCCTAGTAACGCCCTTGATACATAATAGCTATTTTGATTTTTTGACCGATTTCAATTATCTTTTCGTCCAGTGGTAGCTTCTTCCAACAAGATTTTTATTTAATATGGGGATTGCGAAAAGTTTTTTAGATCTAGGTGTACAGGTAAGAGCCAAATGTTACACTTTAAAACAAATTTTCGAACACCCTGTGGAATAATTTAGAGTCACATTTTTTTACCAGTGTATTGGATTTTAAAGCCCCATCTTTGCTTAACATTTCTGTTTTTTATTTATATAAATATTTTCATTCTAAAAGGTAACACATTTTTTTAAAGAATACAATGAAATTTGTGGGTACTTATAGTTTTAGACCGTTTTTAAAATTTTAATTTTTTATGATAAAAATAAATACAAATATTAGTTTTTTTAAGTTGGCGTCGTAGTTTCCAAATCAGTAATCTGATTTTTGTTTTCTCTTAAGATACACAGGGTACGACAAAAAGGGTGATAAAAAAAACACACTGTATATTATATCACCAGTTAAAAGATCTTTTAAAAACCTTTAAATAAACCAAATTTAATATACTTATTTTAATTAGTTTTGGAAATATGACCATCCAAATCAAGTTTCCCCAATATGTTTGCATTATAAAATGTATGTAGCGTATATTACATCATAAAAGTGTTTTCTTTAAATATTTGTACATTTTTTAGAATATAGATAAAAATCCAATAAACTGGTTATAAATTGTGACATAAAATTATTTCACAGGGTGTTCGAAAATGTGGGTCAAAATTTAACATTTGGCTCTTCTCTGTATAACACCTAATCCCAAAAATTTTTGGCAATCCCCAATAATAGTTTTGATGAAAATTTTGTTTGTCCGGTTTTTTTTTTTGATACTTTTGGAAAATTTGTAATTTGCCGAAAAATTTGCGAAAAAACAAATTTTTATGCAAATTTCATAATAAAATTTAAAAAAGTATTTCTCTTAGTGCCTTAAGCATCTAGTATAGTCAATTCGTAAATATATTGTTCCCCTATGAAACGAACGTTACTAATTGATCGATTTTTTTTTAATTTCCAAGCGGACTTACTTTGATATTTCTATTTAGCCATAATTAATCCCAACTTAGAATAATTATTTATGTTACAATAAATTATGAAATAAAATACATTGTTTTTAGTAGCGATACGTATGTATGTTCTACAGTGTGTCCCAGGATGGGTGTTACAAGAGGACTAATAGACCAAACATTTTTGAATTTTAAAACGAAATTTTGGGGAAACTGGTCGCATGGTCCAAAACTAATAAATACAAGATTTAGTCAGTCAGTCAAACTCAAATTAGTATTATACAGGGCGAGTTATAAATAAAAATATAAAAATTGCTCAGGAGCTAACTAATTTTATTTTTAGAAATAGAACAAAATTGTATAAGTAAATGTTGTATAGCCTTGAATTTTTAGTTACAGTTGACATTTAGTTAAAGCATGAGAGTAAAAAAATTAATTGTCAATTTTAACAATAGGCATTACAACTTAAATGAAAGGCAAAATTTAAAAGAAAATTTATTAATTTTAAATATTTTTTAAAAATTGGCTGCCTTAAGCCAAGTATTTTAAAAACCGTTAATGCATAACGTAAAAAATTGACTAAAATATGTTTTTACTTAAATTTTTTAACTTGAAATTTTAACATAAAATTTCATTTTCTACAATTTTGTCCTGTTTTTAAAAATTAAGGTAAGGTATGGTCATTTTTCATATTTTTACTTATAAATTGTCCTGTATATTACAAATCAAAGTAAAATTTTGTATTTATTAGTTTTGGAGCATGCCACCAGTTTTCCTAAAAGAACGTTTAAAGATTCCAAATTTTCTGGTCCATTTGTCCTCTTGTAACACCTATCCTGGGACACACTGTATATTACACCTACTGCCGGCGCCGGTTTTCTATCAGCCAGCCACACATACAAAAGCATTTTCAATATTTTTACTGCTTGTACAAAAAATCGCTTACGTAAGTGTTAAGTACATTGACGTAAACATGAATGGGTCGACTTTATTAATTTTCGAGCATTGTGTGAATTTATGGGTTCAGCTTCTACCCGAATTCAGTTTTATGAGCTTGCAGCCTAGATTTCACTTGGCCAGTTTTCATTACATCAGTCATTTTATAAATTTGTGATAAAGTTATATTCAATTTATTTAAATATTATTTTTATTCTGATGAAAAATGACGAAGTCTAATCTAACCTACTTTAGGATCTCACATTTTTAAATAACAGCAATTGTTATAAGTTTTTAATAAATATTAAAAAAATGTTGGTTCCCAGAGTCCAATTTAAGCATAAGCAACATGGGCAGTTGCTTATGGGCCGCCACCACAAGGGGGCCTCCACCACACTACAAAATAAAAGGGAAAGGAATTAAAAGGGATAAAGGTTTGTTTCTTCCTTGTTAAATTGAAGTGAGGACCTTTTTGTTGGTCTTCAAATTTTTTGGGGGCTGTATGTGACATATTTATGGGCTGAATATAAAAATCAGTGGCGTAGCTAGGGCAGCAGGGACCCTGGGGCAAAAAATAAATTGGGGCCCCTAAAAATTTTGAAGAGCAAAAAAGTCTTCAATTTTTTTTACTTTCTTTTACTATTTTCTTTATGTATTTTTTTTTATTCATATATACTCACCAAGACCTCAAAAGATTTGAAGAGCAAACAATATAAAAAAAAGAAAGGTTAAGGTCTTACCCTTTATTTTCCTCTCATTTGTTTTCAGTATTTCTGTACTAATCTCGACGGCCGTTTTTTAACCTCCAAGGGTCCCCTCCAGGTCGGGGGCTCTGGGACACTGCCCCACCTAGCCCCATAGTAGCTACGCCACTGATAAAAATGCTTGAGGGGCTTCCACTACATGCTTTGCCTATTGGCCGCTCTTGGGTCGCTAAAGCGTAAATCCGGCGCTGTCTGTTTCTATAAATACATACATGTGTATGCATATATGTATGTATTTAGATTTTCTACAGAACTTGACACCCATTTAGATTTCCTTTTTTTTACGGCGAAGCCCACAGTCAACCATAATTTTAATATTAAATTTGCCTTTTTCACATTTATGTTTTTGGTGGGATATTATTACTTTTTGTAAAGAAAACTAGGCAGATATTTAGATTTAATATTTTTTCTTGCGCATTGTCCATTCATTGTCTGCTACCTTTTAACACGCTTCAATTCCGGGCGAGATAACGATCTGCGCCGCCGACGACACACACCGTTGGCCGGTTTACTGCTTATAGTTTTTTGTGTAGGGACACCACTTATTTTTTTATTAATTCAATTTTTATATTTCTGTTATAAAGCAAAAATTATATTACATATTATATTTGGCTAGTTTTTAATATCTACTTGTAACAGTTCAAACGGTATAATTAAAACATTTTTTTTGTGAACTTACATATGTGCATTAATTAAGCATAAAATATACTTATTTTCGAGTAGTTCGCGCATTTTTACGTTAAACATAAAGATAAATGGTAACAGCATTGTTTTCATGAGCGCGCTGTCAAATATTTTGAAAAGTGTAAAAGTTTAAGCGTTATTTTATTTATACATTTTAGTACTGTAAAAGCCTTTTGGTTGTTTATAGACGTTGATAGAACAATGGTGACTTAATTTTAGTGTTTTGCAATTTCTTAATATAAATTTCATAAGGATTTTTTTGGTTGTTTACCTACTTTCCGTGAGTTTATCAAGGTGCGTGTTTTATGGTGTAAGTTACCTTTCTATTTAGGGTTAAGTTACTTATTTAAAAAAAACGCGTGTGTTGTTTTCCTGACTGTTGGAGCAATTATAAAAAAATTTAAAGGAGGGTGGTCAATACGTAAATGTGTTTTCTAAAGAGGTACACTTAAGGGAAAAATGGATAGCAGCCATACATAGAGAGATAAATTCGCCCCATTACAAGACACTGTAGTACGTAGAAATCATTCTTTGCACTTCACAGGAAAGTTAGAAAGTTGAAAACCTTCAACTTTTAAGTATTTAAATAAGTGCAATACATCTCCAGTTTTTGCCGAGGTTATTATTGTAGCTTATTTAATTTCAGTTAAAATATTATTTATGTGATTTAAGTAGCATTAAATCCTTTTGTATTTTACAAATATATTTATAATTTTAACCAAATATCCTTTCATTTTATTGAAAAATTTCATGTATCCATATTTAAAATAATATAAAAATAGGACCCGGATCATTTAAAATTTCATATTTTTCACCCTTTTTTAAAATAATTCCGAAAATACGGAATACAGAGCCATGTAGCTCTTAAAAAACTCTACAAAAAGTTTTAAAAAAACTTTCCATTATTAAATATAAAGGAGATACGTTAAAAAAAAGCAATCAATGTTTCTTCGAAAAATTTGAATAGGTCACTTTGGAGCATAAAAATCTACATAATATTTTTGAAATTAGGCATTTTAAATTGGTAAAACTTCTTGGACGTATTATTAATAGATGTATTAAGAAAACTGTAAAAGATTAAAGGCCAGCTTTAATTGAAGGGGTAGTAAGGGGGTTGTTTTATTGATTTTTCGTATAAAAAGTAGTTACTGGCCATATTTTTATCATAACTCACTCAATTTTGACGCTAAAAACTTCTCTTTTTGTGTAGTGTAATTGTGTACGTTAAAAAAATATTTAATAAATGTTTCTTGAAAAATGCAGCATTTTCCCGTTATTGGACTTCAAATCATTGAATATAATTTTTAATATTACTAAAAATACAGGTACTTTACAATCCTTGGCAAAAATTACATTTTTGGCCATATATATAATATATATATTTATGTATATTTTTTTTTTCGATTTTAGCCAAAAAAAATAAAAAAATAATTATTTTTTTAAATAAACAAAATAACCCATTCAAAAGTAGTTTTTAATTTTAAACATCTTTTCTTTATAACAGATTTTAATATTAGCAAAAATGCAGGTACTTTTACTGTTAAGCAAAATTTTCCTTTTTGGCCAAACCTTCTAGATGACTGACACAATTTAATATCTAATTATTGTATTTTAGGTTTTTCATCATGCAGAACTTTTTATACAGAATAACTCTTTTTCGTAAAATTAAAAATTTAAAAATGTCCATATGATGCCAACTTACGTAGACACACTGTATATAGGATATGGGAAAAAAGTAGCAAGTAGAAAGGGGTGCAAGGAGGTGCACATGCACATGGATTTTGGATAGTGTTAGAAAATGTATGAAAAAGTACGTTTTGTTAGGTAAAAATAAAGTTTTCTTTGCTTTTTAAAAAATTTCCACCCCTGGCTTTTGTATATGCGCGGCGCGGTATAGGTATACAAGAGAAATAGTATAAAAAGTATTTTTGTGAATGTGAAGACCTCTATTTCGCTCTTTTTCTGCACCCCTCTTGAAGTCATTTACCGGCGCCCATGCGACTTTGTATATTTTTCTTTATTACAAAATATTAATAAAATCCACTATGACAACCACCAAAACACTTCACACAATGTATAGACTGATATGTATTTTTATTGCAATCATCCAAGAAATTATAAAAAAAATATTTTAAAAGCACAATTCTAATAGACAGGGGTTCTCAAACTTATTTGTATTGTAACGCTCTCGACGCCCTTGTGAACAAATTGAAGAGCAAAAAAAAGTTTGCTATAAATTTTCTAAAAGCCACAACATCCCCTTTTTTCAGTACTTAAAATTTTAAAGAGCGAAAGAAGGTCTTCGACAATATATTACCGTTTTTGGGTTGGAATACTCATACGCCATACTGACTAATCTCAGTATTCCAATATTCGAATACACCTCCACTCCACTGGTTTGTCACATTAACACGTGACGTCCCTGGACAGTGCGACTCCCCAGGGCGTCGCGACGCACAGTTTGGGAACCCTGCTAATAGCTTATACAAGATCTAATAGCAATACCAGCTAGCAAAATTTGACAAATATCATAGTGCCTCAAAAAAATTTAAATTGTATCCGATAGGGGGCGTAATCATGAGCGTATATATAAGAGAGGGGCTTTGGGGTTTTAAACCTGTTCGTGAAAGAAAAGGAACATGTTTTAGTTAACCCTTTATATTTTCTTTGGTTTTAGTAACAAAATCAGGACCTTTTTTTTGCTCTTTAAACAAAAGGAACATGTTTTTGTTAGAGAAATCACAAAGTTGTATGTTTTTATAAAATAAGCACCTTTTGTTTGCTCTTTAAAAAAAATTATTAGTAAAAATTTCTTTGCGGTTAAATCCCCCCTCTCCATAAAAATGCTATAAATACGTCCGTGGGTTAAATCTAAACTCACTTTTATGGATTTGATAAAAATGGCGCCTTTGCAGCCATCCAGTACCGCAGCCATTATAAATAATTTAAGTCTACTTAATAAACCTTGCTTACAGATAATCCCCAGGAGCAAAAAAAATCCCCACGGAACAATTTGGGAAATCTGAATAAGTAGGTATAAATCTAATGTCAACGTATACAAGTTGTTTCTTTGTTTTTAAAACGTAAAGACGTTTTTTGCTCTCCAACTTTTTTGGCGGCAATAACTTTTTTTTTGGTTACCTCACGCACGATTTCCCCGGAAAAACATTTTTTAATTGAACACAGCTTGCTTAAAGTTTTGGAGCTAGTATTAGTTGTTTTTAATCCATTTACCTATTTTTCATTTAAATTATTAAATTTAATTCAAAATATTTAATTAAAATCTGATGGCGTTTAGGGAACCGTGAGGTTAAATTCAGAGAGAACGATAAGAAACATAATAAAAAATATGAACGGGAGAAAACTTCATCATCTGCGTCATCCCACGTCTCCTTCGGGAACCCTTCTTCCCCCAACTTTTCTCATCCCCGCCGATGTTTCGGTTGTTCCCGTCATCATCCGGCCAAACTCGTCCCGAAGCGCGAATTCTCCAGAAGTGACAATCGCGTTCGCGGATCGCGGTCAGTCCAGTCCGCCGTTTTCCTTGTTTCAGTGCGGCCGTGCTCATACGCTGTTGCCACTTTGTCGCGGTTGTCGAAAACATCGAGGATTACATTAGCCTGTTGAGTGTGGGCTGGCTAAAAGATCTCTAGGCTAATTAAAGCGACTTTTTAAGATAATCTTAGTGAGGCAACCGATTTAAAGGGTGTTTTTCAGTGAGGAGGCATGAAGAATAGACAAAGTGCCTCGGTGGAGTTGCAGGGGCTGCAGCCCTTTAGTCATGATGATTCTGGAAACAGCTGCGGATCAAGTGTGGTCTCAGATTTTACTGGAACAGAGGATGAATGCGTTCTGCAAGTTTCTGATCTGGATACTGAGAGCAACGACGGAAGATCTGAAGTATTACAGGTTAGATTTTTTTTAGATGTGCGAATTGATATGCATGTAGATAGGCCATTTTTTTGCCCTAAAAATGTGGGATTTACGTTAAAAGTATATTAGGATTCTTAAAATAAAACATTTAATGATCTATTGATCTACATATATTAACACAAAAAATAAATGATTTTTACGACACACTCTGTTCTGAGCAAAAAAGAAACTAAATCGAGTTAAAAAAGTATAAGCTAAACATCTAAAAAACCCTGCTGATATTTTAATAAAAAAAAAGGTTTAAACGTTTTGTTTTAGAAGTAGTAGGTAATTGAGGTAAACTAAATTAATAAACGAGGCCAATTATTTCCGAGAAACAGTCAAATAAATTTTTCTTTTGAGAGTAGATATGCTCTCTACACTTTATAACATGTAAAGTATTTTTTTATTTTTTTAGTATTTTTACATTGATCTGTAGAAATTAAAAGCCCGGATGGAATGGAAACCATTTATTATTATTATTGATTATTCAGAAAAATTCATTGTCCCTTATTTTTTAAAAAATCTGTTTTCTATTTTTTTATTTTATTGGGTTAGTTGACGGAACATTTTGTAAATATGCAAAAATTAAACAGATCCTATTATAAGTTACAGTTTACAAAAAAAAAATAGTCAAGAAAAAAATACTGCTTTGATAACACAATTAATGATTTTTCCGAAGATTTTTTCCTTTATACGAACTTAAATTGGAATTTTTATTACAACTAAGGATATATCTAGAGCAGATATATTTTTTAAACTTTATAGTAACAAGCACGGGCGTAGATGAGAGGGGGGCTTTGTGGTTCCGGAATGAAGAAATTTTAAAATTTGGTATTTTCTTTTTTTTGTGTTTTTACATGCACAGTACAAAATTTAATTTATATATATAACATATTCAATTGTAAGTGTACGCAGCTTTTTTTTTTATTGACTCGTTTGCAATATTTTTTTGCAATATCACACATTCCAAACAAAAGTGTCAAACCTCAAAATTTTCTCACAACACCCTGTTTTCCGAAAATCTTCCTAATCCATGAATTTATTAGGTTGTAACTTAACCCCAAATCACAGTTCCAGCAGCACGTTTTCTTTTGCTTATCCTGTAAAATTATGTATTTTGGATTTTTGTTGATTTTGATATGCGATAATAAATAAAAATCTAATTTAAATCAAGATTTTTCAATTTTCCAAATAAAATATAATTTTACCTTATCATATTTTTATTTATCACCTCGTTTAATACTTTATTTCTGGTTAGTGTTTTTTTAATGTTTTTGTTGCTTTAACATTTTGGTTTAAGTAACTTTTTACCTCAATTATTTTCACTATTATCCCTTTTTTGACTAAAAACATCCATATGCATAGATAATTATCCCTCAATGTATTTTATTGTTGCATTGACAACATTGTTAATTTGATGACACACTATGTATGTAACTTTAAATATTTTATTATTTACATTGGGTCAAAATTTAATTACTTATACAGATACAAAACATATTACCATTTAATGACTTCTTACTCAATGGTAATACCAATGAATAACATAAGTGTGGAGTTTTCGCATCACAATACGGCCCCTACTTATTAAGTTATATTATTTGTATTTAATTTTGGGTATATTGGTGATCGAGGACCTAAATTAAAATTTGCATATTATGTTAAAAAACATTATAAACAGAAAGAATAACATTTAAAACAGATTCTTTAAATAGGTTTTTAAATATCATGCCAATTAACCTTACTTTTTGATATTTAAATTAATTTTTTTAATAACTTACTTAACTGCCACCTATTTGTTATTGGTCATTGTCTACAAAGTTGCGAAAACTTCAATTTTAACAAATTTTGGTATACCTACGGGTTTTTTTTTGTGCGCACTTAAAAGTCAAAATAACTTTTATTCACATAATTCTAAATTTACTACCAAACTAGCACACAGTATTTTATTATTTAACACCGAAAACCCCTCGGAAAAACCTTTTTCAACATGCTTTTATTGATTTAGGCTTTTTATATTTATTTCAAAGCTTTAAATTAAATCCAGCTTGCCGTGACACTAAATGAAGCAAATATGTGTATATGTCGCAGGCAACTGGTTATTTTAGGCGGCTCCTGCCTAGGCAAATGCCTTCTGCCTGGGCAAATGACTTCATGAAAATATGTTTTATTTAAAAGCCATTTGCCGTGGTTCTTGTTAGGCAAATAATATATTTGATAACATATTAGGCGTACAGTGTGTTTTGCAGACTACAGTAAAAAGCAAAAAAACCTGTAATTTGATTGGTTCAAATCGCTAAAGACGGTAATGCGAAATTGTCACATTGGGACGGTCATGGGTAGTTTTGGATAAGTAAACTTATTTTTAATTTGTTTTATTAAGAAATAAATAAATAAATATATGTGTATATATATATATATATATATATATATATATATATATATATATATATATATATATATATATATATATTTAACTAACTAGAACTAAGCGTGACCCCCCCAATGTGACAGTTTTGCATGACTATCTAGTTATGCAAATATTTCTATTTTCATTTGCCTAAAAATTGCTTAGGCAAATAGCATTTGAAATTGAAAATACATCATTTGCCCAGGCAGAAAGCATTTGCCTAGGCAAAAGCGATTTGCCTAAAATAACCGTCTGCGACATATTTGTACATGGTTGCGGCATTTTTTTAGTAAAATTTTGCAATATAATGGAGAAAGTGTAAAATATAAAAAAAAGTTTTTAAAGGGTGATGATCAAAGATGGAATATAGTAAAAATAAAGTTAGTGCGTTTTTAAAGTTTGATGATGAATATCTCAAAAACGAAAAAAATATGATCAGCATCAGCAAATTTTGTCAAATTTAAAGTGGCCAAAATTTACTATACTTGTTTGGTGTAAGTTTTAAAAAGTTTCAAAAATATATCTTTTTCCTATACAGAGTTCCTCTAAAAGGTCTGTCAAAATTCTACCACAAATTTCTTGAACCAAAATACAACGATACAAAGTTAATCTTTTGCAAGATACAGGGTGTCAAAGTTTTTATTTTATTTTATTTAATAATTTATTCATGATAAAATATTTTTCTACAAAATTCAGTATTGAAAGGTTTTTTAGAGTAGGAAATCGAAATATGCTAATGTTTTTGTCGTTAAATGTAGAGGAAGCCACCTGCAATACTTTGCTTAGGTTTAAAGTATGATAACTTTTTTGCCCCGATATATAACATCTTTGGTAAAGCATTTTAATTATTCCAAATTTTTTACACAAAAAGGTAAACTTGATAAATATCGCTACAAGCAACCGTTTTTGAGATATTTCAGATTAAAGATTTTATTCCAAACATAATTTGCCAGTGCATTTATTCTCACTTTATCTAGGCCAACTGGTAGTGTCCAAAAAGTCAAAATACTATCACAAATTCTTCGGGCCAAAATACATTTAATGTAATTTACCCCAGCCGAAAAGTTGCTGGTTTTTACAAGGTGTGAAATTTTCCATTTATTTTTTTATTACTTTTACACCCTGTATCTTGCAAAAGATTACGTTTTTAACTAAAGTGAAATTGGGTTAAATGGTTGTATTTTGGCGTAAGGAAATTTAGTACCTATTTAAACAGGCCTTTTAGATAAACCCGGGTGGCCTAAATAAAGCGTAGAGCAATGCGATAAAAATCTTTTATGTCTAATAAAAGGTTTAATCTAAAATATCTCAGAAACGGTTGCTTGTAGCGATATTTATTAATTATAAGTTTTTGTGTAAAAAATATGGAAGAAATATTATCTAGTAGAATCATAATATATCAAGGCACAAAAAAATAATGCCACTTTAAACATGAGTAGCTTTTGATTCCTTACTTTAAAAATACCGATCGTTGTGTTTTAGCCCAAGGACTCTATGCTAGCTCTTAGTACAGATCTTTTAGAGACACCCTGTAGGTGCAACTCTTTGGTGGTCACTGTATAAGAGGCTAAGCACCTAAAACACTCAGTTAATACATAGGTAAAGCACGGATCCGGTTTTATAGGTGTATTACCTAGAAAATAATTAACTAAAATTGCGCTTTGTTACCTCGCTTGTTGTTTACATTTTTTTTTTTTGATCTGGGAATTCAAAGCCTCGTAATGTTGTTAAAGTGGTTATTTATTAACGAACTCGCTGTTAATCCGCACGTAGATCGTCACGGCTCAAAATTAAAATAGTTGATTATTTAATGCTAATTTTCTAATTTATGGACTTATTCAATTATAGTTCACTTTAAGACCTTTTTTTTATCAGCATGACTTGGATTTTAATTTTGGTGCGTAGTAATTAGGGAGGTTAAAGAAAATAGTTTGTCGCAAGAACGTAGCTAGGATTTTTAAATCATTTTATGATTTTATCTAAAAACTGAGAGATGGGACACACACCAAATAAATACTAGATGATATTGCCCTTTAAAGAAACACTTTGGTAAAGAAGATTTTTGTTTAAAAATTTGCAAAAAAACTTTTTTAAGCCCCCTCCTCCCTCAGATAAATTCTAACTTTCAAAAGCGATGGCTATATCTATATGTTTTTTGTGGGTTTAATCAAATTTCAGCGTCAAATCACAAATTTTGCAAAAATATTTGCCTTTTTCTTATAATTGGAGGCATCTGAAATCAAAAGGCCTAGTTTTAGAGTTTACAGTTGACAAATATTGGTTCTTAAGTTTTAACCGCGTTAAATTGAAATCGTTTCGCCTTCGATTGCAGAAGGCATCTTCAGAAACCTTTACTCAGAGAGATTGGAACACGGAATGATTTATCCATTGTCTCAAGTTTGCAGAGTAAAGTTCCCCGTTGTGGTTCAAACCCAAGAACCAAGATTCCTCAGTTATCCATGGCATAAAAGCTTTTGTTTTATGTAAATCGTCCTTAAAAATTAAGTGGTAAATTTATTTTTAGGATACACAACAGTAGGTTTTTAATAAATGGAATAGTATATTACATTACAAGTGTGGAAACTGATAAATTTCACATAAGTGGGAATATTGTTGCACGAGGCGTCAGTCGAGTGCGACAATCCCACGTAAGAGAGTCATTTTCACACAAGTAATGTAAACTATTTTTCCTACGACCACAAATCATTTTAAGTTTGTTTGTCTTTACAGAAAAAGAAGAAAACAACTGAAAACTTTGCAACACAAGTGTAATATATACTTTTCCTCATTGTATATTAGGTATACTATTTGACTATAATTTTATATTAAAATTCACCTACGTTAAAGCTTTGCATAAATATCTATCATCATTTTAGAATTTACTTTACTTAACAAATATTGCTTAGTTATTTCACTGTAATTCAAATTGACAGCCTGATAGCTTTTAAATGACAATATGACAGCAGTGACAACTGTTTTTTTTTCACTGACGTATGCCCTGTATACAATCTTTTAGAATTACATACCGTATATTACACTAGTGTTGTAAAGTACTTTTACAACGCTAGTTTGATATAAGGCATTTTCTATGCATAAAACAGTGTGCTATTTGCTATGTGGTCGTGTAAAAATAGATTATTAAAGATATAAAATTTTAAACACACCATATCATGAAAATGAAGTATTTTTTGACCCATATTTATATTTATATGTACATTAAATTATTCAACAGGGTACGCTGGTATTAAAGCTTTGAGCCATCGTGATTAATGTTTTGTAATTCTTTTTTTTCTGTTTTATTAAAATTTTAAGCCATCGTATTTTTATAGAGATTTAAATAATGTATTACGTTACGATTGATGTAAACTTTAATCAATACAAAGATTGAAATCATCGAGAAAGTTTCAATTCAATTATTTTTAATATCAGCCGTGTGCAACGCTTGCTCGACGTTTGAAATTTCAACAAATCGCATATTTTTCGGTGTAACCTATTTTCGGAATCGTGACATTACCTTCGTAATTCAAAATAACGTGACGGCAACGTTTGTATACGTCGATAAGCCGAAAGGTACATAAGTGATGAAACTAGATGTATTAAATTATGTATTTATATACAAAATATGGTCGGGTATTTTTTTTTTTTTGATAGTTTTACACCATTATTTTTTTCTTTTAAGAGGGAAGGACGAAAAATAAAAATGTCGTTCTTAGCATAGGTCGAGGCATAGGTATAAGTGTGTTGTTAAGTAGTCTATAGGAGAATCAGTTATGATGTGAGTGTTACGAAAGGCATTCTATTTCTAAAACTATTAGCAATTATCGAGGGAATTATTGTCTCCTCAAGAAAATAAAGAAAGCCTTAGGTTTAACGCACTTACTTTGATGTGTTTAAAAATCTTAACGTTTTCTTCCGTTTACTTAGTTACAATTTGGTTTTTGTGTTGGCAAGTAAATCCTATTTTTTATTAAAATATATTTAATATTTTTTTATGTTATTAATTTTTCCTTCGCAACAATCCGCGATTCTAATTAAAGTCATATTTTCTTGCTAACCGCATTCGTCGGAGTGGTTCAAACCGTATTCGAAAATGACGATTTAAATATGAGAATCAAGAAAATGTAGATTTTCTAACCGTTGCGTCACAGCCCAATAAGCTTTTAGGTTATAATTATGAATTTTATTTTTTAGGATTAATATATACTTTCGTTTACACCGAATATAAACATTTTTTACATTTGCCATTTACATCCATGTTTAAAGTTTACAAAAATAACCGAAAAAAGTTTTTAATGAGTTTAATGCATACGCCCGCCCGACAAAGATATCTATATTGTTTTTAAATCATTGCCCGGGATGTATTTAAACACGGTTAAATACGTGACTTCTATGACATCACTTTGGTAACTGAATACTTGGTTCGGTTGTAGATAGACACCATCCGAAACGTCGTGTATCAGTTAAAAATAAAAGATTATGGATGTCCAAGAAAGTAGAGTATTAATTGATGCCGTTCTCTTGCCGATGAATTCGTTCTCTTACACGTTGTTACTTGTATAATTAAAAATTTACATTTAAGGCACACATAGCTTAAAAATTAAAAGGCACAATGATAACAACTAAAACCAGCGTCCCTCGTATAACTGATTACCATAGAAACAATCGGAATAGAAGCCAAATACGAGGTAGAGCAAGTGAAAGGGAAATGGTCACGACTTCAGTAGTGGAATTCTCAGCCAATTTGGCCTTTTTTGGTCTATTTTATTTTCTTGACAACCTCCGTGAACATATGTTAGATTGCAGCACCACAGCACCTGCTATGGTTCTGGTAAAATGTTATTTTAGACATTTGCTGCCTAATTGTAACTGTAATAGTAGATCGGTCTAGTTTTATTTTTAAACATTTTATTAGATCTGATGAGAATACTGATACTACGAATTTCTCTATATGGAAAACCATTGGGTTTTTAACACAGTTGCAATATATTTTTCTATATCATTTTGTTACGTATAATACAGGAAGGATTATCCCCCGGCCCACCTCCTGAATTAAACGCTGATAAAAATTGTCCTTACAGAAGAAAATATCAATAATATCTTGGTAAATTATTTTTTAAAGCACATCTGTTGGTAAAAAGGGCTTTAGTTTGCTAATTTAACAGTTTCGCATCTCTTTTTTTTATAAAATTTACTTAAAATTTTAATCACTCTGTATAAATATTTGTTTCTTCCTACTTATGACAATATTTTTGAAAATTTCTTTCACTGGGCGCCAGCGTCACCCACACTGGTTTACAAAGCCCCAAAGAAAAATCTGCTACGGTTTTGAGAATAGAAACTTTATGTTTCTATAATACTTTTTCCTTGAGTACGACTGATATTCCTGAGCGATATTTCCTCGGATATTTCATTTCTTCTTTGAAGGGTTGAATTCTTCTTAAATCGTTCTTGTAAAGCACCCAACTTAAAGAATGTGCGAGACAGCTAAAGCTATCAAAATCAAGTACCTAACATTAAATTGTTTTTATTTTTTCACAAGATAATAATTATTTATTGTTTTAAGATTGTTAAATTTTTTGTAAAATTCTAAAAATTTTAAAAAGTTTCTTTGTGTTTTAAATTTAAAATTAATTTAAAGTATAATTGCTTCTATATTATAACTATAGTAATAAATAATCTGCTACTGATAACAAAATTACCACCTCATCATTATTCATTCTTTATTGGCTGGTTAATCATTAAATTTAGCTGATAACAAAATTAAGAAAATGCTGATTGACTAACTCATAGTCATAAAATTGTTTCAATTTAATGCAACATGTCTTTGACGGAATATTCCGTTTTAAATACAGGGGTGTTTTACAAGTATTCTAAAATATTTAGGTGGTTGATCCCGAGGACGAGGTTTAATGTTTATCTGCACTAAAACATGCTCTCTAATAAACACTATTAAGTTTCACAAAAGAACAATTTAATTACTCGATAATTACAGGAAAAAAACGAAGAAAACTTAAACACCCTGTGCTTTAAAAAGAAGACACTTTTCGACGTAACACTTTTTTACAAAAGAATTTTTAATCGACCCTGTAAAGACAACTTAAAACCAAAAATAAATTATAAATAACAATATTTATAAAGTATAAAATATTAACATTATACAAGCAACGACGTTCGAAAGTAAAGTAAGGCAAAGCCGCTCTGCCAGTTTCAAGGTCCCTGTAAAACCGGCTAAATCCTTATAACAATCCGATCAATATACACCAAGTGCGTTGTGGAGAATAAATTTTAATCCAAGTAGCCTATGAATACGGAACCCTAAAGAGGATTATTGTGTTAAATCTTTTTAAAATAAAACATCTTCGCAACGTTACCCTAGCGTTGCCTAAAATGGACCACTTTTTAAAACTTGTAATTTAATAAATACCACGAATAATTTTGTTATTTTAGCTTGACTATAATAATATACTTTATGATGTATTTAATTGAGAATCGTTATTAAAATGATAGCAAAAGTCCAGTTTAGCATACTGGGGCCCTAAAATGAACCATAATCATCCTAAATTTTGCATTCGAAAATTTTGTAAAAAATATAATTTTCAACTTAAGTTAGTTTTAATTAGCATATACCTCCTTTATGTGTTAACAACTGAAACACGGTTATAGTATTGAGACAATCTTAAAACAAGCTATATTAATATTAAAACTGGTAAAAAATTAAAATAATAACGCTATTTTTTACAATTTGTACAATAAAATAGGCCTGTTCGCAGAGAAATCACAAAGTAGTCAGCGCCAATCAAATTTTACAAATTCATTAGACAACCAGTTGAAAACCGGTCACGTGACTAAATGATGAAATTATTATATCCGATAGGAACTGACTGGTTTGTGATTTATTTGCGAATAGGCCTAATATTTTAGTTATAGGTGTAATACTTTTAATGCAAATAAATTTATGGAATCATTATCCTCACCAATTTATTTGTACAAGTTTTAGGTACCAGCGAGCGGTCTGTCGTAGATAAAATTAAACAATTTTTGGGTCCGGACTATCAGTTGCATAATTTTTTATTTTTTTATTAAATGATTTCAGTTTAAAAGTTTTTCCTTGAGATTAAAGTTTATTTTTGTATTGCGAACTGGTAAGTTCTTTGGCATTTTACCCTAAAATGGACCGGTTCAACTTACAACACGGTTGCTGGTTCAATTTAGGAGACCCGGTATTAAAAGTGAAAAAAGTTGACCTAACATATGGTTATATTATAAATGTAGCTATAAAACAACTTGCTAACTAAATGAATACAAAATAGTATTCATCTATTCATATGCTGATTACTTACCTTAACGGTAAGTCGCAATATTTTGGTATTTGATTCTCACCAAACACAAATTCGGTAATTTTTTCAGGCATCAACAAAGATGTGCACACCGAATATAAAACTTCTACTGGTATAATACATACTTTTAAAAACCACCAATAATTAAAGGGTATGCCGGAACAACGTTCTAACCGCTAAAAATTTAGTTCTCAGAGAAACGAAAAAAACACTATTTATATTTTTCTTTCAATTAAAAAAAAACTACACCACTTGGGTTGCTTACTTATGGGCATTTTAATGTATTTAGAATAAACAACATCTTATTATGAACCTTTAATAAGAAGTTCTAAAGGTAAGAAAAATAATTCCCTAAAACAACATTTTATAAACAACGTTTTTACACGGAAACAAGTCTCTTACGGCCTTGTTTTCCTGTTAATGGGTCAAAGGTCTTTTATTGTCACGGTGTTAGAGAAAGAACAGTATGGATTTAATAGTTATTTTTGTACCAAGGGCGTAATAGCACTTTTACGCCCGCGGCTGAAAGTTGTTGCCCGAGCTCGGCGAGGGCAACAATCAGCTGTGTGCAAGAGGTGCAAACAATATTTTTGTACGACTGAAATTAATATACAAGAATTCTCTGTAGTTAGGAAAAAAATTCCCAGTTTTTAATGTTTTAAGTTGTAATTAGTATACACACACAGTAAATGGGCCATTATTTAATTTTATTATTGTTTTACAAATTTATAAATGCGGGCGTTTTTTGATACTCTTTTGCCCTAGGGCGTAAAAGTGCAATTTTACGATCTCAAATGGGGGCGTAAAATTGTATTTTACGCCCGGTCGTACAAAAGCAACTTTTTGGTTTTTATAAAAATTAACATGATTTAAGGGTATTCATTTTGTGAGGGCCAATTGCCTCTGACTTTTAGATTTATACGGCATAGGTCCAATTATGGTGGCGGTCCAATATAGCCAAGCTTCCCCTAAATACATAAATACGTCCCGTCCCGGTGCATTGCGCTTATTTTGTTTCATTACATGTGTATAATATTTTTAATTTCTGTTTGTTTAAAAAACAATTACTAAAAGTCAATATCACAGCAATATCAAAAAATGAATTTTATTTAAACGATTTGTTAGCACACAATACGCCATTACTTCGGCAAACAATATTATTTAGTGATAATGAATTTCTAATTTAAAAACTCGTTAAATACCTCGAAGGTAGAAAATACCCTGTACATTGCAAATCCATTAAAGAATAATCTTACTTGCAGCTTCCTGTACTTAATGGTAGTTCAAGAAGATAGGTAAATAGAAAAGATGGGTTCAATAAACTGCTGGATTTTTAACTGTGCGTTTTTTTTTCTAAAATGTACTAAAAACTTCTTGTAGTTAATTACCTTGTAAAAATTTCCACTTATAAGACTTATAGTAAGTTACCTCCACAAGGTGAGCTAGATAGGGTGATTTCCGAATAAAATTGGTTGTTGTCGTGGCAACGACTGGAAATGCAAGTAATTAATTGGTTTAAAGAAACAGAGAGGCAGATTTTCAATAATAAGGCCGCTTTCAAACGGGCGACTTTTTGCAGTCGAAGTTGACTACAAAAATATCGGCGTCTTGTCGCCAATTTCGACTACAACTGTAGTTGTAACTAACGTGTAGTCAGTCGACGGGATCGGCGACAATCAGAGGCAGAAGTTCGGTTGCAGTCGAAAAAACGCCCGTATGAAAAAGAATCGCTTTTTCCATGGTTGTTAAATGACAACTGCAAGTAGCGACAATCAACCACAAACGATCGACTTTTTGCTGTCAACTTCGACTGCAAAAGTCGCCCGTCTAAAAGAGGCCTTAGACGGTTATTAAGAATAGGATGTACACAAAATTTACGTGGTTTTCTTCTTTTACGCCTTCGCGTTTGAAGAAGCAACAAGAGTAATGCTTCTTCTGTCTAATTCATAGCTGTTCTGCCGCTACTGACGACATTTTGTCGTCCACGTAACTACAGAAAGTCGCTAGTTACAACTATAGTTGTAGCCACGAAACTTAAGTTCTTGGTGATTAAGACTACATTTACCTTCATTGCAGAATTTTCAACGAAATTATGATGACAGCCACTTAAACACTTATTAGTGGGCACCCATAAATTACGTGAGGCGTTTTTTCAAATTTTCGGATTCCCCTCCCCCTGGTAAGATGTTCTTTATCCATCCCCTAATCTTCCCAAAATTATTTTGAAGAGCAAATGTCCTTAACCCAAGAAATAACACTGCATCACATAATCCTAGGGGGGTGATCTGCTCCAAAATTCAACTCCCTCCCCACCCCTAAATATCTCGCGTAATTTATGGACGCCCCCTTACTAGTTGTAGACTGTTTTTTTATTTGATTTATACAATAACTAATAAAAAATATTTAAAAATACCCAAAACTGTATAAAAATTATGTTATGTTAATCTGAATTCCTCATACCAGTTTTAAATTGCCTAAATGACATATTTATATCATCTTTTATAACACCTAAATATTTTAAGTAGATTTTATATAATTTTTATACAGTGTGTCTAAAAGTCTGAAAACGCTCAATTATCTTTGAACCACAACTGGACGAAATGTTGTAAGATATTTAGTTTCTCAGAAATCAATTAAAAGTTTTTAAATTTAAATGAGATGCCTATTGAATTCTTTTTTGCCATTAAGGTCCAATTTTTACTTTGACTATTAATAGCAGAAAACATGTTTAATTTAGTAAAAGTAATAGGTGTAAAGTGCGTAGATATAAGTTTACACCTTGCAAATTTTAAACTGGTGGCTTGACAGTTTTGACATAAATCGAATTTCTAGATAAAATAAACAATAGGTGCATTTAGAAGTACTCAGCCTCTTAGCCGCTAGGTAAGCGGCGCACACAGGCGAATTTCGGGGAAAACCCGGCCATAAATCGGAAATACCAACTTCGCAAATAAGGCCTATTCTGAGTATAATTTCATTGTCTAGTTACCTGGGTATAATAAACAATCACCCTTTTATTTTTGGTCTTGTCACTTGCAGAAATATTTTAGTTAAAAGCTGATGTTCGTGGAGACTATTTCATTGTAATTCAAAAGCGCCTGTGAAAATTAGTAATTTATATTCAGTTTTTCGGCAAAGTGTGGGTGAAAATTTTGTAAAGTAACTATGGAGCCTATTGCTGGTGGTAAGTACAATATTAAAAATAATATTTATTTAAAATATTCCTTTACGTTTTTTATACTGGTGTTCTGAAAAGTTAACGGTTAATTTTTTTTTTAATTTCAATTTTTCACTTTTTGCTAATGTAAAAGTATGATTTCCCGTAATTTCCCGCATTTAAATTAGCTTTAAATTATTGTTTAATAAGTCCTTTGTAAGATCCCATCTTAAGTTGCTGCGATAATTTGCGATCTTGACGAGAAAATATTTTTAAAGATTTATGGTCTGGGTCCAAATTCGTATAAAATGTAGGTCCCAAACGCAACAAATTATTTTCTCTTACTAACTTAAAGAATAAATCAATTTTTACAAAATAAAACATTATTTTATAGAAAATTAAATAGAAAAATAAAAAAATTGCAATATGGGTTTAAAATTCAATATGGCGACCAATTTTAAATGGCGAAATCTTATTAAAATATATTGTTTTAATTGCATTGAACTAAGAATTAAAGAAACAGTTTTAACAATCATTCATGTAGTTTCAAAATATAAATTATAATCCAAACAGTTATTGATAATGTAGTTTTTTAGAATTAACATTCAATTCTTCAAGCTACGGTCTCAATTTTGGAAGATTTTTCTAATGTAATTTGAAGTACCGTTAATTGCAAAGTATAATCTGTCCTAATATTATAAAGAGGAAAGATTTGATTGTTTGTTTGAATGGAATAGGCTCCGAAACTACTGGACCGATTTAAAAAATTCTTTTACCATTAGAATCCTACATTATCCCCGATGAACATAGGCTATTGTTAGTAATAAAATAATTAACAAAATTACAACTTATTTTTTCAGGGTCTGCAACAAAATCTGCTTTGTTTAAAAGAAGTCAATTTGTCAATTGGTTAAGAATTTGTCAGTCCAAGGAAATAATGGAGCAGTGTCGTTATTTGGCAGAAAAAGTAACCTCTACCATGCGAGTTGAACGCTTGTCAGAAGAGTCGTCAAAAGTCTTATATAAATTCATCGAGAAATATGACACAAAATTGTCAACAGCATCAAGAAATAAAACTGCATTTGAAAATAAAAATCGAGATTGGTTAAATATTGAGTTGGAGTTTTCTTTGTCAATGGGCCGGAGGGGCATTTGCCCCCCCGAGATTTAAGTAATTGTACCATACTCACAAAAAAACCAAGCAAATGGTTGCTATTTATAAATTTTTCTTGAAAAAATAAAATTTTGAAAAAAATCCAGCACTTGCCTGGTGCCCCCCGGGATTTCATCCAGGCCCATGCTCTTAACTGCTTAAATTGTTAAAATAATAATAGTCTAATAATAATAGTAACATTTTTCATAGAGTTTTAATTTTTTAAGAAAATAGGTACTTACACAGCGCTTATGTAATGCAATAAATGAACCCAAGGGGTGGGGGGCTTTAAAAAATGTTTAAATGAACGTGTTATCTTAGTTTTAACATTTTCTTACGATTAAACATGTTTGTGATTCATATCAGCACTCCTACTATTTATGACCGGCTTTTCTTCGATTTTCGCCTGTGTGCGGCGTGTCAAAATTGTCAAATTAAACCAATAGGGTGGCTTTATTTTGAAAGTTTTGACACTCCGCTTACCCAGCAGTTATGCGACTGAGTACTCCTGAATGCGCCCAATAATACTGATTATTAGGAAAATGTAAAAGACATACAAGAATATATATATATATATAAACAGAAAAAATCTACACTAAATATTCATTTTTATTAAATCGAAGCATTTTGATATTCAAAAACTCAAATTGAACAAGGTATTCCTTATGTCAAAACTGACGAGGCGCATCTTTTCTACTATTAATTCTTTAAGAAAAAATTGGACTTCAATACCATTGTATAGTTAAAAACAGCTGAAAACCAATAATAAAATAAAAAAAAACAGGTATCTCATTTAGATTTTAAAACTTTAAATTGTTTTCTGTGAAACCAAAAATCTGACAATATCGCCATTATCAACACTGAATTCAGAGTATGGTTCTTACCCTTGAGTACCGACTATCGTCCACTTTAATTTTAAACCCTGAGATACTTGAGCGTTTTCAAACTTTTCGGACACATATTGTTTATTTGCCAGAATGTTACTTAGTTTTTCTTCTATTATATAAAATAAAGGGAAAATACATTGGAAAGCATTTTTTGTAAACCTTCGTGGCCTTTCCGAAATTCCGTAAATAAATAGATGGTGTAATAAAAAAATATAAATATTTTAAAATGAAGTAACCAAAATTGTAAATTAAGTAAACAAAAACAGTTTAATTACCCAGCAAACAGACAATGTGGTCTAGAAATTCAAAAAAACCGACATTTTAAGACCTTGGAACTTGCGTAAAATAATTATTTCCGAAATAAATGTTCCAGTTAAGTAAGGTAAAAGTACCGCGCATTTTTGTCTATTACTAAACCGTGGTTTTAAGGCCGTATTTCAGCCAAATCGGTTCAAGGCATATTTCGACTAATAAAATCGTTTCTATTATTCGATATAAATATTTAAAACGCCATTGTATGTCATCACGTAAATCATGTACACTTAACGTCACAGTCTGATTACTTTGCGTGTTTATGGGTACACATGATTAGAGGCGCCTCTGTAATTAAGTAAAAATATATAATTTTTATTTATTTTTTATTTGTTACGAATCCAAAATAAAAAGTTACTCAGCATCCAACTTTATAGGGTGCTTTAAAATTTTAAATTCAGTAGAAAAAACAATTTTAAACTGATTTCTCCGAAACAACGATTTTTTTATTGTGATCATTAATTTACAGTGTGCAGTGACCCTAAGTCTTACTGCACACTGGGCGTTCAGGTCTCGGTACGCTCACGTTCCGATCAAGTCAAAATATAATATTTTTACATGCAATTTTAAAAAGGACTGTTCACATTAGGTGCCGAGTTAGGTGCTGAGGACTCTGAGGATTTCTTAACTTAAAAAGAATATTCAAAAACTAAGTTCTACAGTAAATTACCAAGTTTTTTTTTCTGTTATGAAGATTACACACAACAATTTTATTAACCGAAGATATTGACAAAACTTCCTTTCTTTAAATGGGACACCCTGTATATTACACTACCATTAAATAGGACGTTTAAAAAGCTTGACAAAAATACTAATTTTATAATTTGAAACATCTACAGTGTGTCCCAGGATAGGTGTTAAAAGAGGACAAATGAACCAGAAACTTTGGAGTTTTTAAACGTCCTTTTGGGAAAACTGGTCGCACGGTTCAATACTAATAAATACAAACTTTTACTTCTATTGGTAATATACAAGGTGAGGTATACCTAAAAATATAAAAAATGACTAAGAATTAAGTACCTTTATTGTTTAAAATAGGACAAAATTGTATACGTAAATGTTTTAGAGAATTAAATTGTATGTTAAAATATAAAGTTAAAGAATTACAATAAATAAAATATTTTTGTCAATTTTTTACATTGTTCATTAACAGTTAAAGTTTAGTTTTTATTATTTATACAAATATTAACAAGTGATTAATTCTTTACAAAATTTACTTATACAGTTTTGTTCTATTTTAAAAAATAAAAGTATGTAGTTAGCTCCTGCTCATTTTTCATATTTTTAGTTATAACTCGTCCTGTATAATACCAATTAGGGTAAATTTTTTGTATTTATTAGTGTTGGACCATGCTACCAGTTTTCCAAAAATTTTATTTTAAAATTCAAAAAATGTTGGTCTATTTGTCTTCTTGCAACACCTATCCTGGAACACACTGTATATGTACTTATTTCATTTCGGCAAACGACGGTATTATAAAAACAACCACTCATGCGTAATGGGCTCTAATTACAAATTTTCTGTTTGACATTTCGGGTTTGTATAAACTGCAAAGCAGGCGCCCTATACAGAGTCAAATATGACACAAAGTTCCCACGCTTTTTTACAATAATACTAGTATTTTTTTGTTTATTATTTTTTTACGGTTATTTTAAAAATTACTTAAACTTTTTAGTTCAATGTGCTCTAAAAGCGTGTTTTTTAGTTTTATAATTATTCTTCAAAAAATTAGCACAGGAATATGACCCTAAATTTTTTACTTTTGTTTAGGAAGCATTAAAAAACACCCTGTCTAGAAATAGTATTTCATAATTTTGGGAAATATTTTAAGTGGATAATTATTATTTTAATTTGCTTCGGTTTTTTAAATCCTAATTTTTTCTATATTAACTAAAGAAGAATTTCTGAACAATTTTCAGTTAAAAATTATATTTTTGTCGTACTTATTTGGCGTAGGTCGTTACGCAAATAAAAAGGAAAATTAAAGGAAAACAGTTGTGTATTTTTGTGTAATTCGATACTGCCTATATTATTCTAAATAGAGGCATGGAATAAAAAGGATTAAACGTTTTTTTCATGCCTTTTTTACATATTCGTTAAGATTAAACGTAAATAGATGGAATGTGGGTTCATCGCAAATATGTTACAAAGAGACAGATGACTCAGATCGTTGTCGCAATTTACCTATTAAATTATGGAGGTTTCATTTCAAATCTTAAAAATAGACATTTTAATACAAGGCCGTGTATGCAAAGTAATTAAGACCTTTATTAAACTAATGAAGAGTACATTTAACATAAGTATAAGTTCTATTTTTGAATACTTTTTTTTAATTTGTTGTATATAGTTTAAATTATGCGTAAAATGTATTTCTATTATTTTTTTAATTAACCTAGGGTTTAATTACTTTAAAAGTGGAAAAAATATACAAGGTGTTACAAATTCAGGGAACACTATTAGGATCTCGGGAAAGGTAAGAAATACAGGGTTGGTTAAATTGGAGCAAAGTTGCGCATCTTTGGGGTTAACAATATTCGGTTTTAGAAATTTAAAAATTTTCAGCCGATCCGGAATTATCCTGCAAAACAGTATTTATTTTTTTATCTGTTTATTTAAAGAGATATTTTAAAACAAACGACACATTTAGATTGCCACTTTTCCTGTTCTATAAAATGGTGTCACTAAATTTAAGATCCGATGTTTTGTCTTTGAGCCACCATCATCAACTTTGTTTTTTAAAACGGCGGAATATTGGGTTTTAAACTTAATATACTTGTATTTTAATTCTAAATTTAACGATATACCCCACTTTACATTTATATGCGTCGTTTCGAACCAACAAATCATCATCCACTATTTTTCCATTAAAATTTCGTTTTTATTTCAAAAGATTTTAAAGATTTTCATTTGAAGGTAAGAACGGGTCCACTTTTTATGACTTCCTATTTATTATTATTTTTATTTATTTATTTATAATTTAACTAACAAACCACAAGAATGAATGTAATTTACATACATTTACTTATACCCAATAAAATAAAGCATTTAATTCATTTAAACGCCTCTATCAACTGTATCCTAGCCTGTCATAAACAAAATGTTAATAAATACTAACGGAAATTTTCCCCGAACGTTTGGGGAAAAACCGTTATTTGTAATGGCGCAATAGTGAATGCTGATGATTTTTTTAGTTTAAAACCTCGCATAATTGTAAAGTGTGATATATCGTTGAATTTAAAAATAAAATACGAGTTTACTAAGTTTAGAACCAAATATTTCGCCTATTAAAAAAACAAAGTTGATGATGGTAGTTCCAAGACGAAGCGTCGGATCTTTAATTAAGTGATCATTTTATAGAACAGAAAATGTCACAATATTAATGTGTCGTTTGTTTTAAAATATCTCTTCAAATAAAACCGGGACAAAAATAAAAACTCTTTCGCAAAATTTCGGTTTTTATCAAATAATTCCGGAACAACTAAAAAAAAATTTTTTAAACAGAATGATTTTAAACATAAAAATGCGCAACGTGTTCCCCGAATTTGTAACACCCTGTATATGTGATATTAGTTAGGAAAATATCCAACAGCCAACAGTAGCAATAAAAATCAATATAAAAATAATTACTGACACAAAAATAGCCATGCTCAACAAACTTGAACTAATTTGGGATTTTTTTACTTCGTTAAACATAGTAATTACAATTTATCAACGATTCAGTATAGTTACTCCTACGCGACGTGTCTCCTATATGACGCAATCCCACATGGCTGCCACAACATTGTTTTAGGCTTAGTATATTTTATTTCTTCTATTTTTAAACTATTTGTTACACTTAGTTAATAACTACATTTTTCTTTTAAATATTTGATTTATTAAAATTACCAATAAACCTTAAAGCGGAATGCTCTCAACCATCTTGACAAATTTACTAATAGCAAAAAAAAACAGTTTGGCAGGGTTACCGCTGCTGCTAAGCTGTTTTATCACATTTTTTTTACAAACACGTTTTATACATTTATTTTTGTTACTAAATATATTGTTAAATACTTCAAGCTACTAAAGTAAATACTTTTAGAGATATGTACAGTGTATCCACGCATAAACTTAACTATACCTGTAGAAATTTTTATTTTTAATATTTCGAAAAATAGGTATTCTTCATAAAAACTTTTGCTGTGTCTAAAATTCTAAAAGCTATAATTCAATTTGCCGTAGGATATACAGGGTGGTTCAAAATCGCGGAAATATTACTTTGGAAAATAAGAAAAATTGGAAAAACATATTTTTGAGACTACCTAATTAAAAAGCGTAATTTTATTTTGTGTATACTCCAGTGGGTATTTTACCTGATTGTTTGCCTTATGTCCAGAATAAATAAATAAATAAATAAAAGTAATCAAATGTGTATAATAATTTTTTTTCATTGATTATGTTTTTTGAGAGAATTAAGGTTAATGTTAAAAAGAAAAAAATATTTATTTTAGTTTATACCTAATTTTTACAAGTAATAATAAGCAATAAAAAAATGTATAGGAATTTTTGTTATTACTTTTTATGCTTTTTTATTAGTCATTTTTAAAAATACATATATTTTTAAAATTATTTTAATTTTTTAAAATATTATTTTCGTGATTTTCAAGCACCCTGTATATCATAGGGAAATTTTTTTATAATAGCTCTTAATATTTCAGACAAAGCAATAAGGAGAAAAACTTTTTCGAAATGGTAAAAATAAATAAAATTACGTCCATCCGTGGACAAACTATAAAAGTTTCAAAGTTTAGTACAAGCTTTGACTTTGTTTGTGTGTGTAAATATCTGTTTAATTATAAAAACATTTGGTATAATATTGAATTCCATTATTTAGTTTACTTTTAAAGGCTTTTGTACGATTTCTTTTCACGATACATAAAAATTAGGTGAAAAACTGCTTAAAAAGGAGACCCGGATTAAAAGAAATTCGAGAAAAAGGCCAATGTTTCCAGGAGCGATTCCCAGACTGACCATAATATGACCATTAGACTGAGCCAAAAAAAATCGACTTTTTTAATATATCGAAAATATTGTTTAGGCGACAAAAAGAAAATATCGTCAACTACCTTTTAATAATATTCAAAAGTCTATCTTATTCAATTTAGCTTTTTATTTGTACTTTTCTTTTTGCGTCAAAGCTGCCTTACTATCGAGATAAAAATTATCTGCACATATACCTTTAAGAAATTAAGTTGCCTACAAAAAACGTCTTATTAACCAACAACATAAATTCTTAAAGGAAATTTAATGCTCTACAAAAAAGGTCTTTTAACCTTCTTACACAAAATCATTCTTTCAAAAGTAATTCAGAATTTTAGTTAAAGAAAAAATACGTTATTGTTTTCTTCGTTGGTAAACCAATTTTTTCACTCAGTGGTGCAAATTGACAGATTACATCATCAAAAATCATAATTTTATTAGTTTTATTCCTTAAAATATTTAAATTTCATAATATATCCAAACTACTGCCTAACTAGGCAGCTTTGACGGAAAAATTAAACAATAATAAAAAAAAATTAAAGAAGATAGACCTCTAAATACTAATATTAAAGGCTAAAATGTTCACGATGTTTTCTTTTTGTCACTCTAAACAATATTTTCGATGTATTTTTAAGAAAAAATCGATCTTTTTGGCTCATTGTAACGACCATGCAAAGTTTTTTTAATGCAAAAACAGAAGTAAATGCCGCTTTCGTGGATTGTTTTCAAATAAAAGAAAACTAAAAACTTCTTAGACCCAAATAAATACCTGAAGTTTTTACTAAAAAAAGGTACACTATTTATCTTACACCAAAATATCTTAAACAAAAAAAAATTTGTTATAAAATCACATAAGTGGCATTTAGAACTAGTTCGTTTAATTATCATCACTACAGTACAAAGCAAAGTCGCTTCCCGTGTCTGTCTGTATGTATGTTTAGATCTTTAAAACAACTTAAAGGATTTTAATGCAGTTTTTTTTAATAGATAGAGTGATTCAAGAAAAAGGTTTATATATATAGTAACATACCTAATATATTAGAAAACCACTGATAGTTTTAAAATTTCTAATGCAAAGTCGTAAATGAACACATTTCTTGCGCTTACATTGCAAGTTTTGTTGTTAAATCTAAATCTGGTTAGATAAAATTAAACGCGTGCGACTCCGCGGGCAAAAGCTAGTTAAAAATAAATTTGGAGCCATCAGGCTACCAATTGGAATTACCTACATTGAAAAAATCATGCAATATTTTTTTAAGAAAGGACCTTTTTAAATTTTAAAATAATGAAAGATGTACAAAGCTACTAGGCCACTACTAAAAATATGTTCTAAAAACAAATCAAGTGGCATTTAGAACTAGGTTCGTTTAATTATTCAATATAAAACAGGAATGTTTTCAGCCTTGACACTTACATTCGATTCTATAGTTGTTTGTTTAAATGATAAAATGTACAACTTTCGATTAAAATTCTTTTAACGTGCTCTTAAGCGTGATAGAGGTTTTTATTATTCACTGTTATGTGTCAGCTTCAAAGATACGACTTTTGTTTGTTCTATTAACACTGTTTCTTATGATTCTACAATTACTATGTTTTTGATACTTAAAGAATTTCGGACATCCATTGTCTTTATTTTATTATTCACACAACGTTTCGGGTAGTCCTATCTCTCACCATTTTCAAGTGTAAAATGTTTTTGTGCACTTTTTTAGACTTTTTATTATGTTTTCGGTATTTCGTTGTGAAATTTTGTTAGAAGAAAAGCACAATGGCCGATTTTGTTATTTTAATGGAATTCCCTGTATATTTTTTAATATTCCTTAAATTAAATCTTATTTCTTTTAAAACATGTAACGAAAACTATGTTTTTTTACAAAAATAGTGGGTTTATTGATTGTTAAAAATTGACTGCATGGAAATTATGAGTATTATAGACAATCAACTTTAATACATAGAAGGTTACAAAAAAATGCGATAACAAAATTATACGATATTTAGTATATAATAATAATAGTTGCAGTTAGGCTAGATTACTTTAAATAAAAAAACTTTTGGTTACCTATATCGTAAATAATCCGAGAAATGCCACACTCCCAGACAAAAGAAAAGGACAAACAAAATTTTGATCAAATTTAATCTTAGATAACTTTTTGGGCTTTTGACAGATTTTAATTATCTTTTGGTTTAGATTAGAGATTAGATTAGATTAGCTTGGAGGTGGATTGTAATCCTCTAACACTGCAACCAGCTCAAGTTTATCGTGTATCCTCCATCCATATGTTAGAGCACGCTATCCAAGTCGGTCTCTTTAATGAGACTCCACAATCTTGAAACTGGCTCCTTGGTAAATGTTGCTGTTTTTCTCATCCAACCTTGCAAACCGCAGACGACAAAGGGCTTCGCAATAGCACCATATGTGTTCTGCGGTTTCTTCTTCTTCCTGGCAGAACCTGCATAGGTTTTCTTCTGCCAGGCCTATTGTTTCCAGGTGTTTATTCAGTCTGCAATGACCTGTTAGTTGACCCACTATAATTCTTACTGCCTTTCGGTTGTAATTCAGAAGGTCTTTTGGTTTAGTTGAAGCTCCCTTCATCAAGAATATTATTTAATATGGGGGTTGCAAACCGTTTTATAGAATTAGGTGTTATACAGGAGAGAGTCAAATAATGTATTTTTCCCAAATTTTCAAACACCCTGTGGAATAATTTAACACAGCCATTTTTTACCGGTGTATTAAATGTAAAGCCTGCATTTTTTCTTAACATTTCGTTTTTTATTTATATTAGTATTTCTATTCTAATAGGAAATACAAATTGTTAAATAGGACAATGAAATTTTTTTATAGAATGTCAAGTTATAATTTTTAAATCTTCTTTAAAAGTTTTATTTTTGATGGTTAAAAAATATACATATTGGTTTGTTAAGTTGGTTTCATAGTTTTCAATTCAGTAATCAGATTTTTGTTATCTCCTAAGGTATGCAAGGTACGACAACAATAATATTTTAAAAAACACCCTGAACATTATATCACCAGTAAAAAGACCTTTAAAAGAATACTACATTTGTCATAGTTATCTTTATTAGTTTCGAAAACTATGACCATCCAAATCTTAAGTTTCCCCAAAGTTATAGGTTGTTTTATAAGTCTTGTCGTACCGTTTTATTATTAATCGTTTGCCACAACGTGATGCACAACGGCGACTGTCCTCTCTAATTTATTGATTGTTACGACTAGACTTATGGAACACCCTACGTATATTTGCAATATAGCGTTTATTACGACCATCATAATTAAATGGCATTTTTTGTTTAAAAATTCGCATTTCCTTTTAGAATAGAGATACTAATATAAATTAAAAAAGGAAATAATGTTAAGAAACAATGAGGCTTTAAAATCCAATACACACGTAAAAAAATGTAACGTTAAATTATTTAAAAAATATATGCGTATTTCAATATGCGTATTTTTAGGTTTCAATTGCGAATAATTTTCTTCGGATTCTTACGATGATATAAAAATTGTCACGTGAGAGTGGAGCACATGACGCGAAGAAACCTTCAATTGGATAAAACGTATTTACTACGTAGATATGTTACGTCAATCTGGTGCACTTGTACTGAAAGACTTATACTATTTTTAAACACCAACATGCTTTTTTCCTAATAATAATAGTCTTGTTTACTTGGGGTGGACTAAATTTTTAGTACGAGATCAAAATAACGTCCCACGTACATTTTCTGCTGGTGTAAGTATTTGTTACTTAATTTTCCATCCATGTTAAATCAAGTATATTTTTTTGGGATGTAAGCACTAGACTGGGCCAAAAAAACGATGTTTTTCAAACGGTACTGTCAAAATATCATTCATGATGATAAAAAAATATTGTGAAAGTAAAAGCTTTTAATAGAACAGTTTTTTGACAACTATCCTTTTTATGCAAAACTTGCAAATTGTTAATATAAAAATTTTTACACACATTAAAAAAAAGCTTTCTTTATAAATTGTCGTCAAATAAGCCGTTTCTATGTAATCAGGAATTGAACATTGAACTATTTTTTCAATTAACTTCTTTGAGTTTTTTTTTTACTACTACAAATGTCAATATTTAAATAAATCCAAAACATATTTTTTAAAGAAATTTGATGCGCTACAAAAACGGTTTTTGAACATTTTTCAATAAATTCGCTCCTTCAAAACTTATTCGACATTAAAGTTACTTCTGTATTTAACTTTTGCGTCAAATAACTTGACTTCAGACAAGTTCAAGAAAAACCTAAAAAAGTGTTTTTACTAATTAGAAATTAAACTGTTAAAAATAAAATTACTGTATGTCGTATTTCGGTGTATTATGAGAATTTCTAAAACAATTTGGTATTTCAAATTCTTAACTATCAAAGAAGGTGGGCAAGGATCCGCCATTTTTCCCCCATTATAATCACGAAAATTAACAGTTTTTATCAAAATAATTTATTATTTCTATAAGAAGTTTAAATATTGGTCTTTTCACTTTTCAGAGGTAGTATAAAAAAATAAATACAAGTCACATAAAACGGTCATCAAACTTAGTAATTTTGTTAAAATTTTGGAATTTTAAGTAATGTTTCTAATTTTCCACCAAAAAAAATATGTCAAGCATTTAATGCACTAAGATTCTCTTTCGAAGACTACAGTGAATAGGCCAAGTGCTTGACACATTTTGTTTTAGTAGAAAATTACAAACATCACTAAAAATAACAAAAATGTCCCAAGTTTGATGTCCGTTTTATGTGACATGTTATTTATTTTTGTACTACTTCTGAAAAAATGTAAAGACCAATACCTAAAGTCCTTATACAAGTGTGAAAACCAACTGGCCGACCATAGGAAATTAAAAGCATAGGAAATACTGGAGGTGGGATCGCGTTGCTGCCCAACAAAAAACGGAAGCGGTGTAGGCCAGGAGCCCCTGATTTCGTTCTCCTGGAATATGCAGGCTCGTTGCAACGGTAAATTTTAGGAGAGTACATAGCCAATTGGTGGAAGGGATTCATTGCATGATTTGCCTGTGATCGACGGTTTGGTTTCCATACCGGTGGATATGATAAATTAATTTTAATAAGAACTTGTAATTTTCGCGACTATGATAGGCGAAAAACGGCTAAACTTTACCCAACTCCTTTTGTATTAACATAGGAAACATTAAAGTAACCTACAAGTTTAGTATTTAGCATACCGACAAATAATTGCCAACATTAAAATTAACCTTACCTAACTAAATAACAAAAATACAATAGCTTGGAAACGCTCGATTACCAACTCGGTAAAAAAACAGTACGCGTGTAAATTGTTTGACCCTATTTTTTGTAATCGTATTAAATTTAAATTTTGCTTAAGTGTTTGCATAAAATACCTATTATTTAAATAAATCAGTTATTAAAACTGAACCATTGTATAAATTAGACTAAAAAAGTGTACTTTTTGCTTTTTGAACCTGTTGAGCTTAACAATAATAGTTCCGCCATGTTGATCACGTGTAATATTTGATAAAGCTATAAAAAAACATTGAAGAAAAAAGAGTATTTTTAATATACGCTTCTAAAGACTGGTTTTAAAACTAAACATAATATTATATTGCATGCCCTTGCATTTATGAAATGTTTTCGTTAAAAAATTTATGACGGTTGAGTTTATTCTTCTATTTTTTGTAGAATTAATATGTTGAATCACTTTTTATTAAATGTCAAAATGTCACTAATTATAAAGTTTTTTATTGGAGAGCAATTCATATTTTTTTATAATTTCTCGAAGATAAATTATAGTGTTAAAAACACTTTTCGACTTAGCGAGGGTACCGATTTTTATTATTTTTTAACTCGCTGGAAAAAACAGTAAGAAGCTAAAGACATATTTTAAAGTTTAAAAACTTAATAGCCACGTAAATAACTAATAATCACAGGATAACAGGTAACTCAATTCTTTTAAATGGGTTTCATTGTGTTGAACACTAGGAGTAAGAGATTGGACAAATAGCGAAAACATACACGCACACTGGCTAAATTAGTCTAGTCGAGAAATTGATTTCCTGTTAAAAATACTTAAAAGTTTCCCTAAAATATGGTTGATGGCTTAAAGGATCCGAAATAGCATCTAGAAAAAGACGTATTTTGATTTTTTCTTCAAAAGAAAATTACAATAGTTTCTTATTAACAAAAAACAGAAAAATAGTAGCTGTTTAGCTAAGAAAAAGCCACACGGTTATCAGTTCGCCGTGTTTTGTCTCACTCTCCAAATATTCGCCTTTTTATTGCTCGCTTTAGGCGGTTAACCAATTATAAAACGGTATTCACCAATCGGGTATTTTGACGTTTAATTCATGTGTTATACGTCAAAGGTGTTACCAATTATTACCGCGGTTATAATTGGTTGAACGCCTAAAATTGATGAAAGAAATAATTGATTGCCGACTTTACTTGTATAACGCCTCTGGCTTTTTCTTAGCTGAATTTTACTATACACAGTGTTTGTATAGGATGTTTATAGGTGTGAAATACACAATGAAATAAATAAAATCTAAAAGAACTGTGTAAAAACTACATCAAGGATAATTGTTTAGAAGTAATTACAAAAATCCATGGAATTGCTAATTATTTCCAATTTTTGCATATTTTGTGATAAGCTTTATCAATAAACAAAATAGATCGGATTCATATATTTGACGGAAATATTTACATTAATGCTAAAGATAAGCAAAATTTTTAAAACTTTTAAGCTTAATTTTGCTGTAGTATGCGATACAGGTTCTGACGATAAAAATGCGATAACAACATGAATGAATTAAAACATGCGCCAGCGATTACACAACATTGTGTAAAGCTGCTACAATATTTAATTAAAATGAATAATTAAAGATTTTATTATGCTTAGTAGCGAAAATTAACCTACACACAACTGGCTTATTGCAACGATAACAACCGGAATAGTCGATAACAGAGATCGTAAAAACGTACATTCAGCCCGATGAAATTTTGACGAATTAAGGAAAAATTTTGATTAATCGGTCTTTATTGTAATTTTTAATAAAATTATTTTTGTTTTTATATAAAAAAAGATAACCTTTTATATAAGCTAATAATTAAAATTATAAATTATTACAATTGAAGGGTTTTTCTGCAAAAACAACCAATGTCATTTCTAGGATAGTGCCAATGTTAAGTTTTTTTCCTAATTTACAAATAAACTCAAAATACAGCTATATTTACTAACATATTGCAAAAAAATAAATAAATAGAGTTAGCCATATATATAGGTTTTTTAAATATCCAGATAATATTGAAAACTTTACCTTTAAAAAAAACCTTCAATTGTTAATTAAGGTCTTACATTTTACTAACGACTACTAACTAAAATATAACATAGTGTTTCTAAAACGTGCGGAAAAAATGATACCACGAATTGCTGAGGCTAAAAATAATGATTTAACCCTACTTACCATAGTCCAAAATTGGATGATGTTAAAATTTTTCTGGCTTTAGTTTTTAAAAATAATTTTGTTAATAATAGGTGTATTGCCACAATATTTGGCTATAAAGGGTTTTGGGAGGCGAGAAATTAAAATATGTCATTAATTCTACTGTAAACTCTATAGGGCGCCACCCGGTATCTTGCACAAATTAACGAATTCTTTTTTAAGCCACCCTGCTTCTAACTTCTAAATAAAATTTCTTATTTTTATACATATTTTACATAAAAAAAGGTACAACTTTGTTAAAGTTGCTTAAGAAAGCCGTTTTCGAGATATTTGGATTAAAAAAAATCCTGAAGGTATAGCAAAATCTTAGCTATGCATATAATTTAATAATATAGACAGACATATTTATTTTAAGTTTAAAGGCTCGTAAATCCGTATAAGTCTTATTGCATTACAATAGTTCTGGTAATATTACAGAGTACAAGTGGGGGTCATGGTTGTTTCTGGTTAATTAAATCGTTTTTTTTTTAATTCCCTAATTAAATCCAAGAATAATACACATTTTATAAATCCACTTAAGAATCCTCTTTCCACTTTTTGTTACCAAACAAGAAGAAATAATTATGCATTTTTGTGAGGTGTGAGCAGAAAATAAAGGGTCAGGTCAGGTAACTTTTAATAAGGTGCCCAAACAAGAAGTTCCCAAATCAGCATAAACCGTTTTCTTGCTTGGAAACTTCTGGTTAGGAACCCAGTAAAATTTTAACTGTTTTGACCCTTTTATTCTAGTTTGGAACCTCGGCAAAAATGCATAATTAATTGTTCTTTTTGGTAGCTTAAAGCTTAGCAGACACCAGGGCCCGTATTCTCCAGTTTGAGAGAAGTGAACTTTCCGCCACACGATGGGAACGTTCACATCAATCGTTTCTCTCAGTTGGTAAATTCCGAATTCTTTAATACTTTAAACAATGTAAACACTCAGAAAATCTCACTACGCGCAAGCTTCTCCTGAGGTGAACCTGTTTCTACTGCCTGCAACCAAGAGAAGTACTTCTTGTTACTTTTTGAACGAAGTGGATTATTGGCACTACTTTCAAGAATACAGCCGAATCGAATTTTTAGGAGAACCGCACCCAAAGTTTCACTGATGTAATCATTCTCACGACTTACGAATAGTGGTCCAATAGTCTATAGTGGTAAACTGGTAACCGGGAAAATAGAACAATTAGTATTTGTAATTTCTCTGCAATTAACATGAAGATCGTAGGATCAAAAATAAGCAAATCTGTTCTGGTTAGTTAAGATGCCAAACAAGAAGCAACAATTATGCATTTTGGAAGAGGTGACCAAACAAGAATAAAGGGGGTCAAAAAACAAAAACAGGTTTATTAAATAACGTTTAACAAAGTCCTATTTTTTTGATAACTCAAAACGTTTTGGACCTGATAAAAAGCTCGACAACCGCGGCAACCTTGCCAGACGTTTTTTTTATTTATTTAACTACCTATTATTACATCAAATCATATAGAAAATTGTAGCTTTGTACATATATCGAATTTTTTTGTTTATTCGGTCATTCTATTAAGTGTACTTTTTATACAACATACGAAAATATATACAATTTTCAGTAAAATGTTAAATTTTCCTCTGTAAAACAAACTATAGAATTCACCCAAAAAGTCTGTATTGTGTTTTGATTAATTTTAAATCCAATTATAATCCCCCTGTGTTAATTTACTTACTTGACATTAATTATTACCCCCGCCCTTTCTTTCTTCACCCCTTTAATTAAAATTAATTTCCCTATGATTAAATGGCGTCATTAATCTTGACGTTTGGATGCCACATGACGAAATATTACTGATGGAGTAGACAAAAAGCAAACTCGATACTCAAAAAACAAATTGTTAGCTTATGGTCTATTGTTTTTAAATAGTAAAAATGCCCAAAATTCTGTTATATTAAAAAAATATTTTTAAAGGTTATTGTTGTGTATTATTCCAAAATTTATTAAATTTTTTTCAACTCTATATGTATATTATTTTAGTTGGTACATGGCGCCAAATATCGGTCGTCGCGACGCCAATCGTCCTTGGTGGGAACGGAAGCGACAGGCTTTTGTTTTAGCAATTTACCTCGGTCCTCACTGTGTAACAACCCACTTTTATGACGAAGCAGTTTTTAAACGTTTTTTTGTTTCTTTTAAAACTCTGAATATAAACCTTTATATACAGTTTTGTAGTCTTCACTTGTTCGGTTTAGCTGTAGAAAATGTCTTTACTTTTTAAAAGAAAACTTAATGCATATTATTTATGTAGTTAGAGATAACTATGAGTATTTTCGTTTAGTTTAAACATACAAATTAATTTCTTAGAAAAAATTAAACACTAGTAATTTATAATTAAAAAAGACACTTACAAATTAACATTTTATGCATATTTTATTTATTTATAGTTATTTATTTTTATAGCACGACCATTATATTGCAACAAAGAATTAAACCTTTAATTTAAGAAACAATTATCCGCTACATAACTATGCACTTATGCATTTAGAAATATTTAAAAAATTGTATGTACTTACTTTTTTAGAAATAATACCAAAAATTATTAATTTTTAATACTTTCTCTTAAATTTATTTGAAAACGGTCAAATAGTACATAATGTAAAAGTAACACATGAACTAAAAGGAATTATTGCAAAATTAAAGGTAACTTAACTTTTTAAATAAATAATTGTAGTAAAATGTGAAAACACTCTAAACTGGTGAAAAAAGTTTATTTTTTGATACTTTATGTAGTGTAGTAAAATGGAGTACTTTACCTTTAGGTTAACGATAAAAAAACCATTTTTTTAACGATCGTTTAAAAAATATATTTTGTACATATTAGTTCTCTAAACATCTTTTATCTGATTTAAATAAAATTTGGTAGGGTTATAGGTAGCTCTAAGGGGCTAATTAAGATCTAACTTAATTAAATGTATTAAGTCTACTGGCGTCTCGAGCGGCACCTGAAGGAATACTTGTGACGCTACAGATTTTTGTGCAATTTTTTACTTTTTTAGCTTTAGCAACAGCTTATTTGTTCCTTTTTTTTAGTTTTGCTTAGTTTTGGAAAAAATCCAAAAATAAAAATTTTCCTGTGTCTGTTGAAAGATCCAGAAAAATTTAATTAAGTAAATCTAATTTTTTCCACAAAAACTCAGCAGGGCAAGAAAGTGTAGTTGCTCAATTTAAATAAAAATATTAAAGTGGCATCACAAAATAACCAGCTATTATATTCTTTGGTGGCAACTAGAGTCAGTGACGTTTATTTTTTTTTTTGTTTAAAATATTTGTTCGGATGCTGCCTGAAGACAAAAAAATTAAATGCACCGTTATTTTTAGGTTATTTTTTTTCGATTTGTTTTTACTTATTTTTAAGTATTGTGAAAAAACTTGTAGAAAAATGTTGAAAAGGCCATTAAATCTATAAATAAATTGTGCAAAAGTTTTCTGATTTTCTATATAAACAAAATAAATATATAGAAATAAATTCGACATTCGTCACATGTAAGATTCGAACGAAAGTTTTTAGTCTAGTACCTCGATATTTTACTACAATATAGCACAAACACTTGAAATTAAGCCTATTTTTTTATTATTTTAGTCCTAATACTTTTTTATAATAGGAAATAATGCATAGAAAGATCCTATTTTAGACCAGAAATAACCCACATTTAGATTCTCAGTGGCTAGAAAGATTTTGGGATTTACGGCCTTGCGCAGTCAACAAATCGGTGCGTTTACGAACTTGCGTATTTAATTGCAATGGCCAAATGCAATACTGACTCATCGTCCCTCCCCGTGCTCTGAACGGGGAAGTAAGAGAGCATTGATAAATTCGGCCCGTTAGTCCGTTTGGCGCACGCGCGTTTACTTTCGGTGACCACGGGGATGACTGTTGTCGAAGCGCACAAATCCGTTGTTCCACCCATGTAACCTAATTTTTTTTTCGCGCAATGGGTTGAAAAGCCAAACAACATCAAAGTCACCACTAAATCGTGCTGGCGATTGCCTTGCCAGCACCCCCATAAACCCCCAAGCAAGCAACAATTGGCAATTTATCCAGATCAGGGTTTTAAGTCAAATATATAAGTGTTGCAACAGCGTAAACCTTGCCAGACACTTATTCTTTAAACTATTAAATCAATCATAAACAAAATTGTGTTATCGATGTGTTTTGCCAACTCTCGGACTTAATAATTAAATTCGATTTTGCCTAATTCTTTAGAAAATCAAATCTATTAAATAATTTGTTAAAAGAAAAAATTAACGGTTTAATTCAAGTAAAGCACATCGTCCTCTCAAATTGCCTTAAATAAATCAAATGCATTGTCCGCCAGACTTAAGAAATCTTCCACAAATTTAATGGATAAAGCAGGCGAGAAATGACGATGACGTACAGAGAGTTATTTTCGATGTAAATCGGTTGTTGCTACGCGAGACGACTCAAAATTCCAACTATTTTTATAACATCACTTGAAAAAAATGGCCAATGAAACGTACATAAATAGCTGCTTCACATTCGAAAAATAACTTATCTTACCTTTGTATAAACTGCAATTAACTGCTGCTGTTATTATTCTTTTTCTTATCTTTTATTATTAATAAAGTCATTATATTTAAAATATAGTTTTAATTTACATATACGTTTTTATACGGTGGTACAGCATTACTGCATTAAAATTTCAAAATGGCGTCAACAGACCACTTTTTTAAATAAGCTTTAAGACGATGATATGCAGATCGTGCCACTTTAAAACTTTTATGGGCAATGTTTGCTAATGTTTGGGAAGGACAACATAAAGTTTATATAAGCGTGGGTTGACTTCTCCACAGAATGCTTGACAACAATAAGCTGTTAATTTTAATAGGAAGATCTGCCACATTAGAGTTTTGCATATTTTTCTTAGTACCATACAAAAAAAAACAAATATGACTTTTTGTTAACCTTAAGATATTTTGGAGAAAATTTAACGCTTTACAAAAAAGTTTCCTATAGTTTTTGGTTTTGATAAAACTAACCTTTAAAAAGATATTCAAGGTCAAAAATTGAGGATTTTGAAAAAATAACTTTTTGTTCTGAACTGAATTAAAAAAATATAAAAGACCTTTTTGTAGGGCGTTTAATTTTTGAATAGTAAAAACTTAATTGTCAATAATTATGTTTCAGTAAGTTACAAAATTTAAAGCATAAAAGTTTTTTTATTCTTCAATCTTTGACCTTAAATTAAATATGTTTTTAATGGTTAGATTAATAAAAGAAAGTATAAGATGCCTTTTTGTAGAAGGTTTAATTTTCCACGAAAAGTATTTTAGAGTGTTGCTGTAGGCTTAACGAATGGTAAGTTTTGATTTTTTTTGTATAGTACTGAGAAAAATATGCAAAACTGTAATGAGGCGTATTTTCCTATTAAAATTAGGATGTCATCATTGCCGAGCATTCTTTGAAGGTACCTAGGAACCAGTTTTTCAGTGTCAGAAGTTTAAATTAAAAAGTAAATTTGTTTGAAACACACTAGTTTATATCACTGATCTCGATGGATTGCCAATGTTATAACCTGCGCGAGACAAAAGTTACATTTCATGGGCGAAAAAAACCGGTTTGTGCGCAAGCAAGTTAAGGGTAAACGTACCTGGTGCCAAACAATCTATCCGCATTATCGGAAAAAATTTGTCGACGGCGTCCTGGTTTTCTGTTCGAAGTACGATAGCTAATGAGCGTCACGGTCAGACCGCTGACGAAGAGTAACTGCGTGCCGGGTGCCGGTGTTTGTATTTTGCCACGGCTTTTAAGTGCGCATGTTCGTCTTCCCATTCATTTGTTTTCTGCGCGAGGTCGTAAAAATCCGAAAAATGCTTCTTGCCACTGCGGATCTAAATGTAGGTTATCTATGGTTTATATCGATAGTACAGGTTAATTAATTTTAAAATAAACAGCGCCTTATTTCTGTATCTTTTTAAAAATCAAATATAGCCATTTCGTGAACTTTCTTTTGTAGAATTTAATAATATAATCAGAAAACCATTGAAAACAAAAGGGTTACAGCACGAGTGACGGATTTCTTAAATGGAATACCCCGTATATTTTTTTATCAATGGATAGAGATTTTCACAAGGAATTCGGTTTAATCGGTGATATAGGGGTTGCTGGGTTTATTTCTTGCGGTTCTAATGCACTCGATTAAAAACTGCATTATACTATAAGGATAGTTAAACCTGAAAAAAAACCTGGCTGCCACAAGTCACAGGTGCTTATTTGTCAAAGTCAAGAATTTTAAAAATACTTTTATTACTTTTTGTAGAAATAAATATATCATAACCTTTTTAGCATATAAGGTAATTTAAAGCCGTTCTTCTGATAAAAACCTCATTATAAAACTTCTACAAAAATTAATAAACCTTTTTTAAAATTCTTGACTTTGACAAATCACCTGTGACCTGTGGCAGCCAGGTTTTTTCAGGTGAAATTATCCTTATGGTATATTGCAGTTTTTATTTAATTGCATTGGAACCGCAGCAAATAAACCCAGCAACCCCTATATCACCGAAAAACCGATGTGAAATCCATTGATATAAAAATATACTCCATTAAAAAATACCTCACTCGTCCTGTAACACTTTTGTTTTTGTTTTGAATGGGTTTCTGATAAAATTATCAAATTCTACGGAAAAAGGTACACGAAATGGCTATATTCGCTTTTTAAAAAGTACAAGTGACAAGAAAGTTTAAAACTAAGGCCCTGATTACTTTAAAATGAATAACCCTATACAAGGTAAAAGTAAGCCGTAAAATATTGTTTTTAGCTTTTCCTAAATGTTTTTAAAAGTTTTAGTTATGTAACTTTGTATTTTTAATTTTTAGCTACTTACAATTTAAAAATTACAAGAAACTTCTTTTTCTCTTATATTTTGTATTTTTTTATCTTTTGACATCCTACGAAGGCATATGCCTAAATACCAAAGTACCGTGGGTGTCGGGTTATTAGATGTTTAACCCATCGTTCCCCCTGTTCCGTCAACTTTGTCCAAGCACTGAAACATGCAGTTATGCATTTCACAGCACCTTTTAAACAACGCGGTAGTGCCACCACGGTCGTTATTTTTGAATAACTACTACCTAAATATGTCTCCCCACTGGGAATCGAACCGGCGACTTCTGGCTTCGAAGATCAAAGATCTGTCCACAGCGCCACTTGTGTATAACAATAGTTAAAATAAAGTACCTATTAAAAAAACATTTCTAACAGGTGCATTGATATTAATAACAGCCAATTTTAATAAAGCAGAGAATAAATAAACAAAGTTACTTATAAATCAGTTTTATACAGTGTGTCCCAGGATAGGTGTTACAAGAGAACAAATGGACCAAAAACTGTTGTTTTAAAACGAAATTTTGGGAAAACTGGTCGCATGGTCCAAAACTAATAAATACAACATTTTACTCTAATTGGTATTATACAGGGCGAGTTATAACTAAATATATAAAAAATGACCAAGTTCTAACTACTTTAATTTTTAAAAATAAAACAAAATTGTATAAGTAAATGTTGTAGGGAATTGAATTTTATGTCAAAATTTAAATTTAAAGCATGGGAATAAAAAAAATAACTTGTAAATTTTTTACGTTACATTAAAAGAAAATTTAATAATGTTAAATATTTTTTTAATTCGCTATCTTAAGCCAAGTATTTTAAAAACTTCTAAGGCTAATGTAAAAAATTGACAAAAATATATATATGTATATATTTTTTTGATCCTTTAACTTTAAATTTTGACATGAAATTTAATTCTCTACAACATTTACTTTTACAATTTTGTCCTATGTTTACGAATAAGAGTATTTTACTCCAGGTCATTTTTCATATTTTTAGTTATAACATTTGTATTTATCAGTTTTGGACCATGCGACCAGTTTTTTCAAAAAGACGTTTAAAAATTCCAAAATGTTTGGTCCATTTGTCATCTTGTAACACATATCCTGGGACACACTGTATTTAATGAACTTGTGTAAGTATAAATCATAAACAACTATCGATTTCCCAGAAGACTTTAAATATTGACGTGGAAATTACCTTTTTCGTCGTTATTATTATTATCTATTGTAGTTTATGCCTATAAAAGAAAAATCTTGGAAACACTTAAATTGGATGTTTATAGTTTTCTGGGAAAAACGCGTATGGATGTCGTAGCTACAAGTAATACCAGTAATAATCAAAAGGATTCCAGCATCACAGGGGATAATTGCCCTGGAGTCATGGTAAAAATGGCACGGTCAACTAAATATTTGTATTTTTTGGTATAACAGAAAATTGTTGCTGGATTAACTAAAGACATTTACATCTAGCAGGAAACTAATTTTAGTTATTATTGTAAGCCTTATAAAATCATAACCTTGTATTTTCATGATGACTGGTGATGCTCCTGCATATTATCCGCCCAGATTTAGCTCCATATGATTTTCGGTTATTTCTCTATGTAAAACAAAACGGCTAAAAGGAACACTTTTACCATAAGGGGACTTTAAGTTTTTAATTTCGAGAAAAATATGGTAGGCCCCTGTTTCCTTTTAACGCATTATTTTTGAGTAAAAAATATTATTTTTCATGCATGTTCCGGAAAGGAGCTAGTGACAAGCACCCCAGAATATAAATTATATATATATATATATTGATGTTTACAAAATGGCGGTACTTTAAAAATTACCTAAATACCATATTTTTATGTAGATAGCCATATTTCTAGAACTAATGAAGTCAGATGTAATTAATGTAGTATTTTCTTTAAGCTCTTTTGAAAACGTTTTATATGGTGATATTGATTTATTAAAGTACCGCACTTTGTTGTATATGTAAAGGTACTAACTTAATATTCTGGAGTTATAAAGTACTAAGTATATCAGAACATTTTAAATGAAATGCCACGAGACCTTTTTCTATTTAAAAAAAAAAATTTAATGGCGCCAAGCGGTCACCTTGACATTTAGAGCTTTCATTGAGATGTCAGAAAATGCAGACCCTAATCATATACTGGTGTTTTACGTTTCATGAAAATAGACTAAACGGTTTAGAAGTTAGAAGGGGGCAACGTACTTTTGAACCTCACTGTATAAAGAAAGGATATATGTTTTTAGCTTAAAGACATATTTCAAAGGTCAAAAATAATTTCGCAAAATGTTCAGCTAAATTAAATTTTTAGCTAAACTGTCAAAAAGTAAAGATTATTAACCTTTTAAAACTATACTCATTTGCGAACGTATAGCGTTAAAAAAATAGGTTTAATATAGTGAATTCAAAACAATTTCCGATGCACGTCATACCCCTTAAGTGACGTAAAATGGCTACATGGTTGCCAGCTTGTGATAATAATACCAAAATATAAGGATGTTATTTTTTTCTTTTAAATTAATGCAAAGTAATCAAAATAGAATTTTGCCAACAAAAAGTCAGTACTTGCTTTCTTTTTTATTTATTTAGTGATGAAAAATGCAATAAATGCTAATATTGTCTAGTAACTGTATGTGACATTATAATAAAATCAGTAAATGCAAATAAACTGACTAGACAAATTTACAATGCTCTAATTAATACGGTTACAACTACGACAAAATGTTGTTAATGTCTCGAAGTGAACATGACCAAAGTCAAAACTATAATACTATTTCCAGGTTTTTCATCGCCGTTTTATAATAAAGTGAAAAAATCTAGAAATTTTTCTTAGTACAGGATGAAATAAAAGTGTTAAGTGAATAACTCGAGTGTTTTCGGAAACCTTCGAAAGTAATAAAAAACTTAAAGAAACTAAGGTAAATTATTCAAATCAAAGACAATTGTAGTTTCACTATAGACACCCAGAACAAATTTTTGGTCATCAGCTTGGACGCTCGCTTCGTGGAATTTATGAAGCGGGTTTCCGTCGAGTACACACAACAGTACGTATAATTTGCCGCTTCATAAATTCAGCCAAGCCAGCGTCCAAACTGATGACCAAAAATTTAGCATTGTTCTGTGAGTCTTTAGTGAAAATATAATTGTCTTTGTTCAAATAAACTATCAAACTAAATTAAATAGCCCTAATTTTATAAAGTTCTTTAAACTAAACACTTATTTTAAAAGTCCGTAACAATATTAATACATGAAGACAACAACAAAGCGACAGAACATTTGTGTAGAAAGTCGAACAAAGTAAGGCAGGTAAGACACAATTGTACCAACCTGACAATAATAAAATTTGAATTGATAATAAAATTTTCTGTTATTGAATGCGCTTAATAACGACGTTAATATGTGTTTAGTACACTAATTAGAAGGTCAAATTTTAATAATTTTTACCGAAATTTTTATTCTGTTAATTTTATGTAATTGAGCATCAGCTACGAAAAATTAGTCTACAATTTGTGCTAAGTGTTTTTTGGTTGTCATTATAGATTCCGTAAACAATTCTGCCATAAAGCAAAAGGTGCAAAGTCAGATTTGTTATGTCCGCAGTTTAATTGTAAATATTTAAGAACTTACGTTTTGTCACTTTATATAAAATATCGCGGAACGCTAGATGGTAACTACTCTTTGTATTATTTAGGATTTAATTTTGTCTGAAATTTATTGCCTTTTTTCGACACTTTTGATCTAGATACCCATTTTTACCAGCTGATTGACCGAATTGCAACACTGCTGCTCCTTAATTTGAATTGCCAATAGTAATGAATCATTGATTAATTATCATACGAAAATATGTTTTATAGGTTTAATTAAACCGCAATATTTTTGGATGGGTTTCTTGTTTTTAACGTAATTTGTAAACAAGGATATCTGTAATATGAAGAAAAACAATGTGTGTGGTAGATAAAAAGTAATTTAAAGAGGTGAAAACATTCTATAAATACTTAATTCTTAACATAACAGGTTATTTATAATTTTATAAAAATACTTCTGTTTGCAATAACATAACTTAAAATCCTCATTAATTTAAACTGCTTAAACTCTAAAAGTAATTATGGTTGGTAACTGTGCTGTTTTCTTTATATTCTTTAAAATTTTCTTACTTACTTATATGCTATCTCACGTCGTGCCACTTCAAAACTTCTATAGGCAATATTTGCGAATGCGTGAAAAGAAGACGGTCTAAAGTGAGACAACTGTTGTTTATTCTTCCATCGATAGTACAAGGTAAAACGTAGCCCGTAAAATATTGTTTTTAAATTTTCCCAAATATTTTAAAAACTTATTCCAAAGCGCGTGGTTTAAGGGTTTATATCCACTTAGAAGACCGAAAAAGCCCAATATTAAGATTTTTTTTGAAACGCCCTTTTAGTTTATTAATTTGAAATTTTGTACATTATATTCTGTATACTTTTAACCATAATTTGACATATTTAATTTGTCAGAAAAAATATTTTCAAAGCCTCTGTAGCCAATGTCCTGGTGCTCCTCTAAAAAAGACGTTTTGTAGTGACCACTATGTCTCTCGACTGGATCATCTAAAATAAAAAATAAAAAATAAAACGTATGTAGTTCCAGACATGTCTAATATATAAATTAATCGAAGATCGAAAGACTAAGCAAAAACAACTTTTTTTTACAAAATGGCGGCTTCTCAAACACAAAAATCGATTTCGGACTCCAAGTTTACGTCTTAAATTATTTATTAAAAAACAAATATTTATCGCAAAAGAAAAACCTTTAATTTATTGCTAAAAAAATATATCTAAAAAGCTTGTGTCAAAATTTGGAAGCGATCGGTTCAGTAGTTTTTGACAAATCGAGGTCACCGTCTTCGAAAAGGCTGTTTTGAGAAAACGGGTTTAAAGCTTTCAGAAACCTATTTACTTAACTAAAAAAATACATATACGCGCATTTCTCCGAAACTTTTTAACGGATTAATTTTAAATTTTTAGAGAATAAACTTGAATACATGTGCACTTGAAAAATGCTTGATAAAACAAATTATTTTTTTCAAAATTGCAAGTGGATATAACCCCTTAATTTGTGCCGCTTTTCGGGCTAGAGATTGTTTCTCTTTTCTTTTCTATCCTCATTGCTTTTACCGATTTTAATACACGGTTTAGATTAAAAAATAATAATGACCTTTAATACTGCTTTGGTTTTAAAAACGTTAAAATACATAAACAGGCACTGTTACAACAATTTTATGTTGTAAATTACTAATTTTAAACCGCATTCACATTTTATTTTAAAATAATTATTTAGTATGTTTACGCTCATAACTTCCGTCGTTCTAAGATGCTAATACATACATATTATTTACTTTTCTAGTTTTACCTTTTTAAATCGACAACTGGAAATTTCCAATTCACACTAAATAAAAACTATATTTTAAAAACATATATTAAAATTGTATTTTGCTTAAAAAATCGGCTTTCGCGAGCTAAAATTGTTGGTTTTGTTTCCGCAAATTAATTGTCTTCCGGATGTGACGAACTTAATATTTTTATTTATCTGATATGTAATTTTATCGGTGTTTTCCCCAATAAAAATAGTTGCCTGGTTCAAAATTATATAAGATATTATTTTTATTATCCATAATAAGAATCTCTAGAATTTATTATCTTTTTCTTCACATAAAATCTAATACGGATATGGCAACTGTTCTTAATACCTTTATTAAAAAATGTACTTTATAAATTGTATGATTAAAATATACACATGTGACGCTGTGTGCATGTTGTTTCAGTAAGTTTTATTTTACCACTGACACGGGTTTTATATTGTTTACATACATTTAATATAGTTCTTTTATAGTTATCGTCAGCCAATGCCAGGGCTGAATTTGGGGAGGGCAGGCGGGGCTATAGCCCTGGGGCCTCCACAACAACTTTGTGTGTCCCCACAACAACGTCGAAAACAAGTGGCAATGTAGGGGTGAGACTGTGTGTTTGTTAAATGCACAGTACATAATAGGTTTGTTCCTACAGCAGTTAGAAACCGTTACCGTTTGCAAACTGTCAGAGCATGCGCACGAGACAAAATTCAACGGATTTTATCTCCTACGTTGAGCCTGACGGTTTGCAAACTGTTTCTGACTGATGTAGAAACAAACCTATTTAGATACGTATCAAGTATTTTTTGCTTCTCATTTTTTTTTTTTTTGGGTAGGTTGGCAATGAATTTTCTTGGAAAAATATGATTGCCATTAATTTGGCCCCCCAGACGCCTCGGGGTTTCCACACCTGAAAACAGAAAAATGAACCCTTTCCAATGAACTTAATATAGACATGGTGTTCCATTTAAAATAACAAAGTCAATGCTCATTTGTTTACTTTGCGATTGTCATTTGTTTATTTTTTTTTAGCAAATCCTGGCGGTTCTTATGCAACCCTCAAACTTTTGTCTTTAAAATATTTTTCTATCTCAAATAATAAAGCGTGTAGACCCCGTTCAAAATATTAACGAACACCCTGTACATACGGGGAACCCCAAGAAAATGAGACGTTTTAATAAATTAATAGTGTAGGTGGCGTCTTTCAGTAAACACATCAATATTAACATCAAATCTGAATTTTTCATGTCAAAAAGGCCCCTTAATACCGAATTTTATTGTCTTATTTTACACGAATGAAAAATTATCCAAATAAGTTACAAATATTATTTTTTTCTTTGACCTTGTATCTTAGTTATTATTAACTTTTAAACATGGATATGTTTAGATAAATCCTTATATTTGGACATAAGAAATCAGTGATTTCTTTGTGTGCCATTAATTAGTAGACACCGTGTATATGCTATTTATAAATATCGGATAAAATAATAGTAATTGCCATTTACAAATAAATTATCGAATTAAATAGTCAGTCAGCTACCAAATCATAAAATTATTTCCGTAGTAAGCTAAATGATAATTTTCTATTTTTATACAGACTTAATATTTAGGATTTGTTCTTAACAGTTGGTTGGCTACATCCTGCTATTTTAAAAATTTGACAATAATGTATTACCTTTTTAATTGAAATGTTGCCTTATGTTTTTTTATTATATTTTGGTAAAATTTACTTTAATATAAAAGTCATTAACTAGTATAACCAAGTACATAATCATATAACCGAATTAAATACCGGGTGGTGTGTTGCCGAGCGGAACATGGGAATTCCCATGTTATTTTTAAGAGGGTTAATTATTGGCCCCCTGTATATTTTACAGAAAAACTTTTCGAAGTGAGAAATATGATAAACCCTCGTGCCAAGTATCAAAAAAATTTAATAAGCGAATCTTGAATTATTTAATTAAATATACTTAATTGCAAAATTACCAAATTTTCGGTTCAGGTAACACCAAACAGGCACCCGTAAAATGAATGTTGTTACTCAAAGTCGGTCTATATAAGGTCGCGACATTCGGCCATATTGCTTTGACGTGTTATGACGTCACATCTCCCATTTTTCGGCCATGTTGTTCAGTGCCGGAGATATACAGTTTTTAATTATTATTAGGTTTTAAATTCTTTTACTTTAAATAAGAAACATTTGGAGTTACATCTTTCAACAAATATTACTTCCAAAACAATGCAAAATGAAATGCGCAAATTTTAGACGCCACTGGATTGATCATCAGCTTTGATGTTACCCAGTCTTACCAACTTTTCTCCGTGGAGTGCCCTTCCTTGCGCCCCCGACCTCGAACCGCCTAAGAGTTGAGGATATGTCGCAACCTTATAAATATAAACTAACCTTGGTTGTTACTGACATAAGCAAAAGTGTCAATAAATCAATGACAGCCTTATAACAAATTGTTACCTGGTGGCTGTTTCTGTTTGGTTTTACCTGAACCGAAAATTTGGTAATTTTGTAATAATTACATTTAATTGAATAATTTAAGATTCGCTTATTATTATTTTTTTAAACTTTGCACGAGGGTTTGTGTGATTGGTCTTTTCAAAAAGTTATTTTACACTTTTCCACCAAAATGTACAGGAAAGCCAATAATTAACCCTCTTTAAAAATTACATGAAATTTCCTATGTTCCTATAAAATCTAGGAGACCGTCAATAAATACTAGGAAAAAATAATGATGGTAGTACAAAGACTAAACACAAGTTATAGCTTGACTTTGTTCTATTTTTTCTTCTTGCATTAATCGAATAAATCATAAAAAATATTTCAAACAGCAACCAAACTACGATAAACAAATGTCATAGTGGACGAAAAGGGTTTAAAAAGTATCCGATAGAGGCGCATTGCCTTAAATCGCTAATGCTTCCAAATTTCATCACAAATGTACCGAACGGGTTAGATTTTAGAAACGAGACTACAGTAAATAGCACAGGAACCGGTAATTTGATTGGTTTAAAAACTGTCACATTGGGGAATGGGTTATTGTTAGTTCTGGTTACTTAAATCTGTATTTTTGAATTCGCTTTATTAAAGAATTAAAAAAAAGATTTAACCGAAACTAACAATGACTCCCCCAAAGTGACAGTTTTGCATGGTTCAAACTAATTACCGGTTCTTGTATAGTCTGTTTAAACTTGTATTCTATGTCGGTATGATCTACTTATAAAATAAACCCTTAAAGATAAGAATATCTCTTGCAATAAAATGATTAACCACAATTTACGGATTTCAAAGAAACTTTGTCGTATTATTACTTGCACAATAAGACACCGCTCTCCCGACTACCATTAATCGTTTTACTGGTCTTTTTAAGGGGTTATTTTTATTAGTAGATTATGCCGACGGGGCTTATTTGACTGAAAATACAGTACTTTTACTGTAGTCTGGGCAAAGAATACTAATCCATAGAAAATTACAAGTGAGATTTTAGCGTAACCTGAAATTTTAGTACCTACCCTGGCCACCAAATAGCGAAAGTTTGCACCGGACCAATCAGAAAATTGGTCGACGCCCATGTCGAGTTTCTATTGGCCGATTGAACTAGTTTCGCTATCTGGTGGTCAGAGTAGGTACTAAAATTTTAGGGTACGCTGATATCTCACTTGTGAGGTTCTATGGATTAGTATTCTTTGGTCTGGGGGAACGGATCTTAGGATCTCAGTGTATGATTGGAACAAAATTTTAAATAAATATTGTTGAGATGATAATAGCAAAGCAGTGCTGGTATACAATTAATAGCAAAGTTTTAGTAAGGTTTTTCTTTACAACAATTTTTTACGTTACGTTATAAAAGAAAATTCAAATTTATTATTTAAATTTTACGACGTTTAAATGAAGAAGAACAAAATCGATATTTAAGCCTCTGTTGGTTACTGCCAACTGTCTATATCCGGTAATAAAGACAAAATGATACGTTTTCAGTCAGTAAATACGCCTTTATTTTCTCGTATTTTCTCGAATTCTAAAGTGAAACTCGATAGAACGCCAGAACAATGTATAATGAAAAAGGAACGCGACGTCCTTCACCGTGAATAATTTAATAACATCGAACATAATTACGGGCTCGAATACTGAAAAGTAAACCGCTTTATGTCATAGAAACCGTGGGGAAAATTACGGGGAAAAAGAACAAAATTAAATATTTAAAAGACGATTTGACTATTCTGAATAAACAGAAAAAAAGAGTTGCGCGTTTAAAAATTAATTACTAAGAGGCTAATAATGCGCTCTTTCTTTAATAACAATTAACTTATGTAAAATAAAATTATGTTAAACGGTTTTATTATAATAAAAATAATGAAGGTTTTCTACTAAAAGCTGTAAAAGTAAGTCCTAGCTATCAGATCGTACCACTTTTCTCCTCAATCTGGGGTATTGATCAGACAAAAATAATAAAATCGTTGGGCTTAGCGTATACAGAGATATTATGATAAAAATTTCACGTGCACAACGATTTTATTATTTGTCTGATCAATACCCTATATTGAGGAGAAGATTGGTACGATTTGGTAGCTAGGACTTAGTAATACTACTTACTAAATTACTTTTTAGCTTTTAGTACATAACCTTTATTATTTTTATTGTAATAAAACCGTTTAACATAAACATTTTTTTACATAATTTGTTTTCAAGTTTTTAGTTTTGTTGTTAGTAAATACTTTTCATTTAATGCCTTACTATAACTAACCAGAACTAACCAACGATTTAATATTGGGGTAGTTGTAAAAAAAATATTTAAACCGCCATTTTGTGGCGACAGCCATCTTGGATTTTAGTTTTTTCATAGTCAGCTCTATTCTACCAATTAAGTCCTTTTTATTTGATACCCATATTGAAGTGGTTGTGGGAAAATATGTAATTCGCCATTTAGTGGCGACAGCCATCTTGGATTTTAATTTTTTCATAGTGAGCCTATTCTACCAATCAAGCCTTTTCATTTGATACTCACATTGAGGAAGTTGTTAAAAAAAAATGTAATCCGCCATTTTGTGGCAAAGGCCATCTTGAATTTAAACTTTTTTATAGTGAGCTCTATTCTACTAATCAAACCCTTTCATTTGATACCCATATTGAGGTAGTTGTGAAAAAAATGTAAACCGCCATTTTGTTTCGGCGGCCATCTTGGATTTTTTTTGCATAGAGGGTTCTGTTCCACCAATTAAGCTCTTTGATTTAGTACCCATATTGAGGTTGTAGTAAAGTAATATGTAATCCGCCATTTTGTATCGGCGGCCATCTTGAATTTACAATCATAAAAAATATGTCATATTGTATTGTTATTAAGATAAAGAGAGTGTACCAAATTTTAGATCCATCGGTCGTCAGGTAGGGGGTCAAATTGCAATTACTAGATTTGACCCAAATAAATAAATAAATAAACAGGTCAAGTTAAGTAAAACCGTTTAAAAATTAACAATGTTGTAACTTAATAGTCGATAATTAAAAATAAATTATAGCGGTTGCCAAGCAAGAAAGCACAATTTTTTAACGGATTCTGCAGCAGGTAGGTATTGTTCTTGCAGGACATTGCGTCAGGTTGTAGTTCTGTTGAGTTCTGGTGGATCTGGTTGGTTACTAAAAGTATTTCTACTTTTAGATGTTTTAACTTAAAGTTAAGTTAAGTACTAGTCCGTGGGTCAGTAATGAAATGGACTTCATGATAAGAACACTTTTAAAACCTTTTAAGGAGGGCTTCTTTTGACGAGTCTACCACGAATATTCTTACCGCCCTATTGGAACCGGCGCTTTAACCCACCCTGTCAATGTTTCGGGTGTGGGACTGGGCGAACGCGTATCTTTTTTGTCAGACAAGTTACCCACAGTGTTTTACATGCAATTTTTAAACATTGTGCCAAGAATCGTAAGGGTTACAATCACGTAACCAGCCTAGTCCGATACCCGAAACATGTATTTGGGCCTTATGGTTTCGTTACTGTAACTCTTAGCATTTTTGGCACAATGTTTAAAAATTACCTTTGAAACATTTTCATAAGCTTGTCCGACAAAAAAGTTACTCGTTTTACCAGGCTGGGTTAAAACGCCGATTCCATATATGGCGGTATGAATATTCGTGTTAGACTGGTCAAAAGGAACCCTCCTAAAAAGGTTTTAATAGTGTTCTTATCATGAAGTTCATTTCTTTACTGGCCCAGGAAAACCGCCAAAAATTATAATTACTTGGTTATTACCGGCGGTTTTTACTTATATAAGTCGCGTTCCGACGGTTTTGCTTATGAAAACTACGAGAAAAACTATTAAAAACCGCTGAAAAATAAAGAATTTATGGTTTCGTCCGTTACTTTGTGACCGTACATTTTAAATTAATAAAATAAACAAAAAATATACTTTGTTCATAGTCACTTTAATTGAATGTTTAGCCGTGACAGCTGTTTCGTAGTACAACTACATTTTCAAACGTACTGACAAACTAAAATTATTTTACTTATATATAAACAGTAATACCTAATAAAAACATATATTTTTTTTTTTTTTTTTAAAAAAGGTTTTAAAATCAATATGGTACAGTTGTGAAATTTAAAGATTTTATTGCTACAATTTATAAAAGTTTTACAAGGGGTAGATTTCCTAGGTCAATCTGTGTGTTAAGCAGATGTACATTCTGTTTTTTATGTTTATAGATTTCAATATTTTCTAATGTATCTAGTTTTCGCCCTTTTTGTTCTACATGTAATATTTTTAGGGTATTGATTTCTGGAAATTTGTGTCCGGTTTCCAGAAAATGGTTTGCGAAATTTGATGTTGTTTTCCCTAACCTATAACATGAGTTATGTTCTTTAAACCTAGTTTCGAAATTTCTTCCCGTTTGTCCAATGTAACAGCTATTACACTCTTCACAAGTAAGCTTATAAACTCCTGATTTTTTAAATTTATTTTGTTTATCTTTCACATTAAATATCATGTTTGATAATCGATTTGATGGTTTATGTGCTATTTTCTGGTTTTGTTTAGACAGGGTGTTCGAAATTTTTTGTGATATTTGGCCAAAATAAGTTAGGGTTTTAAATGGTTGGTTTTGTTTTTCAGGTATTTTTGGGTAAATTTGGTTGAGGGTGAGTTGTTTACGTTTCTTATTAATTATAGAGTTTATTAAGGGTGGAGGATAACCATTGTTTTGAGCGATGTTTTTTATAGTGTTTAATTCTTTTTCTAAATTTTCTTTGGAAAGTGGAATGGAAAATGCGCGATGTATCATTGATCTGTATGCTGACATTTTGTGGGTAATTGGATGTAAAGAATCATTAGGTATTGTAATATCAGTAAAAGTTGGTTTTCTATAGATATCAAAATTTATGGTTCCGTAGTTAGTTTTTGTTATTTTAAGATCTAAAAAGTTAATGGAGTTTTGTTGTTCTATTTCCAAAGTAAATTTAATCTTAGGGTGTATAGAGTTAATATAATTAAGAGTATTTTTTAGCTCTATCTCGTTTCCTGAAAAGCCAACAAGTATGTCATCCACATATCGGTACCAAAATATAACATTATCTGAATGTTTGGAGTTTATAAATGATTCTTCTAGTTTTGACATAAATATCTCCGCCATTAAAGGGCTTAAAGGGGAACCCATAGCTAGTCCGTCTGTTTGTTTATAAAAGTTTCCATTATATTTAAAATAATTTTTGTCCATACATAATTTCAAAAGTTTTAAAATGTCCTCTTTAAGAGATGGGTTAATGTTTTTATTGTTTAGTTTTTCTGTTATAATTTTGATACAATCGTCTTTTGGTATATTTGAGAACATGTTAGTAACATCAAAGGATGCTAAAATTGCGTTTTCTGGTAGACTGAGATTTTTAGCTTTTTGTCAGGTCTATTGAATTTTGAACTGAAAATTTGGGTTTAAAGTTTAAGGCATCTTTTAAAATACGGTTTAATTTTACTGATATTTCCCTTAATGGTGTATTTGAGTATGACACTACTGGCCTTATAGGAGCATTTTCTTTATGGATTTTTACTAAGCCGTATAAAATTGGTGGGGATGGGTTTTTGTTAATTAAAAAATAGTTTTCCCTATCAGAAAAAAGGTCGGTGTTTTTAGGGTATTTCTTAGTTCTACTTGTATTTTTTCGGTTGGATCTTTATTTAAGAGGGAGGGTTTTTCTTTATTTAGAAAATCATCCATTTTTTCTTGGTAGTGGACCTAAATATAATCCCCCATAATTAATCCTAAAAACACAATAGAAACTATCATAACAGACGTGGAAACCTCTTTTAATAATAAAGATAATATACCAAAAGATCAAATTTCAAGTATAATTAAGAATTTTAAAACTTCTCCACCTAACCTTCAACCGCCTGAGAAGAAAACAATTATGTCCATCCAAAAGAAAATAAAAGAAAATGATCTAGCTGTCACTAGAGCCGATAAGGGCAACTCCATAGTTATATTAAATAAAAATCACTACCAAGAAAAAATGGATGATTTTCTAAATAAAGAAAAACCCTCCCTCTTAAATAAAGATCCAACCGAAAAATACAAGTAGAACTAAGAAATACCCTAAAAAACACCGACCTTTTTTCTGATAGGGAAAACTATTTTTTAATTAACAAAAACCCATCCCCACCAATTTTATACGGCTTAGTAAAATCCATAAAGAAAATGCTCCTATAAGGCCAGTAGTGTCATACTCAAATACACCATTAAGGGAAATATCAGTAAAATTAAACCGTATTTTAAAAGATGCCTTAAACTTTAAACCCAAATTTTCAGTTCAAAATTCAATAGACCTGACAAAAAGCTAAAAATCTCAGTCTACCAGAAAACGCAATTTTAGCATCCTTTGATGTTACTAACATGTTCTCAAATATACCAAAAGACGATTGTATCAAAATTATAACAGAAAAACTAAACAATAAAAACATTAACCCATCTCTTAAAGAGGACATTTTAAAACTTTTGAAATTATGTATGGACAAAAATTATTTTAAATATAATGGAAACTTTTATAAACAAACAGACGGACTAGCTATGGGTTCCCCTTTAAGCCCTTTAATGGCGGAGATATTTATGTCAAAACTAGAAGAATCATTTATAAACTCCAAACATTCAGATAATGTTATATTTTGGTACCGATATGTGGATGACATACTTGTTGGCTTTTCAGGAAACGAGATAGAGCTAAAAATACTCTTAATTATATTAACTCTATACACCCTAAGATTAAATTTACTTTGGAAATAGAACAACAAAACTCCATTAACTTTTTAGATCTTAAAATAACAAAAACTAACTACGGAACCATAAATTTTGATATCTATAGAAAACCAACTTTTACTGATATTACAATACCTAATGATTCTTTACATCCAATTACCCACAAAATGTCAGCATACAGATCAATGATACATCGCGCATTTTCCATTCCACTTTCCAAAGAAAATTTAGACAAAGAATTAAACACTATAAAAACATCGCTCAAAACAATGGTTATCCTCCACCCTTAATAAACTCTATAATTAATAAGAAACGTAAACAACTCACCCTCAACCAAATTTACCCAAAAATACCTGAAAAACAAAACCAACCATTTAAAACCCTAACTTATTTTGGCCAAATATCACAAAAAATTTCGAACACCCTGTCTAAACAAAACCAGAAAATAGCACATAAACCATCAAATCGATTATCAAACATGATATTTAATGTGAAAGATAAACAAAATAAATTTAAAAAATCAGGAGTTTATAAGCTTACTTGTGAAGAGTGTAATAGCTGTTACATTGGACAAACGGGAAGAAATTTCGAAACTAGGTTTAAAGAACATAACTCATGTTATAGGCACAAGAATAAATATATTAACCAGAAGGATATCTCTTTTACCTTGAGCGGAGCAGGCTGTGACCTTCGAGGGCTACTAAACCGAAATTCTAAACCGAAATTGCCAGTGCAGTAGTGAAAGGCGAAGCAACGACTCGGTAACGGTCAATGTATTTTATATAGTTTATTGCGATACGTTTTATTTTTCTGGACTATAATATTCTGTTTAGTGATTTTTCTGTGAATTGTGTAATTAATTACCTATCATGGAAGAAGAAAGAAAAAAGTAGGCCTTGTTTGCAGTTTTAAAAATTGTAAAAACAAATCCTACGATGATGGTGCGAACAAATTTTACAGATTTCCTCAAGACGTTGAAGTATTGTAATACAAAAAAATTAATTCAAAAGTTTGAAAATATCTGCAAAAATACTAGTTTTTTACATCCTTGTGAAAATTTTCCAATTAATTATTTAATTAAATTATTTGGTAGAGTTAGATTATTCCATACACTCAAATGTATAAACAAGAATTTCAAAAATGTTAAAAATAGAAAAATTGTTATATGGAAAAATAAATAGACACTTGTGTAAATTATACAATACATATTTTAAAAAACTGAAGCGTATCCAGAGTAAATATTATGATAGAAATGTCAATTGCCCAACGATTTTATTATTTGTCTGATCAATACCCCAGATTGATGAGAAGATTGGTGCGATCTGGTAGCTAGGACTTACCGAATTATTTTTTAGCTTTTAGTACAATAAAACCGTTTAACATAAAAAGTTTTTTGTACATAATTTATTTTCAAGTTTTTAGTTTTGTTGTTAGTTGATACTTCTCATTCTATTGAGTTCGCCTTACTATAACTAACCAGAACTAACCAACGATTCTATATTGAAGTAGTTGTGGAAAATATGTAATTCGCCATTTTGCAGCAGCGTCCATCTTGAATTTTATTTTTTTTATAGTGAGCTCTATTCTACCAACCAAGCCCTTTCATTTGATACCCATATTGAGGTAGTTGTGAGAAAAATATATAATCCGCCATTTTGTGGCGGCGGCCATTTTGGATTTTAATTTTTTTATAGTGGGTTCTATTCTACCAATCAAGCCCTTCCATTTGATACCCATATTGAGGTATTTGTGAAAAAAAAATGTAATCTGCCATTTTGTGGCGGCGGCCATCTTGATTTTTTTTTTATAGTGAGCTCTATTCTACCAACCAAACCCTTTCATTTGATACCCATATTGAGGTAGTTGTGAGAAAAATATGTAATCCGCCGTTTTGTGGCGGCGGCCATTTTGGATTTTAATTTTTTTATAGTGGGTTTTATTCTACCATTCAAGCCCTTCCATTTGATACCCATATTGAGGTATTTGTGAAAAAAAATATATAATCCGCCATTTTGTGGCGGCGGCCATCTTGGATTTTATTTTTTTCATAGTGGGTTCTATTCTACCAATAAAGCCCTTTAATTTGATACCCATATTGAGGTTGTAGTAAAGTAATATGTAATCTGCCATTTTGTATCGGCGGCCATGTTGGATTTACAATCATAAAGAATATGTTATATTGTATTGTCATCAAGACTAAGCAAGTGTACCAAATTTCAGATCGATCGGTCGTCAGGAAGGGGGTCAAATTTCAATTACTAGATTTGACCCAAAAAATAATTCCAAATAAATAACAAACAGGTCAAGTAAAACCGTTTAAAAATAGTTTTTTACATCCTTGTGAACAATTTCCAATTAGTTATTTAATTAAATGGTTTGTTACAGTTAGACTATTCCATACCCTCAAATGGATAAATAGAAACTTCAAAAATATGAAAAATAAAAAATTGTCATATGCGAAAATAAATAGACACATTTCATAATAATTATTAATATATCTCAATACGACATATTATTAAAGCATCTGTTTTATTTGATTGCATAGATGTTATAAAATGCATTATATAAAATATTAAAATATATTTTTAAGAGATAGGCGCCTAAACATGTTAATTTCTTAGGTACGCTCATGAAACGCCTGCAAAATATGCAGTTCGAGGTCATGAGACGCGCTAGGAAACATCAAAGAAGCCGCCTTCGAGATATCCTTCTGGTTAATATATTTATTCTTGTGTTATAGGTTAGGGAAAACAACATCAAATTTCGCAAACCATTTTCTGGAAACCGGACACAAATTTCCAGAAATCAATACCCTAAAAATATTACATGTAGAACAAAAAGGGCGAAAACTAGATACATTAGAAAATATTGAAATCTATAAACATAAAAAACAGAATGTACATCTGCTTAACACACAGATTGACCTAGGAAATCTACCCCTTGTAAAACTTTTATAAATTGTAGCAATAAAATCTTTAAATTTCACAACTGTACCATATTGATTTTAAAACCTTTTTTAAAAATATGTTTTTTATTAGGTATTACTGTTTATATATAAGTAAAATAATTTTAGTTTGTCAGTACGTTTGAAAATGTAGTTGTACTACGAAACAGCTGTCACGGCTAAACGCTGAAAAATAGTTAAAGTCAATATAGCCGTGATATTTATTTATTTTGCTGTGCCGTAAGCGTTTAGTTTCTTTGTGGTTTTATTGTTTAATATTGTAGTTTAGTAAATAGCACCCTTTGGAAATACAAATTGGAGTAGTATAGCGGAATGAGGACAGGCAAATAAAACCACTATTGTACTTATCCTAACGTTTCGTGGCTGGATTGCCACTTTATCAAGGGCCTAAAATTAAAAAAGACATATTACAAAAGTATTTCGTCACATGGACCCAATAATTTACAGCACCAAAAACACAAAAAATATTGTTAGGCAGAAAAGGCGAAGAAATAAATTATCACGAAGTCATCGTCAGCAATTAGATATAACTTAAAATTATTAAAAAGTGGGAAATTATTTGTCAGAAAATTAAATTATGAACAATAAAAAATTAAGATAAGCAAAGTTTATAAAAGAATTATCAAAAAAAAAGTTATTTAACTATCCGGGATCGAACTCGGGACCTCTGGCTTACGGGTCAACACTCATAACCCTGTAGCTAGGAGACAACTTGAATACATTTTTTAACCTTGATAATATGATTGAAGAAAAGGACCGTTTATAAATTATTCATCTTGTAACTTTTTCCTTTTTCTGAGAATTTTAAAGTTGCAATACATGCATACTTTAATTGGTAAAACTTTTGTTTAAGTTCTATGAAACGATCAGGATTTTTTTCCTGTTGCTAAAATACTCCTGCTTTTTTCCTAAGAGATGTACAGACATATTTTTTAACTTATGAAGAGCTTCGACAAAATCTTCGTAGGTGTCAAACGTGTCTCCAAGTTTTATTTTTGTTTGTTGATCGATAATAAAAATTATATTAAACAAATAATTATTAAAGTTAAGTTAACTTTAACTATTATTCGGTGGTTTCAATAGTTTTTATAAACATAAGACGGCGGCTACTACCGATAAAATAAGTAAAAACCGCCGGTAATAACAAATGAATTACCATTTTCGGCAGTTTTCATACACGTAAATAGATCATCTTCCTATAATTGAGCAATGCCGCCGGCGGTCATTTAGCCAGTGTCTAAATTAAAAAAATCAGAATTGAGGTTTGATCTCTTTGTGTAATAAATGACGCTATGCTTTGCCATGACGCAAAAAAATATAAATTTTAATTAATTTATTTGTTACAAATAATTCCTAAAAGACGTTAATAAAAAAAGTACAATGCCAAATACTTTACACATATTATTAATTATAATACTTGTAATTTTTTTCGCACGGACTATTGTATTTTTTAAGCAAGTGTGTAATATTCTAAGAAATCGTTCCTCCGTTCGAAACAAATAACTCCCGATGTAAATAAATATTAGTTATTCAACAGTAACGTTCTCAAGGCCGTTTGCGTTTTATATAACATTATTAAAATCCGCTGTTTTACTTTCTCTTTCTAAAATAACCTGTTCTTTGTTCGCGTTAGTTTTGCGGTGCAATAATTGTAGGAATGGTTCGTTTAGGATCGATTTTTCAAACATTATTATTCGATTCTTGCCGACAAACAGCACTAAGAAGAATCGTGCTAGGGGTTCCTTATGACGAATCTACCACGAATATTCATACCGCCAAGTATGAAATATCCCAGCCTGTCAATGTCAAATATTTCGGGTGTCGGATCGGGCGAACGTGTCACTTTTTTGTCGGACAAGTTTACTACGTTTTACATGCAATTTTTAAACATTGTGTCAAAAATGGTATAGTCCTGAACCCTGCCTAGTCCAATACTCGAAACATGCATTTGAGCCTTATGGTTTCGTGACTGTAACCCTTACCATTTTTGGCACAATGTTTAAAAATTGCATATAAAACATTGTGGTAAACTTGTCTGACAAAAAAAGTGACGCATTTGCCCAATCTGTTACCCGAAACATTTGACACTGACAGGCTGAGTTAAAGCACGGCTTCCATATATGGCGGTATGAATATTCTCGTAGTAGACTTGTCAAAAGGAACCCCCTAAAATGGTTTTTAAAGGTTTCCTCCCATGAAGTCCATTTTATTACTGGCCCAGGCACTGGAATTTGATACCAACTTACTCTTTGGTTAAGAATCATTGTTCACTTATATCAGCAGATTCGACCATAATTTAATTTTTCACCTCAAAAAACCCGGCCTAGGTAAATATTGAGATAATATACCAATTCTTTACCAATTATTTATGAAAGACTAAGACCAAATCAAAATTTTGACATTATGAATCTGAAATTATTATTTCAGATTCATAATGTTATGAATTTATTAGATAGTCATATTTTGGCCTCAGGAATATATTTACATCGCATCAGCTATTTTAAGGGTATATCAGCCAGTAATGCAATAACAAAACAAGCAATATTAGTCACCCAATACGAAATGTTTACATGCCGGTATTCTTGTTAGATTGTCTATTTTCTACGTATTGCCATATTATGTATATTTGACTGGCTAATTCTGTATAAAAAGGATACCATTTTCTCAGATTCTCAATATCAAACTTCTTTATTTCTACTATCGAGCTTTTAGCCACGATTGTGGACTCAAGATAAACTAAAAATTTACAAAAAAAAGTATGCACATGAGGTTTTGTTAAAACTTTAAAACATTTAGTTACACCTCTAGCGGATCAAGCTCCTACTGGAGTGGTAACTTTTGTTTTTTCAAAAACCTTATGGTAATTTTGATTTGGAATTGAATGTGCCTATTTTTTAATCGTGGGCAAAAGCTAGATAGTTAAAATAAAGAAGTTTGAAACTGAGCATCTAAAACCCTTACTACTATTTTGATAATTCTGGAGAGATCCCTTTGTGATTTTAAAGTGTAAATATTTTATTTTTTTCCTCTTTTTTTTTAACTTCCCAATGATTATTATTTTAAGTCGACGTTTTATCCATTCCTACTGCCAAACCTTCACCATTCTGGTTCTCACAGCTTTATTTTTTTCTTGTGTATCATTATAAATTTGAATAATGTTTTGATTTTGTACAGTTACAAAATTAATGCGTTTCTATTTATGATGCAATTTTTCTAAATAAATAAATGCGTTATTTAATATTAAAATATCGCCGTTTTTGCATAAATAGCAAGGGTTTCTGTGCACGTAGAAAAAAATGATTGTAAGAAATTACCTAATGAAACACTCACTGGCATATGTGTGTATTAATATTTTTAAATAATCATTGGGGCGGATGTAATTTCGACGCAGAAGTAATTTTGCAACGGGTAAGCTCCACGCACTATCGAAGGGTTTAGGGTAATGCAGCAGATATTTTCGACGCATAATTTTTATGCTATCTGTACCTGTACAGAAGAGAATTTGAACCGATTTTAAATAATATGCATGGTGTTTTTTTAATACAGCCACACAATTCACAGGCGTGTTTCTTGGATTTAAAAGCTTTTGACAGACAGTGTTTCCGCGCTGCCACAAAATAATAAATAATAAAAAAGTGTGTATTATTCCCAGGTTTAATTAAGAAGTTAAAAAAAGATTTAACTAACCATGACCCCCAGCTATACTCTGTCTTCGGAAGAAAATATTCGAGTAATATCAAGTAACAAAACACCGAAGACAGAGGTGGGGGTCATGATTAGTTCTGGTTAATTAAATCTTTTTTGATTTTAATTTCTTAATTAAACTTTTATTGCACATCTACTACTATATGTCGCCATTCTTTTCCTCTAACCTAAACAGAAAACTACCTATACCTAAATATTCGTCAAAAATGCCTATTGGATTTTCGGACCTTTTCTCTGGCATAGGTAAAGTAGGTTATTATGTGTCAAGATTTGCTGTATTCCTTTTATGCTCCAGAACCGCCCAGAACGACACCATAAGCGTTCCTTTTACAATTTTTGACATTTTTTCACGTTGCAGAACCGTTCTTGACACTATTGACAGTTCAGAGAACGGTTCAGAACGGTTCTACAAGGTAAAAGGAATACACTAATTACCACCGCCGGATCATTCTGTATCGACGGACCAAATTGAATGCTAATATCGTATGGAATGATAAGTACTTAGAGTTTCTAAAAGTATCGGACACTCACGTATTTAAAGGTCATATCTAAAGAAATCGGCAATGGTCAAGACTGGAGCAAGGTTATTATATAAATAAGAATGGATGACAATGCTCGCTTTCGTATATCTAAGCTGTCTTAATCAACCTTCCAACTTTTGTCACATACTATACTTAAGCACGGATTAAGAACATAAACCACGTGAAGAACACGTGCCTAAATTAACTAATACAGTCATGGGCGCCGGCAGGATGACTTCGAGAGGAATGCAAAAAATTAAAAAAAAACGAAAAAAGAAAAGATTTAACAGCAAAAAGTCTTTACCTAATAAAACGACCTTTGTTTAATCCGGAAGAGCAAAAAAACTTGATTTTTACCTAGCAAACCTACTTTTTATAAATTTTCTTACACTTTTTAAAAGCAGGTGCACCCCCTCCTAGCGCCCTTTAATACAGTGGCCATAGAGTGCAATTTTCAATAAAACTGTTAATTTTAACGGTTTCGACTGAAAATTCCACATTACTATTTTTGACCAATCAAATGTGTAATTTTTGTTGCGTTTTTGTAACAGTCCAAGTATTTTTAATTTTTTTTTCCTTCTGGGGTACCCTCGAGAAATTATAGTTAATTTTTTTTACATAATCATAGAATTTGTTTATACGTCAGGCATGTTATTCACAAACATAATTAAATAAAAATGATTTTCTACCAGTTGTAGTATATTAGACGTACCATAATCTGAAAGAATGTTCGGTTAGTTTTAGGTTCCTAAATGACATTTGTATACAACTAGATACAGTTAGTTAAATAATATTCTAGAAATAATAGAGTAGCCGAAGTATATTGTTGAAGAGCCAACGAAACCTAGGTATAAGTCTAACAAAAAACAAAATGTACATTTTTTACCTGTAATATTATAAATCTAAAATAATATGAAAGAATAAACAATAAACAAAATATCCTTTGTGGTTGATGGGGCCTTAAACATTAAAAAAAAAAAGAATATATATTATTTGCCTTTTCTCCAGAATAAAATAAATTGGTTTAATAAACATGTTAAGGAAATTAAAACTTTTATATACTATAAAGAACTTTTCATGTCCTTGCACAATATAATAAAAGTTAAGATTACTTTAAAAGAAATAAAATAATGAAATATTTAATGTAACCTTTATATTTTAAAGTAATCTTAACTTTTATTATATTGTACAAGGACAGAATAGTTCTTCATAGTCATAACTATAGTTTTAATTTTCTTGAAATGTTTATTAAACTATTAAACTTTATAATGGTAATACTAGTGAAAATTTTACACTAGAATTTTTTAAGGAATTAAAAGCTCTCATTTTCTATCGTTATAACCACTAAACAAATAAAAATATGTTCATCTTTCCAAAACTTGAATTTAAAAATTGCCCTAACCTGATACGACTTATATTTTGCTTTTTTTATTTTACCGGGATAAAATTGTTAAAGCACATTTTACCATAGTATACTTTTTGCACCCACAAAAATATATCTTTTGTTGACAGACGAACCCCAATCTTTACGCCCACTCTTTATCTCTCTGACGTCATTCTGTATCCTGAAAATTCTCGATCCATTCAGTGTTTTACCCGCCAAACTTGTTGCGTAGTAAGTTTCGCGAACATTCTAGATGACTTCTATATTCTGGATAAAATTCAATATATCTGGACAAAAATGCATCTTTCTAAAGATACGTTGGTATATCGGATTCTATAAAAAATCTCAGTAATTTCTTTTTCGGATAAAACAGTTAGAAGGGTAAATCGATATGGCCAGGAATATTTCGGTAATTCAGGAAAATGGTTTACGTGGGTGGATCTGCAGGCAGTGCTGCCGAACTTATTTGCAAATTCTTAACTTCTTGGAGAAATTTGCTAGAAACTGTAATATGCCTCGGTAGAAATTTTTACATACATACATAATATGTATATCCAACTAAAAGCACAAATGTAAAAAACGTGAGCCAAGTTCAATACTAAAATTATGCTTGTCTGTGGGCTTCGCCGCTAAAGGAATGGAGATCTAAATGAGTGCCAAGTTTTGTACGAAATCCAAATATGTATGAGATCTGAAAGTAGGTTAGATTTGACTTGACCAGTTTTCATTACACCAGTTATTTTAAAAAGGTATTCAACCTATTTAAATATTTTTTGATTCTGATAGAACCGGCCAAGTTAAATCTGACCTATTTTAAAATCCCAAAAATATTTGGATTTTGTACAAAATTTGGCACTCATTTAGATTTCCATTCTTTTGCGGCGAAGCCCACAGTCAAGCATAATTTTGGTATAAAACTTGACTTACGTTTTTACATTTATGTTTTTGGTGGGATATCAGTACTTTCTGTAAAGAAAACTAGGCAGGTATTTAGATTTAATATTTTTTCTTGCGTTTCCGTTGCAGAGTTTTCTTTTTTATTTTATTGTCTACATTTTCTTAAATGTTAGAAATAACAGTGCGCATTGCCCAACGGTTTAAACGCTACAATTAAATATATAAAAAAAAATTATGGGGGCCCACCTAACTTCTTTTTTTTACTTTTAAATTTTTCTCACGCTTACACACCATTACCGAGCTAGATTCCAAATTTTATCTTTCTAGGTTATCTGGAAGTGGGTTAGGTTTTTCATCTATGTCAGTTGGTGAGTCAGTCAGTCAGTGGAAAATTGACGACTTTTGGACCTTCATATCTTTATAACCGTTTGAGCTAGCTTGATGAAATTTGGGCTTCTAGATGTTCTTATGGATATAAGTAAACACAAGTTTTGTGTGTTTACGTTAAATAGGTTTTGGGGTATGGAGTGGTCAAAAGTGGCACAAAGTGGTTCGTGTAATATTACACGCGGCGTTGTAGCCTGTTTCTTTACTTGAACTTGGCTTGCCACGCTGCTGCGTGTTTCGGTTATTTAAATTATGTAATATTCATATTGTGGTGCATAGCTGTTATCTAGTTATTTTTAATACCGACTTAATTTTTTGTCATATTTTTTTATTTTTGACAGCTACTCTATTTTCTAGCAAGTTTTTAAAAGACCGCCTTTAAAAAATTTTCTCTATTTACCGGTGGTGCATTGCCAGACTGGCCTATAAAATTAAAAGATAATTTATAAAAAATAATTTACTTTTAAAATAAATTTAATAAAAAGCTTTAAAATCATATTGTTTATGTAAGTACCTATAAATTAAATTATTTACCAAAAAATTAAATTAAAAGTAGGCACAAAATAAATTTGGGAGCTCCCTAAATTTGTTTCCGTCCGTTTAGTTTTAAAAAATAACCATTTTATTTACATATTACTAAAAAAATTATACATGACTAGCCGACCCGTGCCCACTCTGTTGGGCGATAATTATATTTTTCTATGAACTTTTTGTTTAATCATAATAAAATATAGCCTATGGCACTCCTGAACAGTCTAGCTTTCTAAGTATAAAATAATTTTTATTGTCGGTTCAGTATATTCGAAAATTAGCCCTTACAAACTTTACTTTTTTATAATATTAGTATAGAATAGCCGACCTGTGCGCAGGTCGTTGGGCTTTAATTATATGTTTCTCTAAACTTTTGTTCGATCATAATAAAATATAGCACATAGCATTCCTAAAGAGTGTAGCTTTCATATTGTAAAATGTTTTTTTGATCGGTTCAGTATTTCCAAAGATAAGCCCCTACAAACAAAGTTTACAGTTCTAAGCATTATAATACCTAAGATTTTTGTATATTTAAATATTTTTTAGATGATATTTAGCTTTTACAAAAATAAAGAAAATGTTTTTAGTTGCGACAAAAATATACAGACTGTCTAATTTAAAAACCTTTGTATCTATTAACTGGTGTTTAAACCCTGCTTTGTTTACAAAAGTTTGCGTTGGTTGTAAAAGCGGCAACCTAGTTCACCCACGCCGAGGTTCATTCATGCCGCCCCCGAGGCCGTGACGTCATATTAGTCTCGTCGCCCGGCAACCGCCTCCATCGGCAGTTGTTTTGCACTCATCAGGCTGCCTCAATGCGTTTTTGCTAATGCTTGTTGCACGCTCTATCTTTCGAAACACGGAAACGTAAAGTGACTCTTAATAGTTTTTTTGAAAAATAGTAAATATCAGTGAAAATTTTGTTTCTGTTTTTATTAATTTTTATTTTTATAATTTACCAATACCACATACAGGGTGTTTTAAAATTTAGTGCAAAAATTTGAAAGATGTATGTTTGAGGTCATAATAACAATTCACTTCCTATAAAAATGTATATGTCCTAAAATGCTACTCCTCGGAGCTACAGCCGTCGTAAGTTGTGCCCCATTAACCCTTTAAAATGACAACAATTTTAAACACTATGTGGTTATACAGACAAGTCCACGCTACTAGAAACAAAAAAAGGAACTTTTAAATTTACTTCTGTTCGCTTCGATTGATAAAAGTATACGCATGACTAACCGAACGAGATTTCAGTTTATAATAAAAAAACATTTCACAATTTTATCGCATCATTTTTGTGAGTTTTGTTTATACTCGCTCGAGTCAGGCGAATGTTAGTCAATTCGCCTGAGTCTTTTCTGTGTTTCTACTACAGTTAACCTGTCTGTATAACAAAATTATTTTAATATCTACTGACATAAAATAAAATTAATGCAAAAAATAATGATTTTCTTGAAAACATATTTTTAATTTAAAATAATTTTTCTTGGAGGAAATCAATATTTTTGCTTTAAGAAATTATATCATATTTTTACTAAATATAGTTATTCTTACTATATATTCTTTAAACAAGTATACAGTGGTGGACAAAAGTATTGGCACAGTACATGTTTTCAAATTAAAAACATTTTATCTCGCAAACATAAATGCAGAAAATTGATTCATTAATATATTTTGAACCTCCAACTATACCCTTCATTTTTGATATAACAAAACAGTTATATACTCAAATGTTACAAACATTCTAATAAAAATATTAATTGATTATCACTTTAAGTGGACATAAGTATTGGCACTCTTAATAATTTATCAGTAAATTTTTTGTTCAAAAATGGTAAATACACAAACAAATGAAAAATCATTCATATTGATTTGAACATACTTTCCATGCATTAGATGTTGTAGAATTTGTCGGTTAGCGTCGGCAGAATCTTGAAAACTAAACTATGGGTCGAAAAGGTCAAGAAACAACCATCGCCGAACGAAAAATCATTATTAATTTACATAAAAATAATAAATCATATTCGGAGATTGCCAGTATTGTCAAGAAAAGTCGTTTTACAGTTCGGAGTGTGATTAAGAGGTTTAAAGACAGCGATAATTTTAAAAATGCCCCACGATCAGGTCGTCCGTCTAAGCTGACAGAAAGAGAAAAAAGGAAAATTGTTAAGCAGATCAAAATAAATCCTCATTCTTCAGCTTCAGAAATAACAGCGATGTTGAGAGAAGAGGAAAATAAAGAAGTAAGTGCGAAAACGGTTCGTAGAGTTCTTCATGAAGCAGGTTATAGAGCTAGAGTTGCTAGAAAAAACCATACATCAGCAAGACCAACCAAAAAAGCGCTTAGATTTTGCAAATCTGTATGTTGGTAAAACAAATGAGTTTTGGAATAAGGTAATATTCTCCGACGAAAGCAAGTATAATATTTTTCATTCAGATGGGAGGCAACTTGTATGGAGGAAACAAAATACGGAATTAGACGTGAAGAATTTACAACAAACTGTGAAACATGGTGGAGGCAGCGTGTTAGTTTGGGGGTGCATGGCGTCAGGTGGTGTGGGAAATCTAGTCTTTATTGACGGAATAATGGACAAAACAGTTTACTTAAATATTCTGAAAGATAATCTTAGGCAGAGTGCTGAAAAACTTAATCTGGTGGAAGATTATTACTTCCAACAAGAAAATGATCCGAAACATACGGCTCATGTAGTTAAGCAATGGATAGTTTTTAATGTTCCTCACCAATTAAATACTCCTCCTCAATCTCCCGATCTTAACCCAATAGAGAATTTGTGGAATGAATTGGAGAAACGCATTAGAAAACACCACATTTCGAGTAGAAGTCAGCTTAAAGAGCTTCTCCTTCAAGAATGGAATTCTATTGGGCAAGAATTGACACAAAAATTGGTTCATTCCATGCCAAAGCGCCTTGGAGAAGTAATTAAAAGGAAAGGACTCCCAACGAAATATTAGTTCATATGAAACTCTTTTATTTTAATTTACTGTGCCAATACTTTTGTCCACTTAAAATAAGAATTAAATTTTGATTTAAAAAACTTTTACTGTAAGTCAAAGAATTAAATTTTATTTTTGTATTAGAAATTATGGTTTCAATAGAAGGTACAAAATAAATAATTGAATATATTTTCTGCATTTTTGTATGTGAGATATACTAGCCTTAAAGTTGAATACATGAACTATGCCAATACTTTTGTCCACCACTGTATGTTCTTTAAATAAGACACAATTTGTCTTGAATAAAAAATAATAAGATAAGCGATTTATAAAATATCTTTAGCCAAGACAAAGTTATATTGCTAGTCTCTACTTAAAATAAATTTAAGTTTAAATAATCGCGTCGAGAAAATAATATCAACAAAGAAAACATTATAATTCTCAGGTTAAAACAATTATTTTTACATGACTAAATCTATTTTTATGCTTGTGCCAAAAAGATATTTTCAAGAATATCATTATATATAGGAAGAATATATTTCTTTTCTTATTTCTTCACAACTTACCACGAGTCTTCATTCAAAGCAAATTGATTTAAATTAAGACATTTCTTTTTGTGTGTAAACCAATCAGTCACAGCGTACTACCTTATGTTTTTCTTTATTTTTAATTATACCCAATTGCTTTCCTTTTGGCATTTTGCTCTAATGTAGCTAAATTAAAAAAAAAGTAGCGTACACCTAAAATATTGATCATCATTACTGTTTATCCCCCTCAACCCCTCCCTTAATTTGGATTTTTACCTTTTTAGGACGAGCAATAAATACATTGCCCTAAGTAATAGGGCAGCCAGCTCAAAATAATCTTTTTTTTAACACAATTTACAATAGCGAAAGCTCGTAGGGGGTGGATTTTTGGACACATGATAGGAAAATAAAGTTTTATTTTGACCTCTATAATACGCTCTTAAGATATTTGTGTTATTTTTGTGCTAAATTGTTTGTTCTTAATTGCGGATATGCAGCCCAAAATTGATAAAGGATTTGGAATAATGATAAGAGAACAAAGCATACTTTATGTAATTTTTTAAATTGTAAATACATGGTGTCTTGAACTTGAAATCTAAATTAAGAATATAATTAAATGTGTGTTTTTATTTAACAAACACAATGACGTTTGGAAATGATGGTATTTAAAGTATTAAAGTTTAATATCTTCAAATCGTTGCCATCATGATATATATTTTTTGGGTGGGGAACTCAACTGCTTCTCTAAATATAGAGAGACTAAGTGTGCTTAGTCTTGGCCAATAGAAACTTGCAGATATCTTAAAAATAAATAAATAAAAAAAAGGTATAGGCCTTCGTGGGATATCAAATAAAAAAAATATGTATTATCGTTCCAAGTTTTATTAAAAGAAGTGTCTGGCAATAAAAAAATTTGTTTGGTAACCTATTTAAAGACAAGAAATTGAAAATTAGGTTTTTTAAAATGTTTTCAAAACCTTGGATTATTACCTGTACAGGTAGAATGCGAACTAATAAACGCAAGGTGAACAACATATCAAAATTTCAGCTCACCTAAATTTTTTTCGAAAACGTTGTTATCTCCTTTACTACTATTTTTAAGTGTCGTAGAAAAAAATCGTAAAGGGGTTTTAAAAATGTAAATAAATGATCTACTAAATTGTATCAAAATATTCTGATTTTTTTTTAATAAAGCGAGAATTTACGATCAAGTTCGACATTTATAGTGTTAAATTCAAAAAATGATATCTTGGAAATCATTTACACTATAGGATTTAAATTTTCGCCACAAGATAGTATAAGAAGAATTATTTAAAAATCAATTAATACTTATTTCCGCAATAAAAAATAATATATGGTTTTATAAAAATCCATTATCTAAAAAGTACAGTGCAAGGAAACGAATTAAAACAAATCCTTTAACAAAATATTTAATTTTTATATTTTGTTTACTCTGACGATAATCTTACGTATTTAACGAGAGATAAATGCTTTGTTAAATAGATATAACATTTTTTTAATTTGCGGACAGGTGCTTTATTAATTCTAGATTAATTGCGACAGTGCAGCAATCAAAACGGTTTATAAAGGTTTTAAAAGTAGACAAAAAACTTTAATTAAAAAATGGGTAATCCACTTGAGGAACCAAAACTAGTGTCTTTGAGTTATTTTTCGCCTTGTGAAAAGGTAAGTTTTTTAACAGACTAATAGACTTTAATATATACCTGTTGTGTTATTTAAGATAAGTCACTTATTAGTTTAGATCAGACCCGTACGCAGAAATAAATTATGGGAGGGGGGCGAAAGAAATAAAAAAAACAAAAAAAATAATTGAAAAGCAAAAAAAGTCGTCACCTGTGAAAAACAGCAGAAAAATACAAAAAGGGGTCCTTACCTTTCAACATACATTTCTTTCCTCCTGGGGGAGGGGCAAAACGCCATAAAAGGCCACACAACAATTTTAGAAAAAAGAACTTTTTTGTTTTGTATTTTTTAACATACTAAAAAACATGATTACCAATTGAGTTTATACTCTTTATATAGAAAATTAAATGCTATACAAAAAGGTTTCTTATACTTTTAATTAAAATAAATTCAAAACAGAAAAGCGTTTTTCCTTAAAATTCTTTTATCTTTGACTTTAAATATCTCTTTAGTAGTTAGATTTATCCAAAAGTATAAAAACCTTGTGGAGCGTTTAATTTTGGAAAGAAATAGTAGAAACTCAATTGCCAATGGTTATTTTTTAGCAAGTTAGAAAATTTAAAAAAACTTTTTTTTTTAAATGTTTTATTATTTGACTTTCAATATCTTTTTAATGGTTAAGTTTATCAAAAAAGTATAGAAAATCTTTTTTTTGCGTTTAAATTTCTACAAAAACTCTTTAAAAGTTTTGCTGTATGATTAACGAATGGTAAGATATGATTTTGTTTTTTGTATCTTCCTATTAAAATTAAGAGCTTATCGTTGTTAAGAATTCTCTGAAAGTGCCTAAAAAGAAATTTTTCAGTGCCAGAAGTCAAAATAAAAATATCTGATGTTTTTAGACTCACTCTACTATTGATTCTAACAATACATTTAAAAAAGAAAAACGTTCTGTGACTTATAAATAGCAAAATAAAAACTAATTGAATGAGTACCATTTATGGTTAGTTACGAAACCACAGTACAATATTGTTAAAGTTAAACAACCAATATGAAACCCATTGTTTCTCTTCGTCACTTCAGTCACGCTTGAGAACTGACCTGCCTTATTTTTCCGTGCTTGAATAAACTTTGCTATAATCAGAGAGCATAAAATTTAAGAAATATTTTTGCGTAAAAACTGCTTAAATATCTAAAAATAAAATAAAATAAAATTTGCGGATTTATCATTGCAGGATTTTTTTCATTAGGAATTACGACAGTTGCATGACAATTTTGAAATTTAAAAACTTTATATATACAACAATACAATCATTTCTGATTAAAGGTCTGGCCACAGATAACTGGAACGAGCTTGCAGCCGTGCGTCTTGCTGGTAAAGGGCGATATGGTGCAAAAAGTTTTGTATTTAATAAATATGCAGTTATATGAATCTGTTATACTACGCTTTAAATTACACCTGATCGTTAAGTAAACGTTCATAAATAAGATAACACAGTTTTACCTATACTAAACTAAAAGTTTGGTTAAAAAGGCACAGAGATAAGTAGGAAAATCTGTTTTATTTAAACAAGGAGATATATACATACATACATATAACAATAGACTCAGCTTGACAAACATTATATTATATTTTTGAGGGCATAAAAACTGCTTTTTAATTTTTCCGAATTAATCTGCCACACTTTTCTCTATCATTGTGAATCGCTCGGTGCGATTTTGGTGCTGTTATGTGTAGCCAGACCCTAAGCAATTCTTCGAATAAACATTTTCAAATACTTCTTTAAATGGATGCACACTCTGTGCTTAAGCCTCAGGCACGATACTAAGCGTGAGCGTCGGGCGGCTGATTTAAACAAACAAGTTCTTTTATTCTCGCATAAAGATCGAAGACAGCGCTCTCACATTTTCGGCTCAACGCTGACGCCGACGCTTAGTATTGTGTCTGAGGCCTTAGAAAGAATAATTTTGTCTGTTTAGAGCATTGGTTTGCACATTTAAGAGTAAACACGTCGTTTCAGCTCGGTGCTTTCAATTGACTTTCAATGTGTTAAACACTAGTAGGTATAGATATATAGACAAAAAACGCCTGCACGTAAATATTTTCTATTAGGATGACTCATCGGTGTCGCTTTGTCGTTGCATTAACGTTAAAGTGGCATGACGTGTATAGAAAGAAAACCATTATTAATGGATACTCCAAGCTTAAGATGATTCACTTTTCAATTTCGATTGATTTTGGGTTAAGTAGGTAGTTTCCAAATCAGAAATCGATTTGTAATAGTTTCTAAAGGACACAAGGACCAACGGGATGGGATTTTTTTAAATTTTACACACAGTATATTGTATTATTATTAAAAAGAGCTGTAAAAAAACGACATTTTGGATTTTTGTCTTTATTAGTTAGAAATATGGCCATACAGAATCTACAGGAGAACAGGAGGAGGCTTACTGCTTATATCAGCTGCTGTGATGGTTTCTGATGGTTTGGGAACTTTTATTTGGGCACCTAATCAATTTTTACCTTTTTAATCCTTTTTCTGGTTCGGTTACCTCGACAAAAATATATAATTACTTCTTCTTGTTTGGTACCCTAAAGGTCGGCATAGAATTCTTAAGTGGGTTTTATAAAGAGTGCATAAGTCTTGAGTTGAAGTAAGGAATTAAAAAAAAGATTTAACTAACCGGAACTAACCGTGACCCCCACATATATTCTGTAATAATAACAGAAATATTGTAATGCAACAAGACTGACACTCATTTAAGGGTTTTTACACATGGGTTTTGTTCAAATTCGCATTTGACTAATGTGTATTACAGCGCTCGTGTAAACTTAATACATATATATGTCTGTCTATATTATTAAATTATATGCCCACCTTTAGGGTACCAAACAAGAAGAAATAATTGTGCATTTTGTCCAGGTGACCAAACCAGAAAAAAACGAGTGAAAAGGGAAAAGGTGAAATTTTATTGGGTGCTTAAACAAGAAAACACCGACAACACCGCTGTTATATATCTAAGTGAAATTTAGATATATGCTTCAGATTTGGATGGGCATAGTGACGAAACTATAAATATAACAATTGCAGTTTTGCTTGAAGCTCACAGAATCATTTAATACTGAATAGCATCTGATTACTAATTTGGAATCTACATAACTAACTTAACAAAGTGATATTTCTAATAATTTTATTATAGTATATATAAATATATTTTATTTTACACGATAAAAAATAAAATGGTTAAGGGATTTATAGCTTGAAACCCGGTAAACATACACTGTTTTTAAATAATATGTCATTTTAAAAGGTCAATTTAAATGCAAATAAAGCAAACTTAAATGGCAGAATCGATTACCTCCATGCGGGTCCCAGACAATAACAAATATAAAATCTAAACCCTAACTCTATCATAGTGCGTTGTTTTTAGCGACTTTAACAGTATAATTTAACTTAACAAATTTTATTTTCATAAAAGATATGTAATTTTTGTAAGTGTGGACTGTTTTTTATTACCGATTTATTTATGTTTTTTTTTAATTACAGTGCGATCTTGGACAAGATACTGATGACGAGGGCGTAGGCCTGGGGGCCCACATGATTTTGTGGGCTCCCCACAGATTAAGGACAACGGCTTAGACGAGCACACGCAAGCCAGACTAGCAGTATTGTCATATGAGCAAATCTGTAGAATAAATGACGTCATGGAGGAAACAGTAAGTAGAGCAAAAAACGTTGTAGTTTTAGATTTATTAGAAAGTACCTACGTTTATTTCATACCCGACATATGGATTTACAAGGAATTATCCCAAATATTGGATGGAAAATATTTAAATAAATGATCAAGTTTATTTTATGGTAGAGGAGCCTAAGAGGGAGATTTCGGGATTTACTACAGCGCGACAAGTTAATATACTGGAGGATGCCTTGTATTCGGTCGGCCGATCGTAAAAAACAAAAAAAATAACATCAGATATGTATTTTCGAAGGGGTCAGATTAAGATAGGTTAAGTTTATATTACATGCTAGCTAACAGTGTTTATTCCACTAATCTGACAATTTCAGAGAGAAGTCAAAAAACGGAGAGCTACAAATTTGTAAAAAAAACATCATTTTGACATTTTCGTGCGTGGCTATTTTTTTATTTTGAAGAAAATGATTCAAGGATAACAAAAAATATATGTATATTCCGATACGATCCAAACAATTTCTACAAGCCAAAGTCATAACAGTATTTTTTGAGATATTTAAAAATCTATAGTCGCTTTCCCCACCGATGCATTATATACATTATATATAACATTTTATCATCTAAACTTTGCAACCCAATAGGTCTGTATGACGCTTGAGTAAATTTCCATTTATCATCGTAGGCTCCCCTATTACTATAGAAGTAGATGACCTAATTTTTCAAACTCCTAGGATTTGATTAATGTCGATATAAGCCCCTCAATTCGACTTTAAGGTCTCTACGCGTAACTTCAGGTCTCCGGTAAGTTTAAAATTAATATTTACATCCACAAACATGATAACAAACAGATCGGTAATTTATGAAGTTAGGTGCAATGTTCTTGTTCGTAGCAGGATTAATATCAATTTAAAACCCTGAAATAAATACATTAGGATTTTGATAATCTAATCCGATGTTAATCCTATTTTGGGTATGAAATAAACGTACTCATAGTTTATATACACGTCGCGTCGTGCCACTTTAAAACCTTCATGGGCAATTTCTGCCAATGCGTGGAAAGAAGACGAGCTAAAGCGAGACATTATTTTTTATGTTTATATAGATAGTACGAGGTCAAATGTAGCCCGTAAGATATTGTTTTTTGTTTTCCTCAAATGTTTTTTAAAAACTTAAGCTTTATAATGTTGTATTTTTAATTTTTAGCCATCTCAAAATTTATAAATCAACATAAACATCTTCGTCTTAAATGGACAGAAAAGAACATACTAAAATTAAACTTTAATATTTACTATATTTAAGTAGTCAGCAGGTTTTGAATGTATTGGTTTTTTGGTTAATCTCTACCTGCTAATGTTTAACACATTGAATGTCAATTGAACAAATTAAGCGAGCACGAAATGTATCTCCAATCTCGTCTTACTTAAGAGTTTTTTATTTTTATCTACTTATTTCTTAATAATATTTTTTTGCATAGAAGATTTTAAAAAACGTAAAAAAAAAAGATGATATTTTTGTTTTCAAAATAATTAAGGCATTGCCTTCTGAAGTTACGCATAAAAAAGAAAAAGAACCAAATATTCTAAAATTTATTATTCTACTATTTTTTAATATTAAAGAGATAATTTAATACTTGTTAATCTAGTTGACATTCATAAGCTTTTATTTGTAGAAACTGCATAAAAACCGTTTATCTTATAAACACTTTTTTTTTTGTATATTATCGTTACTCTTAATTTATCTGAGATGTTTTAATTTATCCTTTACTAAAAATTAAAACAATGAAAAAGTTTGCAAACAAAAAAATAATTTGAAATTGGCTCATCACGATCATTTTAATGGCGATATGATATAAAGTGTTTTCAAAAAAAAAATCATAGGTACCTTTTATCGTATCTTGTATTTCTTAAGAGATAATAAAACCCTGATTACTGATTCGAAAGCTACAGAATTAACCCAAGAAACACATATTCTTATTATTTTGTAAAGAGTTCTTTAAAGCTGGACATCCGGTACTTATAACATAAACTTCTTTTAAAAACCATAATTTTTTTCTAGGTTAGTATCCATGGCCGAGGAAACTTTCCAACATTAGAAGTACGTTTAAGAGATTTAGTAGAAATTGTAAGAGGGAAACTAGAGGCTGATCCCTCCTTAGGAGGAGCTGGTATGCGCGTCAGAGATATACGATTAAATGGAGGCGCAGCATCACATGTCTTAGCTTCAGGTAAAATACCTGTTATTTTAAACCCTCCGCGACATTTTTTTAAAAATCGTAATTTATACAAAAACCTAATTATATGTTTTTAGGACAAGAGCAGCCCTACAACGACCTGGACCTTATTTTTGGGGTGGAACTGACGTCACCGAGAAATTTTGACAAAGTTAAGGCTGCAGTATTAAGTTCCCTTTACGACATGTTACCTGACGGGGTTAGCCGAAAACGAATATCGACGTGTAGTTTAAAAGAGGCCTATGTTAGTAAAATGGTTAAGGTAAGCACAACAATTTTATAAATAACCTAAAAGTATAAATAAATTAAGAAAGCATTTAATTAGAGTAGAATAATTATTATAGAAATTTGCAACCTGTTAGTTTTGACCATTTTTTTTTTTTTGCAACGTTTTTTTTTTGTAGGTTAACAGTCCGACAGACTCCGGCGATCGCTGGTCACTCATCTCACTTGGCTGCGCACGTGGTCGCGGCGTAGAACTAAAATTCGTCGATCGGATGCGCAGACAGTTCGAATTCAGCGTAGACTCATTCCAGATCGTCTTGGATTCTCTTTTGCTCTTCTACAGGTGTTCGGGAGAGCGCGAAGGCCCCCCACCAATTACGGAGAATTTCTACCCGACCGTAGTAGGAGAATCCGTGTTTGGAGACTTTCAGGAGGCATTGACTCATCTACAGAGGAGGTTGATATCTACGCGGCGACCTGAAGAGATACGAGGAGGAGGATTGTTGAAGTATTGCCACCTGTTGGTAAAGAATTACCGACCGGCTCATCCCGATTATATAAGATCTTTAGAAAGGTAAGATAAGAGTTTTTCACTTATTATATTGGTATAAAAAAACTTTATTGCTATTAGCAATTAAAATTAGGCGACTTGGCAACGTCGCATTTGCAGTTTAGCGCCCTCATGGCCAATTTATTTAACTCCTTTGAGGCACTTAGGCACTAAGACATTTCTTGGTTATATTTTGATTTCTGTTGTTGCAGCTAGTATTGTATTTTATAAATATGTATTATGAATATTTTTTTTCATTTGTTTAATAACACAACTTGTGTTAAGTGTTTTAGTGGTTATTATCATGGAATTCGTTTTGAATTCTACGATGAAGGAAAATATACAAAGTAGGTTTTATTGTCTCTGCAGTTTAAGTCTTAATAATCAAAAACTTTCTTTTGGTGTCTTTATAAAAAACTAGTGGACCCGTGCCCACTTCGTTGGGCGTTAAGATCTCAACTTTTTGTTTAATTATAGTAAAATATAGCATATAACACTCCTGAATAGTGTAGGAAAGAATTTTTATAATAGGTTTAGTATTTCCAAAGATTAGCGGCTATAAACCCACCCACAAACAAAGTTACCTACTGTACCTCTTTATATATTAGTATAGATTACTCGTAAGACTGACTGTTAGCTATTCTTTGTTTTATTTAGGTTGTTAGACAATAATACCTAATATTTGTTTCTAAAATTTAATGCTTTGATTTTAAAAGTGCATCTTTCTAGCCGACACACAAACCAAAATAGGATTAATTGTTGTAAATATTTTTTGCTTTTTTAGATCTAGATACCCATTTTTATCGGCTAATTGACAGTGTTACAACATTGTGTTTTTTAATCTGAATTACGAATACAACTGCCTCCCTGGTCACTATGGATACTTAACAGATTTTTTTATTTCAGGTACATGTGCTCTCGTTTCTTCATCGACTTTCCGGACGTGGGGCAGCAACGTGCGAAACTGGAAACTTACCTGTGGAACCACTTCGGAAGCGCACACGAAGAAGCGTCTTTGAGGCACCAGTTCCTGCTCCTGCTGCACGATGTGGTGGCGCAGAGCACCGTCTGCCTCATGGGTCATGAGAGGCGCCAGACGCTACAGCTCATTAAAGGCCTGGCGTGGCAGGTAAATACTTCTATTTTAATTATTTTACTTTCTAAAATTTCTGAATTGATAATTATTCGGCTGTAGCCAAATAAGTAAAAAGTGCCGGTAATAGTAAATTAGTTTACATTTTCGGCGGTTTTCATAAAGTGTTTCCATGGATGAACTTTACAATAGGACAAATGGACCAAAAATTTAAATGTTTAAAAAGTTGTGTATGGCAACTGCTTTCGCTTGTTAAAAAACACAATTTACGCTGAGAAATTTGTTTTGTTTTGTACAGGAGCTACAAAAACCACAAAAATTTGAAAACGGACAAAAACAAAACTACCTTTATTTTTAATAATTTAGAAAAATGGTTAATAAAAAAGTTTTTAAAATTGAATGAGGATCCCATATCTTAAATTTTACATAAAATAAACAAAATTTTATTTCTTGGGTCATATTTTTGTTAAATCATTTTTTCACCTTTTATACGTAATTTACCTAGTTTTAATACGACACAATAATTAATGTCAAATATGTAAAACCAGGTAAATTACGTAAAAGAGGTGTAAAACATGATTTAAATAATATAATACCAAAAAAATTTTTTTGTTTATTTTGTGTGAAATTTCAGATATCGGATCCTTATTTTATTCTAAAAACCTTTTTTATTTGACATTTTGCTTAATTAGTAAAAATAAAGGTAGTTTTGTAGTTTTGGAGCCCCTGTACAAAACAAAACAAAATTCTTAACGTGAATCTTGTTTTTTAAGAAGGAAAAGCAGTTGCCATGCACAACTTTTTAAACTTGTAAATTTTTGGTTCATTTGTTCTACTGTAAAGTCCATCCGTGGACATGTTGTATAGGTACGCAAATAGATAAAACCGCGGGACGGCGGATTTCTTCTCATAACTAAGCAAAACCGCTGGTGGTCGTTTAGCCAGTGCCTATTTTATAAGATAGTTGTTTCGTTTCTCATTTTTTTGTTAATTACAGTACCTATGTCCACAAATCGACTTTACAATAGGATCATTGGACCAAAAATTTAAATGTTCAAGAAAGTCGTGCATAGCAACTGCTTTTGCTTTTTAAAAAATCAGATTTACGTTGAGAAATTTGTTTTTTTTTCTATAGGGGCTCTTTAAACTACAAAAATGTGAGAATGAATCAAGCCCCTTTACAAAACAACAAGTTTTTTAACATATATCTTGTTTTTTAAGAAGCAAAAGCAGTTACCATACGCGAGTTTCTTGAACAAGCAAACTTTTGGTCCCTTGATCCTAAAGTCCATCTGTGGACATACTGTATATTCTTTCCTTAACCCTAATAGTTTTTAAGGTTTAAATAGTAAAACGCTAGGCTTCCTTGAAAATAGCGAAGAAAATATATGTTTTAACGGTTTACTATTAATAACTTAAAACCTGCTAGGTTTAGAGATGGGATATAATTAACAAAAAGATTGAGAAATAAGTGTTAAGTTTAAATTTAAAACTTATAATAGTTGCTTCCATTTGAATTGTTGATGTTCATTACTGCCGAAAGTCAGTTTCTGTGGCACTTCCAGTAAAATCGGAAATTGTATTGTTACGGTGATAGAATACGCATATTCCTTTTCTTTCATTATTTATTTTTTAACAAATTGATAAAAATTGCAGTTAACATGACATTTTTTAACGCTTTTTTTTCAAAACTAATTAGTGTAGGTATAACATATAATTTTCGTGGAATATTTTAGAAAAATATAAGGGTATTCCATTCCATAAAATAGACAAGTTCAGGGCACTTTTAATTAAACCGTATTTGCCACATAAAATCTGAAACATCAGGAATCTTCTTCTATATAACTATAGATAGATAGATATTCTTTATTTACTCAATAACTTATAGTACATAGATATATACATATGGTGACATATACATATATTTGCACTGACGTTTTAGCATCGTCAACAAATTACAATAAAATTTAAATATTTAAAATGGTTACAAAAATATTAAAATATAAAATAAAACAATTAAAATGTGACATAAGGTAAATTGTAACACAGAAATATATTCCACCAAAAATCGTGGTATACTTCTTAACTCCCTTACATGTAATTACATTTATTTGTGTTTGTAAGGAGTACCAATAAATAAATAAATAATTAAAATAACAGGCTTGCTAGTAATTTCGTGGAGACCGGCCGGTATAAATATGAATTAGGCTTGCAGGTAAAAAATAACTATTTGCGTGCAAAAATGACCTATTTTCTATTGTTCAAGCAGTGTTCTCGAGATCCTATAAACATATACTTTACTTTTTGATAATATCTTTTCTTTTATAGTCCCAGAGCTAGTGAACCCTTTGAGTAACGTTTTGCCTGTAAGGCTGGAAATTTGTATAGTGAAAAAACTTGGCGCTGTAAGCTTGATATTTTTCTAAAATTGACAGGCGTTTTCGATGAGCAGAAGTACCTGCCAAGCGAACTGAAAGGTGTGGTATACATAGTGCACATCTTTAATGTACCTCCCTTTTTTACGGATCAATTTAAATAAGTTTGGGATATGAAATTAATGCATAAATACTATAGTTTAGAGTAAAATTGACAGATGAAAATTTCAAGATGGCGGCTGGACTTACCTAATGTGGTAATTTCTTAAAGCTCTTTTTAAGAACTTTTTAATGGTAATATAATATACAGGGTGCTTCATTAAAAAAAAATATATACTTTTTTCCACCCTGTATATTATTACCAGTATCCCCGGTAAATATAGTATTTTTAAACGTTTTATAAATTTATTCGTAAAAAAATTATAGGGGGTCATTAAAGATATACACTGTATACCACACCTTTCAGTTTGCCTGGCAGGTACTTGTGCTTATCGAAAACGACTGTCAAATGTTTTTTGAACCTTACTGTGTATGAACTAAATCCTCGGAAAATTTCAAGTTTACAGCGCCAAGTTTTTTTATATATTTTCTTTTTAGCTTTCAAAAATATACAGGGTGATGATGTGCAGGGCTGATGCTTGCCAAATGATGATTGTTGTACTTAGCATGATATGACTCATCACTATATAAATGTCTAGCCTTACAGGCCTAACGTTACTCAAAGGGGTTCGCTAGCTCTCCTACTATTACTAAACTTTAACTGGTCTCAACCAGAAACGAAATACATTGTATTGAAGTTTTACTTTATTACAATCAATTATGTGTCAAACAGTAGCATAAAATTCTATCAGCATTAAAACCACATAGTAACTATTCAAATTACCAATTACGAAAAATCGCCTTGTTGAATTCAAAGCGATAAATTAAAATCGGTAAATAATGTGCTAAATTGTTAAACAGCTGTTGTTTGTGAACACTGATAATGTCATTTTAAAATGTTAAATTTTATCTAATATAAACATACAATTAATTATAAATTTTATTTTGGAAGATATTGTTTATGACCCGTTATTGTTCTTTGATAAAAAAATGTTTGATGTGTAGTTTTGCTAAAATTATGTGGAACTTATAATTGCCTATGAAATGTCAAGCTAGAATGGATAATTTATTTATACTTATTGCGAAATGTATGAACATTATTTATAATTCTATAATTAGGTATTATTGGCATTTTGATAAACTAGAGAAAAGGATGCAGAGTTATATGTATAAAAAACATCACTTAATGTATGGGAGATAAAAGGACTTGAAAGTAATATTTTTATTAAAATATACTCAGGTTGGTAATAAGATTCAAAATTCATTTAATTTTCTCAAAAATTAAATAGTTTTATGGTATCAAGCATATTTAGGGAGCTCGCAAGTTGACTCTAAGACGCAGTTTTTGATAAAAACGGAATTTGAGCGCTTATCACAATTTAAAAAAAAATCTCTTTCTTTTCAGGTTCTGTACCAAGATCAACAGCAACAACAGCGTCTGATGGCTCCTCCGCCGCAACCGGCTGCCCCGCCACTGGTGATCGCTAACGGTGTGCTCTACGCTCCCATTGTTGCCACATCTCCCGGAAGCCCATGTCAGTTTTGCGCATGCGGCTCTGCCTGGATGACGTGCTGCAGCACGTGACCAGCACTGATCGACGATCGGCCAGCGTCGGCCGCGCTCGAATAGACTCGGGCGATGTCGCTATTTTTCGGTGGGTGGGAAGACTTAAGTGAAAGGTGAGCGTGAAGGTGGTCAGAGATTCAACTAGGTATTTTTTCCTTGTTTAGGTAAATCATTTTATAAAGTAAATACTTTACCGTAAGTAGCATTTAAAGAAAAAGGCACTAGTTTAATTAAATATACCGGGATAGTAGTGTGCATCGTCACCTATGCGTGAGAACTTTTATTGGGCCCAATTAACGGAGCACCTTCTACATCAACTGGAGGGCTTTAGTGACATAATATTAATAATTTTGATTATCTTATAAAGCCCCCTATGAACAGAAGTTAGATTTAAATACTATCTTTTTTCACTATAGATACATCTATTTAGTTACCATAATAATCTCAAAAAGATGTTTGATCTCATTGCACATATCTGCAACATATTAATATATTAAAACGCGAAAAATATAAACGTGAAATCTCACCTTTTACTTATATCCCACCCACCTAGAATTGTTACATTTATACAAGGTCTTTACGGAGTACTGTTGAAAACTTCTTTAAATGTCATAAGTAAATACATTTTGAAATCTCAAGCAGTACATAAAATCCACCCTGTATATTAAAAGATAATTCATTATACCTAATCATAAATAGAAAAGAAATAATGTAAAACAAAAACGTTATAAAACAAGCGCATTTCGCAAAATATATAAAAACATTCCTCATAAACAAAACTGATGACTGAGAGGTTGAAATAGATGCTACAAAGTCTAAATGTTACTAAAATATAAACTTAAGAATATACAGGGTAAGTAGAAAAAAACGGAATAGTAGATTATCTCAGCAACCGTTTAATGGAAATAAACCAAATTTTGTGCGAAGGAGTAACTGAAGAATTAAAAAATATATATTTCCACGGCTGCCAAGTTTATAGCTTTTTTCCAGGTTGGGGAATTTTAAAATTTTAAATGGAATACCCTGTTTTTATCTTGTAATCAATTGCTTGTATTAACCTTATTATGACCAGATATGTGCAATTATCTCAAAAACGATCCAACCGAAATTCGTCTAAATTAATACAGAGGAGTAACTGGATATTTTAAATTTAGAAATTGCATTTGCAATGTTTCATATTTAAATTTCCTTATTCCCTTTTCTTGGCCTTATTTTTAAAGAATCTCGAAAACGTCGCACAAATGTTATTCATGAATTTAGAGGGTCCAGTTTCACCCCTGTACTAATTTTGACAAATATTAGTTGTATCGTTTTTTAGATAATTTACCATACCCAGCCGTTTTTGTAATAATTTTAAAAAGCTTGATGTCATATCTTCGAAATTGGCAGGAGTAAAAAAACGATAATATCAGGACATAATAACGTTGATACAAGCAATTGACTACAATTATAAAAAATAGGATATTCCATTTAAAATTTTAAAATTTTCTTATTTACAGAGAAAACTATAAACTTGGCAACCTTGCAAATACAATTTTTTAAATCTTCAGTTACCCCTTGGCACAAAATTTGGTTTATTTAAATTTAACGGTTGCTGAGATAATCCGCCGTTCCGGTTTTTTCTACTTACCCTGTATATTAAAATGGTATTCATTCCAATGATTCAAGAAATAATATTGTGGAATTTTACAAAAATATTAAGATTTTTATAATTCATTTATTTTTCTAAAATGGTTACTAATGTCCTAGGTAAAATGTGTATGGATCTTTATATGTGATGACGACACTTCTAAAGAAAAAAATTAAATATTTATAAAATCTAGTCTTAATAAATTATATCTCTAATAATTGCTGTTACTATTGAGTGTTATGTGCGACTGTGTAAAAAATAATTTGAAAATATTCTTAATACACTTTATAAAAATAATATTATATTTTAAAAAGTCGTATATTAAATACTAATGTAATTGATAAAAAAACTTTATAAAACTCATGGATTCAAGGCGGTAATACCGAAAGTTCATAGAAACATTGTGAGTTTGTAAGCTAATAAATATATTTTTTTATAGTCTAATAATTACATGCTATAACGTTTGTCGTAGTTATTTTTTTTTCAATGAAGCTAATGAAAGCATTTATTAAAACAAAAAACTTGTCTATTTATTTTATTCGCGGTTTATAATGGACTTTTTTTTGACATTTAATAGAAAATCACCTTACAGTACAAATGTCAAAGAGGAGCTATAGTTTGACTGTTTTTGAATTTTCCTTTTGCAGTAAGGGAAAACCTAAGTGATCAAGCTGTTTCTCGTTCTTATTACGTTTTTTGAAACACTTATATTTCCTTGTTTCGGTTACATATGTTGGCTTTTAAAAAGTGTATATTGACATTATTGATAAGTGACTCAGGGTAGTTCGTAATGAAATGTAGTCTATATATGTAAAGTTGGTAAGTGGGTACTGAATGCAAATAAGGTAACTCCATTATTGCTATTTCCTTAAAATAAAGTATGCATTTATTTTGGACACATGTATATCAACTAATATTATCCTAAAAAACTTTTACAACGATACATAAAGTAAAGTAGGGGCCTAAAAATAAAAATATGTGTTAATAAAAGTAACAGAAAAAAATAAAACAGAAGTTCCACAATATTTTTTCTTCAGGTATAACTTTTTTTTGTAATAAAAAACATGAACAATCATAAAAAAAAAAACTAAAAATTGAAGTATGACAATGAATTCGGCGATGTTCCTTGTCGCACCCCTCTATACAGCAGGGTAAGTACAATTCAGAAACGCCAGCAATTTTATTTAAATTATACAGTGGATGTTAAAAAATTTGCTCTATATACAAAACATTTTAAACTTAAGAAAATGGTGACAGATTCTCACATTGCTAATTGTAACATAAAGTGAGATCTTAAGTGTTGCCAGAGTTAAACAGACTCCAAATGGATTTTACCAATTTGAAAAATACTATACAGGTAGGTCGCCGAGGTATTCGAGATACTTGGAATATGAGTTCTATGACTGAAACTAAATTATTAAATTACTCTAGAATTTATGTTTTGGCAACTTGAATTATTTAGAATTAAAGAACCGTTAGGAATTCGGATTAGGTAAATGGAATTATTTTTGCTAAAAGTTGGTCATAGAATTTATATTCGAAGTATCTCGGATACCACGGCGGACACCCTATATAAAGTTTAGTGCAGGTTCTTTCGCAATCACTGAATCTCGTCAAAACGCTGGAGTTATATTCTCAATCTTGCCTTGTTTTTCTCAGAACTTTCTAAGTGTATACACTTTAAGAATAGAGTTTTGATTTTTTAGAAGCTACAGTGTTATTTTCCTATATACATATAAACTAATTTTAATGTTTTAATGTGAGGCTGACAAAACAGAAACTCAAAAAAAAAAATTTTGGTGTGTGGCTGTGAAACACAAATATATTTTTATCGGTTGTGTATATTGAGATTCTCTTTATTAAAAAAATCAAAACTATTTGCTACAGGGTGTTTTTAAAATATAGAGATATTAGAGATTTTAAATAACAGACGTATTTGTTTTAAATAACGTACATAGAAAAAACAAAATGTGCATTAGTTATTCTTGGATGAAACTCGGTTTGTTTGTTTTTGTTTAAAAAAAATGTTTTTAGAACGCTCTGTAGAAGGTCTAAAGTTACTTTTCGCTCAATATTAAGGAGGTTTAGGATAATGAGTGTAACTAAGTCATCTTGCATTCGGATCATTCTTAAGAAAAAGTTATATTGCGTGTCAAAAGGCCGCAGTTTGGTGATTTTTAGTAAGAATTGCCCATTGGTATTATGTTCTGAGGCCACCGTTGATAATATGGGTATTAAACTCTTTAATGTTAAGCAAATGTTCTTAGAATACTTACCTAAATAGTATAAAATTTGTTGTGTATATTACACTTTTATACATTTACTGACCACTAATTTTAACGTAACCCAAATATTTGTGTGTTATATATTTTTGTTATTTACTAAGCCATTTTCTTGCATAATAAAGGATTTATTAAGTACTGCTTTATTTTGATGATTTTTTAAATAAAAAAATTTTTAAATTGTTTGTCTAGCAAGCGTTACCGCGTTGGCAAAACTGTTTTGGTTTAATTAAACCTTAAACAATTTTGATGTTTCTTAAAAAATATGCCATTTTTGAAACGTTAGTCCTAATAGTACAGGAAATGAAGCATTTCACCTCGCAATTCTTTGGTCCTGCATGGATTGATTCTTAGCAAAAAATAATTAATACATTTTTTTGTAAAACTAATAGTTTTCAAATTATTAGCAATTGAAAGAAACAATTTTTTGACGAAAACGTCGACGCAATGGGTTTTTCACGAATAACTCAAAAATTGTGCATTTTATCAAAAAACTGTAAAAAGCAAAATTTTAGCTTTTAAACAGACCGTTTAAAACCTTTACTTACAAACGGGCATCTTTTTCAAACCTTTTAAAGTAAAATTATTTAAAAACCAAGGTATATTAAGGGATTTAATTTAAAGAGCTTTGGAGCTCCTAAATAACCCTACAAAATTGTAAAAAAATCATTAAAAATAAGGAATATACGTTTAAAAACAAAAAGCAATTATATTTTTCCGAAAAATTCGAAAAGCATACTTCGGAGCATGGTTTTTAAAAGCTACAATTTTGCTTTTTACAGTTTTTTTGATAAAATTCATAATTTTCGAGTTATTCGCGAAAAAACCATTAAAAACCACCATTCTTTCACCTTAAAAGTGTTACTTTCAATTGCGAATAACTGGAAAAATATTAGTTTTACGAAAAAAATAAATGGAACATTTTTGCTTATTTTTTGGGAGTTAAAATGTAATAAAAAATTTCCACCCCCAAGATGGGGTGGCAACCACCCCCAGGGTTTTGGCGCCATAGGTGCGTTATAGATTTTTATCTGTTGACTATTCCCCCGATAAAAATTCGAGTAAATCCATGCAGAAATAAATAATTCGGAGGTTTTACCTTTTTATTAGCTTTAATTCCTGTAGTATTAAAAATGCCTTGATTGAAAGAGGACCTAGAGATGTTAAAAATATATAACATAAAAGTTGTGCGATAAAGTTATGTTGGTCAAAGTATATTTAACGCATACTGACTTTTTGTGCAGTGCATAGGTTTAAAGAAACTATAATAATTATACTATAGAAACTATAATCATTTTGCTGCTCTAGTAGTATATTTATTTTAGTGTGTAGAAAATAATACGGCCACCTAATGTAAGTTGTATATTTTTGTTAAAACTTACATTAACAAGTGCATTTATAAAAAAAACAAAGAAATAATAATTAAAAATATTCTATCGATAAATAAGTCGTTTTTATGAATGTGAGATGACGTTAATATATTTAGTTAATTAAAGATATAATAATGTTAGCAATGTTTTATTTAAATGCTTTACATTTTTAGGAGAAACTATTTTTGTTTTAATATTTTATTAGCCAAAGGTGAATTTTTTTGTTTTCTTTTGGGTATTTTAAGCCTTAATTATTTTATTTAATTTTTTACCAACTTATACTTGAACCCATAACAACTAATAGAAAAACTCGTTTTTATTTGTCTAAAATATTCATAAAAGTGACAAAAAACTTTGAATACACTTAATTTATTTTTGGGTAATTTAAATTTTGTTAGTATTTACTAAGGGCATGTAGTTTTGCGTTGGAATAAATTACATTTAATTCAAAACAAGGTATTTTTTGCTAAAATATGTATACAGTATGTCCCAAATTTAGGATATGACATTATCTGTGATTTTTTAAAATCAAAACCCAAGGTTTTTAAAAAGTATTTTTAAATGCATATAGTTTGTGAGATATTAAATAACAACATTTTTCTTAAAATAGAAACTGTATTTCTTCAATAGATACTAAAAATTTGGGGTAATGTATTTTTATCCCTCGTCATTCGATTATGCATGTCCAACATTTTAAATAGCAAAGAAAAATAAAAACTTCTTTGTTAGAAAACCTGTATTTTTAAAAGTGACAATTGATAACATAAATTAAAGTTATTGCAAACAAAAAAGATTCTGTATTTTTTTTTAACATCGGCATCCTAAACATTTCATTAAGAGTTTGTTTATTTCGATTTTGTAGTAGTTTGTGATTTTTTTGTCTCATTATTGTTGTTTGAAAATATTTGTTTTAAGATAAGTAAAAAATAATTACTTTAACTTCTCATCTCTCAAAAAAAAGTTGTTTTGAATTTATTGAATTTGTTCCATCCTTCCAATCTTTATTTCTATTTAAAAATTTCACAAAAAATATATATATAATAAACTTAAAAATTTTCAGTTTTTTCAGCTACTATATTAACCAATTGATTATTATTATTATCTGAATAAAGTTCCTAAATATTAAGGGTTTTGAACCCTTGATATGTGGGAACCCAGAGTTTTTAAAATTTACTTACTTTTATAAAAATATACCCTAAAAAATCAAAATAGATCGAATAAAAACAAATATCTACAACAGTAGGTACTTACAAAAATATTTTTCTTGCATAAAAATGGGCATATGTATATATTTTTAAAAAAGTTATCAATTGATTTTTAAATCAAGTTCTATTAGTGACAATTTCTATTAAGATTTGTTTTTAAAAGTCAGTTGGTACCTATCGCTTGTAGGTTCACCATTGGGACTGGGCAAATATATCGATCAATCGAAACAATTTCGGTATCGATATTTATTTTTTTAAATCGTCCAGCTCTATTCACCTTTAATATAAAATTTTAAATTAGAAATAATTAATTATATTATAAGAATATGAGATGTTTATTTTGAATGAGATATATTATGTATGTTACGAACAGGGCCTGATCTGTATATTTTTATTGTTCCCAGCCCCAAGATACGAGTATAATTACTACAAAAAGTGTAAAAACTATAAAAAGTAATAAAATGGTAAAATAATTAGTGGTGTTTTTTTTACCAACACTTACTTTGCTATATGCCATCCGTCCCGATATATCCGGACTTTCACCGTTATTAGGTACTATGTCCCAACATCCCGATTTCATAGCGAAAAGTCCCGATTTACGATATGGAAGAAGATATTTAATTTTATATAAAGCCTTTTATTATTATACCTTTAAAAAGCATCGACTATTTATACCAAAGATTAGAAATTATCAAAATATGTGAATACTTAGTTTTAGTTCTTTCACATAATGCCACAAGTTAGCGGACCGACGAAAGGATTCGACTGTTGGCAGAATCTATCGAGACAATTAATTTTGCATTGTCAGTATAACTTTAAAATGCTGCTGAATTTTATAACACATGAAGATATAGTGCCTTTTTTCTCTCCCCTCCTTCTAAACTTCAAAATACCAGAAATCAAGGTGTACCGATATTGGCAATAGAATTTATGGCAACCCTAGGCATGATGATGGCTTTTAAAAAAACTGTTCCATAATGTTTAGAAGAATGTGCTTTTTTGAAAAAATATATATTATCCTTGGGAAAAATAATGGTTTGGTAGGAAAAAATACGGTTTTAATTTAAACTTTTAAATACCCGCTAAAACAAACATTTTATCATGGCGTCGCTGTTTTATAGACGTCACTTCACCAATAAACGGTGCCTTTTTTCACAAATGCTTAGCATGCAAAACGGCGAGTCTTCCTTTAGTAGGTGTATGCTTTAAAGGTACCTTAAATGACAATCTTGAATTTGTGATATTGAAAGTGCGAGCCTTCACAGGGACCCATTAAAAATTTTAATAATTATAAAGCGTGTCCGCCAAAGTTGGCTACATATGGGAAACTTTTTATTATTTACGAAGAAAATGTTCTGCATGATCGGAAACCTAAAATGCAATATTGTCAAATATAATGGTAGTTTCCTTTGGAACAAAATTTTTATTTTTTGAGATACAACGTATATCACTAAAAAAAAATTAATATCTGATGATTGCATTTTAGTTTTTATGCAGAACTTTTTATATCGAATAACTTTTTTCGAAAAATTAATAATAAAAAAGTTTCCCATATGTAGACAACTTAGGCGGACACACCGTATGTAAAAATTTAATTTGTCTGAAAATGATAATAAAAATGTACTAATTTAAATAAATTGATGATGACTAGATGTAGCAAACTTTTTCGTTCTACAAGTTAAAATCATGCTTTTTTTTTAAATTTATTGTTTGTCTAATGTCTGCTACTTTTAGTATGGTTAATGGTCATATTATAAATTCCCCATATTTTTTTCGGACATCCTGTATGTCGTTCCTAACTCGTAAAACAATCTTTTTTTTAATCGACGGGTACAAATTATATAAATAATATCAAAACTAAAGGTAATATAAGAAGTATGGTAATGTAATTTAAAACCTTTTTACTTCGTATGTTACTGAACTTCTCTTGTGTAATACAAAACATTCACTTTTGAGTTCGTCGCACTAAATAATGAAAACGAAAGTGATTTTTGCCCTTTTCTTTCATTTTATTAATTTACTTGTCATTAAAACATTCCACAGATAAAAAAGTTTAATACATTTTAGATAAACTAAGAAGTTACATGTCCAGAAATTAAATGTTTCCTATATTAGATAAGTTGGATCAAATTCCTTAGACTTTTCGTCTTTAATTCTTTTTAAAGGAATTGTAGCTTGGTATGTTTTCATCTAAGTCTAGACTAACATTTTCTGTGATAGCACAAACCTGATTACTATATAGGGACCAGATTATATGTAACAAAAAAGCTTAAAATATGCATGAAATGTGGCAGAATATGCAATATGCAGCAATTTCTTCAAAGTATTCCTTTTGAGGCCAATATCATCTACCTAGTATACATTGTGTCCGTCAACTCAAACGAAAAACTATAAAAGGTGATGCTACAATTAAAATTGGGAAAAAATAGTTATATAAACATATGCCCTTAACATCTTAGTTTTTAAACTACGGGGTCTTTACTTTAGAATAAATTTCATAAAAGCGATACGAAATGACCATGCCGAGAAATTGTTTTGATTTATTTACGCGAAAACCGTACATCAAATAAAAAAATGTCTAAAGATCAAATTTGTTTCAAACTGAATGGAAATTTTAGAAAATATTTTTATTTTTAAAAATGCAGTGGCGTACCTTTTGAAAAAAAATCAGTAAATTGAATTTAAAAAGGCAGAGTTCATTATAATATTTAAACGTCTAAAATAGCTGAATAATTAAAAAAAAATGTGCGCGTATATGTTGGCGGTTGCCGATATCACCGACGTCTTACGCCGCCGTTGGTATGGAAATAGCAAAACTTAATTTTGAAACTTCACCTTTTGCAAAGGTAATAGAGCGGGCTTTCAAAAGTGTACGTAATTAGATATCGGCGAACTACAGATTAGTTGAAGAACTTTATACAAGTTGTATTTTCTTGATTTCCATTTGGATTTTTTTCGCAACAACTAAGGTACATTTTAAACAACCGCAGGGAAACATTTTACCACCAAATTGTTTAATAAAAGATTTTTTAACTGGCACGTTATCCTTTGCAGACTATGCAGGCGTTATTTGTCTAACCAGTGGCGTACCTAAAGCACGGACGTATATATAGCTTTTTCAAGGGGGAAGAAAAAAAAGGTCCTCAACTTTAAAAACACTTTTTTTACTAGGGAGGAGGTTCACATGATCATACGCATTAAAAACTTTACAATTGGGGTTGGGGCCCCATATAAAAAAAAACATTTAACACATTGAGCTAACACGCCGACGTGTATTTATAAAAGAGTGATTAAGACATTTTAAAGATGCCAAATTTATAACCATTCGTCAAAAATTACCAAAAATTCTATGGAGAATTCTAAGCCGTTTCAGAATTCATTACGGAGCCAAAATACTTTAGTTTTTTTTTAAATCTAAGTCACCTATGTTAAAATAATATTTTTAGTAGCTTTGTTAAGTCAAGCATTTATAGTCAGTCTAGTCTAGACCACGAATTTTGCAGGCAACCGAGCAGTAACCCAGTTAACAATCACTTTTACTCGACAAGGACGTTACTTGGCCTGAATATCGCCCCGGCACAGACCCACTGTGCTTAACGCTCGCTTAGTTATGACGTAAACGGATATGCAGCAAATTCTTTTCATGCTCATGCCATAGATGTACGAGAAAGTAAAAAAAGATTAGTTTATCACACACGACAGTTCTTACAAAATAAATGTATTTAGCCCTAATTCATTTTGCTAATTATATGGATTTGCTAGACACACTGAGCACAAAGGCACAACTCTGACAACTAGTCAGAAAATGTCCTGATAGTACCAAAATCATATTAAGTTAGTATTATTTTAAAATTAGACATGGGACACACACCAAATATACAGGGTGTAATTTAATTGATGGCTAAAAATACAGGGTATGATTTATTGCTCATATTAACATATGTCCTAAACCTCTTAACTTTTAAGCTACTGGGTGTTAAAGTTTTTAAGAAAAAAATTGTATTCTTATTATAACTTTGAAACTGTTCGAGATTTTTAATGAAATTTAATACGCACCTACCAAGCACTAATAGGATTTTTTAATGTAGAATATTTCAAAACATTTTCACCAGTGGCGTTCGTATGAGATAAATACTCAAGATTTTTCAAAAAATAAATATGGTGAGCTATCAAGGTTAGTTTATATTTATAAGGTTGCGACATATCCTCAACTTTTAGGCGGTTCGAGGTCGGGGACGCAAGGAAGGGCACTCCACGGAGAAAAGTTGGCAAAACTGGGTAAAATCAAAGCTGATGATCAATCCAGTGGCGTCTAGAATTTGCGCATTTCATTTTGCATTGTTCTGGTAGTGATATTTGTTGAAAGATGTAATTCCAAATGTTTTTTATTTAAAGTAAAAAATTTACAACTTAATAATAATTAAAAACTGTTGTATAAACGGTTGTTCTACTAATACAATAAACTGTATATCTCCGTCACTGAACAACATGGCCGAAAAATGGAAGATGTGACGTCATAACACGTCAAAGCAATATGGCCGAATGTCGTGACCTTATATAGACCGACTTTGGTAAGCTATTGCTTTTTCCAAAAATTAATATCGGTTTTTTAATCCTTATTTATTTTGCAACAAATTTGATTCCCTGCCTTTTTTCTTCCGATACACCGTTTTCGTATAAAAACTAAAAATAAGGCATCAAAACCGGTTTTTATTTTTTTACGCGAAAACGGTCTATCGAACAAAAAAATCAAGAGGTCAAATTTATTGGAAAATATATAGGAATTTTAAAAATAATTAAAAATCTTCTTCATTAAAAAATGCGTATTGGTGCGGAGTGGGTAATAATAATTTTTTTCTGGTATGCCAAAAAAATGTGTTTTGGTACATATAGAAGGCGTTCCCCAAATTTTTGAAAAATATCTCAATTGGTATAAAAGTTATTAAAAAAAACAATACTTTTTTAAATTTTTTACACCCTGTATCCCGAAAAAGATGCGTTTTCGGACCTATATTTATAAGAACTTTTTTCTTATTTTTGCATAAGGAACTTTCCCCGGACGATGGCGTATGTTTTTGAAACACCCTGTATATCAATATAAACCTCTCTTCCTAAAATGGGCTTAGGAAACATATCCTATATTTTTAGCCATCAATTAAATTACACCCTGTATAGGCTACAGCACTGCTTAGGGCATCATGAAGTTTTAATCCAGCACTGACAGTGATTTCTTTAAAAATTCGTAAAGACACCTAACTCAAAACAAGTTAATTTAAAATTAGAGGTTAGTTCTTATAAAAAAAACGCTGGAACACGTCAATTTTGGCTGTGGGTTTTTATGATAATATACAGGGTATCCGGAAAGGTCTTTATTATGAAAAGAAAACGCAGTTAAAAATAATAATCTACATATTAAAGCGGTGTTTTTAACCACCTAGTTTTAAATTTTGTTCCAACCCACGCATCTTCAAACAATATATGAGGTGATCATTTATATTTTTACCTAATTTTGTTTTTAAAGTTTCAAAATTATTGAGATGAACCACTTAAAAAAATAGTTAGTATGTGTAACTTTGCATGCCATCACTGAGCAGCATTCTTTTCATAATTTTTTTACAAAAAGTAGTTAGACTAATTAAAATATTTAAATTAAGTTTTGTATTTAAGTACATTTGGTACTTAAGTACTTCTGGCAACAAATTTAAGTGATTACATATCTTAAAAATATTAGTTTAGATAATAAAGTTGTGGAGTGTTAGGAATGTTTAATTTAGTTTGCTAATTTATTTGAATAATTAGCCTTAGTTTTTCAAGTTATCTCATTACTTTTAAAGGTTTTCGAAAATGCTTGAATTATCCATTTAGTAGTTTCTATTTCAATCTGTACTAAAAGAATTTACGGGATTTTTCTATAATATTCTAGACGTTTCTACGTTACTATAAAAGGGCCACAGAAAACCTTCGAAAGTTAGTATTAATATTATTTTGATTTTTGTGCGATTCACATCGAAACATTGGATAAGTAAAGTTTGTCGTTGTTGTAACCATAGTTAGGTTTCATTGTTAATATAGGTATAAAAACGACGATCCGTGTTTTTATAGGAGGTGTTTTTAAAACAATATAATACTAAATTAGTAAAATACTGCATATTTAACTTAAAGAAGATTTTTGTATTAAGAAGCCAAATTTGGATATTAAGCAAGTTAAAGTAGTTTAACTTACTGCTTATGACTGGCCAAGATAAAACAGTATTTTTTTATAAATATAACAAATAAACAAAGTGAGCTACTCGACCTTGTGAAGGCGTGTCTATAGGTATATGTATGTATGTGCGCCACACCTTTCGATTTTACTAACGGCGATACTTTATGAATTTTAAAAGAGTTTTTATTTGTAGAATTTACTTCTTATAAGAAAAATAAATGACAATATCAACATTATATGAACAAATAGAATAGTTTTTTTAACGGTTAACATGATCTTTTAATAAGAAAAAACCTATGGGAACTTATGGACATATAGAATTGAAACAAGTTTAATCGCAATAAATTGAACAAGGCAAATTATGTTAATTAGGTTTATTCAGCTTCTTAATCACAATTTCATTCATAATTCTTAAAAAGTTAGCTCTTGATTAGACAATTTAAAAGCGACAAAAAAACAGATTTTTATATTTTGTTTAAATTTTAAAAAAATATGATTATGAAAATGGATAGATCCTGCCTTAATCATTACCTTAACTAAAAAAATAGTATTTCTTAAAATCGCCCCTATAATAAAACAAATATACATGTATGGAAACGCCGGCATACCATAGAAAATTAAACAGTATGTTAAAACAATGACAATATCCGAAGTGGGGTATACCCGAGCCGTGTGGCAGGTGATATCGTTTGGCTCGAATTGGAAATATAATAAAAGAAGTCCTGTAAAAAGAAAAAGTTAAAATTATGTAATAAGGGGTGATTCATTTAGAGGTACTTTGTCTAGTAGGTATTTTTGGATAGAGGGTCCAAATTTCAAACTGTCCTGGTATTTGTGTTTAGTACTGTTTGACAATTTATCCTGGAAAGACTTAGCCCCCGGCACAACGCCTAAAACTTGTTCAACTGTATTATGAAAATCATCATTCTCCGAGAAATGTGTTTCATGCGCTTCGGGTAACGTATGGTCCACTGATAATCGGCGTACTGAGCCGACTATTTGCTGTAACATCACAACAATTTGAACTTCAATTTTCATTATTAAATAATTCTTGATCAAATGAGCTACATCCAGCACGTAGTGCAGAAAATATAGCGTCAGTAGCTGCGACTGTACGCGATGATCCTGACGAATCGATTTGGCGCTCGGAAATTGGAGCTTAAGAACAGACGATGTTAGGCTCAGTTAAGGCCAACATTTGAAAGATAATCTTTAAAAAATTATTGTAAAATATAGTTCTTTCGAATGATAATAAATATCACTTAATAAAGTTTTTTTATTTTAAAGTACCTTCAAATGAATAACCCCTTATGAGTTTTTTAAGTATAAATACTGATGGCAGACTAGGATCTAGGGGGTGGGGGAAACCTAGGTGTCTACCCCGGGTGACACTGATGATAATAAGAGACGAGTGCCTTCTTTTTTGCTCTTCACTTTTTACTTGGGATAGTTTTGTGTATTATAGATAGGGCGCCAAGTGATGGAAAAAATGGCCGAGAGGGGCTGCTCAGGGTAGTTTTTCCCCGTCTTGAAAAAAAAATGAAGATCCAGGGCTAATTAATGGTATAGATATTCCATTTTTCTTGTTTAAGTTAAAAACTATAAAAATCATATTTCTATCCTAGTTTCTGTGTTACTTTTAAATATAAATTAAAATTAACAATTCAACTTGAAAATTATACAGATAAATTATGAAATAGGTAATTCACAGCAAAGACCTTGCTCTTACTTCGAAACAAATCTTTAATAAACATATCATTAAAATAGTAAATACATATTTAAATACGATATGGTTTACCTAATAGAATTCTATTTACCATTCGTATTTTTTTAATATATGGAATATTTTAATTTCAATTATACATTTTTCTTGTGGTAATGCTTCAAAGTTTATTGCACAAAACAGATACTTTCAAATTCTTTGTACTAATTGCATAGATTAAAATTAAAATTTGCAAAAATGATTGCAATATTGTAGTTATTACCAATTGCGATTTGTGTGTAAATGGTAGTTTTATGTAAAAGAAAAGTACTGCCCAATTTTGTTTTAATTTTATGTTTTAAATTTTAAAATAGAATTTAAGAATTTTGGGCATTTTATTGAATCTAAGGACACTGAATTAAAGGTGAAATTTTATTTTCCTACGACCATAATATATGGAAATTGCAAATAGCACACTGCATTCATGCAGAGAAAATGCCTTTTATCACACTAGTGTTGCAAAGTGTAATATAAAGTTGTCATTGCTGTCATATTAATTATTAAATTCAAAAATGATGATAGATGTACAAACCTACTAAGTAGGTGTTTTTGAAATAAAAATACTGTCAAGCAGTGAGGAAAAGTATATATCACCCTAGGGTTGTAAAGTTTTCAACTGTTTTTTTTTCTGTACAGGGTGGCGCCTTTTCGTTGACCTTGAAGGGTGTAGCGAAAACTAAAAGAGAAAGAACAAATCTGACTGCGCAGTCCCGATTTCAATTTTTAAAACAACCTCAATGGTAAAAGTAAATCATGGCTAACTTGATTCGTTTTGGAGATACAGAGTGTTTTTCAAATTTTGTCAATTTGCATGGCCAGGCACTTGTAACTAACTTAATATTAGAGATAAAAAAAATTGTAAATAGAAAAGTTTTAGGGATTTTTACATAGAATTCAGTTTCATTTTAATGTTATTACACAAAGTTGGTTTTAATGGAACACCCTGTATATTTTATCACTAATTAAAATGTGTCCTTAAAAGCCGTAAAAATACAATATTTGATATATTTAGTTTGTCATAGTTTCGGAAATATAGCCATCATCAGAAATGTGATAATAAAATGGTATTTTAATAATAAAACACCCTGTATATTTAATTGCCTTTTAAACGGCAAGGCCTTTAGAGGCCTTTAAAAATGTATCAAATTTAAAATGATTTCCTCTAACAGTTCTGGAAATATGAGCTTCCAAATTTTAATGCGTATATCTACTATTTTTTAGATTTATATGGTTATATATCCAAAACTATAAGAGATAAATATATGAAATGTGATATTTTTTTAAACCACTTTAAAATATCTGTGCAACGGTAATATATAATACAGGGAGATTCTTTAAAAAGTCCTGATGATGACTATATTTCCGAAACTATAAAAAATACATACATCAAATGTGGTATTTCTTATAGATTTTAGGGAGACTTTTTACCTGACGATAAAATGTGTTTCATCCAACTTTGTGTTATAGCTTTAAAATAAAAGTCAATGAAAAAATATAGGTACGCCACGGAATTCTTCGAAAAAACTTTTCTATTTAGATTTTTTCCTACCCCTAATATGAAGCGAGTTACAAGTACCTGGCCAAATTACCAACATTCGAAAAACATTCTATATCTTTAAAATGAATTAAGTTAGCCATAATTTCCTTTCACCACTGACTTTGTTTTAAAAATCGAAATCGAGATCGCGCAATCAAATTTGTTCTATCGCTTCTAGTTTTCGTTATACTCTGCAAAGTCAACGAAAAGGCGCCACACTGTACAGTAAATAATTTGTGGTCGTAGGAAAAATAGTTTACATTACTTGTGTGAAAATTGCTTTCTAACACTCGTGTGAAATTAGTTAATTACCACACTTGTAATGTAATATTATACTATTTTTGCTAAGTAACATTTTTAACTTTAGTATGTACAGGGTATTCCATTTAAGAGGAAAAATGGCATATTTTTTACTTTCCCCATTTTTTAAAGAAATTGAAGATAGTCAATCGATTTATTTTATCTCGGGAATTTAAAAATCGTATTAAAAAAACAATTGCATGAAAAACAAAAGAATTACGCCATCAATATTGCATTTTTAAATGGAACAACATATTTATAATTATATTTTTGAATTTTTTGCTTGATTTTAAGTTTTTTTAAAAGGTACCATATGTCTAATATTTTCGGTTAATATTATTTAAATAAATATATCAATACACAATAAAGATAATACAGGTGATTACCTAATACGTAAGTCATTAAAATTTTTACCTATCGGTGGATTTTAATACTAGTTTTTTAAAATAAATTATTTTTTAGATAAAAAATTACAGATAGTAACGTTATATTACAAGTGTAGAGAAAATGCCAGTAAACCAAAACGAAGATACCTTGATAATTTTCAAAAAAATAAAAAAATACCTTTGAAGTATCAGGTAATCACCTGCAATATTTAATTAAATAAGCCTAAAATATGACCTTTTAAGCGTCAATAACTCAAAAACAGTAGAAGATAAACATGTAGTACTCTTAATAAAAAAAAAACTTTAAATTGACCATAGATTTCAAAAATATAATAATAAATATGGTGTTCCATTTAAAAATACAACATTTATGGCGTAAGTCTTTTGTGTTTCATGCAATTGTGTTTTTAATACGATTTTTAAATTCTCCGAGCTAAAATACATCGATTAGCTATCTTAAATTTCTTTAAAAATATGGGGAAAGTAAAAAATATGCCATTTTTCCTCTTAAATGGAATACCCTGTACATTCATAAAGTTTTATATGTCCGAAGTCACTTCGTTTTTTTGTATCTAGCTTTGTTTTTGAAAAAAAATATATAGAATACACTTTAACTTATTCAACCAATTATCTCTATAGAAGACATAAAATAAAAAAATAAACAGTTAGTAAAAGGGTATGACCACTACAGTGGGCCAAAAAACGTTATTGTTTTTCTAACGGTACTGTAAAAATATTGTTTATGCTGACAAAAGAAAAACATACTCAAAATTTCAGCTCTTAATTAACATTAAGTGGTGCATCATTAAATTTATTGTTGCATTTTTTATACAACATCTCGAAATCAGCAAATCCTTAACCTTCGACCAATTCATATTCTTAAAGGAAATCAAATTCTCTACAAAAGCTCTCTTAGTAAATTTCCGTAGGACGAGGCGTTTCTTGTAATCGCGCCATAAACAATAATTTTTTTTGATGTTATTACTTAGATTCTGGATTTTTTAAATTACCATAAATATCAATATCTTTATATAGAAAAAATATTCTTAAGGAAAATGTTTTGCCCCACAAAAAAGGTTTCTTAACATTTTTCCATAAATTTATTTTGTTTTAAAGTTATTCAATGTTAAAATTGAAATGAAAATTTATTTTAACATTTAATAACTTTGAAAGGGGTGAATTTATCAAGAAATGTTAAGAGACCTTTTTGAAGAGCATAAAATTTTCATTATAAATAATTATTATTTGTTTTATAAAGATATTGATATTTACGGTAGTTTAAAAATACAGAATCTAAGTGATAAAATTTAAAAAATTAATTAATGTTTAAGGCGCGATTACAAGAAAACGGCGCGTTCTACGGAAATTTACTAAGAGAGCTTTTTGTAGAGAATTTAATTTTTTAAGAATATGAACTGGTTGAAGGTTTAAAATTGACTAATTTCACGATTTTGTATTAAAGAAATTGTTGAAAAATTAATAATTCTAATGATGCACCTCTTGATGTTAATATTAAGGGCTAAAATTTCAAGATATTTATTTTTGTAGCCGTGAACAATATTTTTACAGTACCGTTAGAAAAAAATGTTTTTTTTTTGGCCAGTCTAATGGCCACCTTTTGATAAAATACACTGCAGGTCAAAAAATTATATTTTTTATTTTTGGTTTTTATTTTAAGTAGTCCATGGATACTTTTAGGAGTTATAGTGGCTTCATGTTTTTTTCTCGAAAACGAATCTAGATAAGAAAAAATACAGGAGACTAAAAGTTATATACAAACTACGAAGGAAAGTCAGAGGCATCCTTTTTTCTCAATAATATTGGCTGCAAGGACCATTGAGACGCCACTGTAGCCAATAATCTCAATCTCCCCAGGGCTAAATAAACTCCTTATTACTTTAAATAGCTATACTAAATTTTAAATAAATCGGTTCAAGATTTAAACTAGCGAGTTTTTTTTTAAATTTTAACGCCCTGTATCTCAGAAACCAAGCAAGTCCGGAGATATGTTTAGGAACTTTTTTATATAAAATTTCACAAGGAGTCACCCTTTAAAGTTTTGTATCTAACTTAGAAAATATCCTGTACCAACGGTCCCACAACAAGCAGGCTTTGCGGGGAAGGGGAGAAAACATCCTCACACATAATATACCTACAACTGCAATATACCGACACGAAAAAATTTGACAACATAAATAGCGAAAAATCACAAAACAGGCAAAATCTTCTTCCGCATATACACCTTGGCAGAAATCTGCTCTCTGGGTAAATTTTCTTTGTCTGCTAGACATGATAAATCCTAAATATAAAAATAAAAATCCTTTGAAATCTACTTTTTGCACCCTACTTATGGATCCCCTTTCTAAGCGTAGATCTGTGGAACCAATTCACATATAGTCTAATCCAAATAAAAAGCGACCTGCACCCTTCTGTTTACCGGGTAAAAACTATTTTATATTAGAGATAGTATTTAAATAAAGGTATTGCTGCAGGCTGCACGGTTGCCTAGAAAAATATGGTCAAGACCACGGTGCTTACAGATAAGGTGGCCCAACTTTGGTATGACAGTAAACAGCCGACAGCTGATACATCGACGTCATTGGAGTCCTTGTTTTACCAATTTAAAATTTAAAACATAGTTTATACAATTGTTAAAGTCTTTTTAATTCACTATTTACAGACAAATATGAACACGATTATTACCTTATTTTTCAAAATACTGAAGAAATAACGACATTTGTTTAAAAAGAATCCCTTTGACGTCACATCTATCAACTGGCAAATGAAAGTTAGGCCAAATTGTCTCTAAGCACCTTGGGTAAAGACTATATTTAAATTAAAAACTAACCTCAAAATTTTTTACAAATCCTGTATAATGGCAATTTTTATTTTATTTTACTCTTCATGACAGTATTAATATATGACTATACTCTGTTCACTATAAATTGAGAAAAAACCTGAACAAAAATGTATTTCATTGGTTTAAAAAGTCAGTAACCATAGTTACCACAATAAAAAATGTATTTTATTGGTTTAAAACTACAGTAACCGGAGTTACTTACAAGAGGCGCGTTTGCGATTCGCACTTTTTTCACTCTAAAAGTTCCTAAGTGAACTCTATAAGGCCCAGTTTTACAATTGCAAGTTCAGTATATGTAAAACTGGGCTTAATATAGTTCACTTAGGAACTTTCGGAGTGAAAAGAGTGCATATCCCGAACGCGCCTAGGGTATTAATTATCAGTTTATAGTGGCCAAAGTATAAATTTTTCTTTCCAATTTTATAAATAAAGCCATGGGAATTTGTTTAAATTTAAAATTTTGAAAAATTATACCATTTTTGTGGTACATTCTGTATTATTTAACATGCATATTTAAGGGTTGTTATTATACAGGGTGTGTAAAAATTTTGAGGTTACTTTTTTAATTTAAATATTGTCGTGACCATATTTTTTAGGCAACTCTGCAGCAATACCCTTGTTTAAATACTTTATTTAATATAAAATAATTTTTATTTGGTAATCAGATGGGTCCAGGTAGCTTTTTATTTGAATCGCTTAGACTAGAACAAATTCATAAAAACACCGTTACGTTATTCACTTTGGAATATTATAGACATTTTTTATTTAAAATATAATATATAAATGCTCTCTATTCTAACAAGTTAATAAAAATACATAAATAAAATAATTATTTTTTCATACATACAAATTAATTACGTAACTTATTATTTTAAAATTCTAGAATATCACGATCAACGTGTAAAAATAGCTCTAAAACAAATATTCTTTTAACTTAAAATATTAAAATTTTAGTAAAACTTTGAAAGGGTACAGAATTATTTTTAGGTTCTTTCTTTTAAACACAAAATGGATAAAAAAATGATCTTATCTGACGTTTTGATGTCGTTTCACATGCGATTCATACGATAAAGATCCATTAAGATACTTTTTGGACAGTCTGTATACAGTGTGTCCCATGTTAGGTGTTACAAGAGGGTTAATGGATTTTTACATTTAGAATGGCATTTTGGGAGAACTGTCAAATGGTAGAAATACCAGAATTTCAAAATTGTTCTTTAATCGGGATTATACGGGGCAAGTCATAACTATAAATAAAAAAATGACAAAGAGTAGTAGTATACAGGGTTAGTAGAAAAAAAAAAGGAACGGTGGATCATCTCAGCAACCGTTAAATATAAATGAACAAAATTTTGAGCGTAGAGGTAACTGCACATGAAGAATTTAAAAATTATATTTTTAAGGTTGCCAAGTTTATAGCTTTTCCTCTAGGTTGGGAAATTTTTAAATTTTAAATGGAATACCAATTTTTTATTATTGTAATCAATTGCTTGTATCAACAATTATGACCTGAAAAATAAAAGTAATTTATTTAGTCATTTCTCATATAAACTTATACCTCGCCCTGTATATTACTAATTAAATTAAGATATTGTATGTATTAATTTTGGACCACGCGATTAGTTTGCCCAAAAAGTTTAAAAATTAAAAAAAATGGTCTATTTGATCTCTTGTAACACTTATACTGCCGTCCAACGGAAAAACACCGTATGTGAATAGGCTTATAATATACACATACGGTGTTTTTTTGTTGGACGGCAGTATACTGGCATTCTCTGTATAACATAAGATAAATACTTTTTTAACTATTAAGAAAATATTGGAATTTATTATTAAGTTAAATTTTAAATAATGTTGTAATTCTGAGTATATCTTCAATCTATGTAATACTTAGTATATCTTCAACCAAATTGAGTATATACATTAATGTTTTAAGCAATGGCGGTGTTAGACGAAACAAAAACAACAGTATTGAAAAACTACTACAAAAACGTTATATTCTATTAAATTTTAAAAATGATAAAAACTTTTTAGACTGCTTAAAGAAGTACCATTTAATCGTGTACCCTTCTGTTTGGAATTCTACAACTTTAAAACAACAATTTATTTACAATCTATTTTATAATATCATCGGAAAGGGACTATACAGAGTGTCTTGAGATACTTGTTTGATATTTGTCAATCGGAATAGTCCATGGTTTTGATATATTCTACAGCTGAGCAAAATTGTGTCCACCAATATTCTTCTTCGCCCGCGATTTGTCCTTGAAAACTATTGACAAATTGAATAGTGGATAGAAGAGCTTCCGGATTTACCTTAAAAAATAACAAAAAAAAAAAAATATTATGCTATTTGCTATGTGACAATAAAAATGTAATTTTGTATATTAGTGTCAACTTATTCTGCTACACTGGCATTTGCACAGCTTGGTTTACATACACGGTGTCTCAAAATTGACGCCCGTGCTTTTAGGATTAGGTTCAGGGGGTAAGAGTGAAAAATGTTTGATTCTTCTTCGTTATTAAGTTGCACACTATGGCCTTAAAGTGAGAAAATTGTTTCCTGATAGGTAAATTAGGATATTTTCAAATAATTTATGTAATAAAAAAGTAGAGGTGCTGTAGATGTTGTAGATCCTAAAAATGTTGTAGCTCAAATTCATGCTGCTGTGGCATTAAAAAATAAAAATCTGCTACAGAACAGTTCTTTTATGATTGATCACGCAAATGTTTTTCTTAAAGTATGTGGCAACTTATTTGAGCACATTTTATGAGACCAGTTGTTTTTTGATATTAATCGTAGGTTCTTGTTAATAAAATAATCCATTGATATAATTTTTTTTTACTTACTCAATAACAATAAAGAATAAGAAATTTTGACTTGTAATAGACCCCCGAACCAAATCTTAAAAGCACGGGCGTCAATTTTGAGAATCCCTGTATATCACGCATCAAAAATCTCAGTTATAGGATAATAAGAACAAGGGTTATTTTTGACAGATGTCGCTTCTGATAGATGCCATTTTTGATAGGTGTCATTTCTGACCATTGTTATATCTAACTATGGATGGTAGAGAGGAGAAGAACCATCGGAATGTATTAAAAAGTGTCCGTCGAAAGGAGCAACTTAAGGTGGTGCCAGAGAAAAGATTTTAACCAATGAGCATGAAGAGTGAAATATCAAATAAAAAAGGAAAGATATACTAAAATCCCTCTACTGGCAACTGTAGCGCCACCTTAATTTCCTTCTTTCCGATGGCAACTTTATCAACTCCCCTCCATCCTCCAACATCTAACAAATAATTCATGGGGTTGTATTATATTTTATTAACAATAATGATTAATTAAAAAATGGCTTAACTAAGCCCATTCGTTATTCAGATTAAGAAACACAATGTTGCAACACGGACAATCAGTTAATTAAAATGGGTATCCAGATTTAAAATAGCGGAAAATATTTACAAAAATCCCGCGATTGTTGGTATGGGTCTTGGTTAAAAACAAGCACATTTAAAAATAAGGCATTCTTCAGAAAAAATATTCGGCATTATTGTTTAAAAACTTAAATAAAACACTGTAGACACAAGAAAACCGACTTTGTACTCTTTTCCACATTGCATAATGATAACGAGAATCGATAATAATAACCACTAAAACACTTACACAAATTGTAGAATATTTTCTTATTTTTCTAGTGCATTTATTAAATAATGGATTGCCAATGTTATTACCTGCGCGAAACAAAAGTCCTATTCATGAAAAAATGCGTTTGTGCGCTTGGGTACTAGTCATCCCGGGAGGTGGATGCGTGGGTGCTAAACAGACTATCTGCATTATGAGAAAGAATTTATCAACGCCTTGTCTGGGTTTCCCGTTCGAAGCATGTTCGAAGTACAGTAGCTAAAGACCGTGTACCGTGTATTGTGCCATGGCTTTTAAGTACCCATGTTCTTACACCCCCGATTTGTTTACTGCGCAAGGTCGAAAAATACGAAAAATACTTCTGGCCACTGAGAATCTAAATCTGGGATATTTATGCTTTTAAGGGGGTGAAATGCACCACCCACCTTAAAAATAGTTTTTTTTCAAATATCTTGAAACGATTTGAGATAACTTTATGAAATCAAAACCATTATTTTATTTATTGCAAACTCTATCAGCCTCTATTTATTTTTTTCAAGATATTTAAGAAAAAATAAATTATAGGATGAATTTCAGAGGTGCATATCACTCCTTAAAAGTGTTTAATGGCCAATAAAGAAACACGTGATTTTTTGATGTACTATTGCAGTTTCATCAAAATCGGCGAGGAGCACAGGAGATAGTTTCCGTATGCACTAAATTGCAATTACCTCGTTGCCAAGTCACATAATTTTAATTGCTAATACTAACCTTAATTATCACATAAACCAACACAGGCGTAAAATCATCCGCGGTAGATGATCCGCCACTTTGAGAGAGAGCCAACAGATCCATAATGCATTTCGCACACCGCAGGACGCACTTCAACTTGTCCTTGGGCGTCTTGCAGATGTTGAGGGCTCGCAGGGCGTCCTGCGCCGGCAACCACGGGCTCTCCCTCAGGTACGTTTTTGGGATCATCAGATCTTTGTGGTCGGGCGTGATTATTTTCGACAAATTTTCGATGTGATCTTGTAGTACTCTAAAAAATAACGCATACATTTAATACGGTGCATTTCAATTAAAACAAGCCGCCCGGTATGTGTACACTAGACTGGGCCAAAAAAATAAACTTTTATTTTTTTTTGAAAAATATATCGAAAATATTATTTGGGGTGACAAAAAGAAAATATCGTAAAACTAGAAGATTTGAGCCCTTAATATTAATATTTAGAGGTCCCTCTCCTTTAATTTAGATTTTTTATTTGTACTTTCATTTTTGCGTCAAAACTTCCTAACTATCGAGGTAAAAAAATTATGTGGACATCTATCTTTAGAGAATTAAATTGCCTACAAAAACGTCTTCGAATAATCAAGGTTTAAACATTGACACATTTTTTGGATTTACCTGTTTTATTTTGGAATCTTGTAACCAACGAAAAAATAAATATATAGAAAAAAACAACATAGATTCTTAAAGGGAATTTCATGTTCTATAAAAAAGGTCTCTTAATGTCTTTAAATAAAATCGTTCTTTTAAAAGTTGATTCACAATTTAGGTTAAACACAAAACTATTGCTGTTTTCTTTATTTTTGAACCAAGTTTTTTCACTTTTTGGAACAAATTGATATATTACATTATCGAAAATCATAATTTTATCAATCTTTTCGCTTAAAATATATAAATTTCAGAATATATCCAAACCTTTTCAAGTTAAATAGCTATTTGTTAGATGAATAAGTAAGTATAATACATTGTTTTTTTTACCTCGATAGTTAGGGAGCTTTGACGCAAAAATGAAAGTACAAATAAAAAATCTAAATTAAAGGAGAGGGCCTCTAAATATTAACATAAGGGCTTAAATCTTCGCAATATTTTCTTTTTGTCACCCTAAACAGTATTTTTTGATAGATTTAAAAAAATAAATAAAAGTACATTTTTTAGCCCAGTCTAGTGTACACTTATAAAAAAATCCTTGACGAAGTCAATTTTTATTTTAAGGAGACATATTTTTTTATCAAAACTTACTGTTTTGGGGTTATCCCCTATCCCCACCAACACATGCGTCACAAAGTTTAGATGAGAAAGGGGGTCAAGTGATGACATTGCTTTTGCTACTTTATAACATCCAACATTTAAATATTTTTACTTTTTAATCTAGGGTACCATAAATGCGATAAAACTACTTTTGGAACCAAGTTGTCAAGAAAAATTAATAGTGAAATAGTGACATCTAATATTATACCCTTGGTCCAAAAGTAACCGTCCTAACACACACTTCTAGATTAAAAATTTAAAACTTTTATAGGTTATGTCAAAAGTAACAACAGGTGTCATTGTACTCGGAATGCCGTTTTTATTCAAATTACTAATTATATACTAGACGTCTCATTTAAAACAGGTTAAGATTGTTTTTGGCTAAACCTGAAATATTAGACAACAACCGATTTCGTGAAACAATGCATATTTATGTGATATACGAAGGTAACATATTTTAATTTTAAATATCACAATTTAAAAAATAAAAATGTATGCATTTCTTGGAAAGCAAGCCGATTTTAAAAATAAAAATTTACGTTTTCTAGGAATTTTTATAAATCTAAAAATAATGGAGTTATATGGGTGCTCCGTTTTAAACAAACTCTATTCAACCAAGGTTTACCAGAAAACTGGTCAAAAGTTTAAGTAAAAATAAAAATTACTCACTTATCCCTATCTCTATCTCCGTCGCCATTAGGATAGATGGCGTTGGTGTATACCCTGCTTATAATATACCTCTCTAAAGTAACTTTGATTAAGGTTCCTCTCTTGTGCAGAACATCTAAAACATTAGAAAAAGAAATAGGCATATTAAAATTAAAAAATAAATTAACGCAAGTATAATAATTTTAGGAAAACAGTTAAGGACGAAATAGGATTCAGGAAACTTCACCTACCCTGCCAGTGTTTGCTTTCGTGCATAATCGAAAATAGCTTATGGTAGAAATTCTGCAGGAAATCGCATTTCTCGTCCGCGACGTTAAGCTGCCTGAATTCGTCGCAGAACGTCAAAATGACTTGTTCCTGCTCGGAAAGGAATTCCCGGACGCATACTGCCGCGAAGTAGACCTCGCATTGAAAACGGTCGTGCTTGATTTGTTCATGGAGACTAAAAAAAAATGATGTCGATATATGAAATTTTGTAAAGTATTTGTAGGGGTAAGTGTAAATGTAAATATTTTAGATGTAGTTAAATTTGTTGTGATATGGTAATACATGTGTAATGTAATACACCCAGCATTACAATTGTAACTTAAGTTATGGTTCAGTTGAACTCAACTGGTATTTGAACCTGCTCATTAAAAATATTGTTACAATTTTCTATCACATTTCTCGACGTGGGTTTAAAAATTTAAACACTAGCCAACACTAAAATACTTTTTATTAAAATCACTATAACAACACTACAATGTACACCTTACCTATTTGCGATCTTATCTCCAACACTTATACCAAATAATAACTAACTGACTGGGACTCCAGCCTAATATACCTAACTTTACGTAGTTCTATACAGTTTGAAAAACTTTATACTTCTCTAGACTATTCTACTTATTATCTCTACAAAATACTAGAACTTAACTTATACACTGCTGTTATTTACGGGTGCTACCATGGAATAACTTATACTTGTCAAGCATCGTAACAATGTATTGCTATCAAATTTCAAAAGTGACAGCAATATAGTTTAAATAGACAGGTACCGGTCGAGTTCAACTGAACCATAGCTTAAGTGACCATTTTAGAACTGGGCATTAAAGGTACGGAAACAATTTTACTACAAATTTCTAAAGCTAAAATATGACGATCTAACTCAAGTTACCTTAGTACAAAATAAAAACATACAGGCAAATCGAAAACCTTCTCCTTCTTGAATTCGGTTAAAAAAGTGGATGATTTTGGATTTAGGCCCATATTCCATCTGGTTTTAGTTTTTTAACAAGTAATTTTGTTAGTTATTCGTGTATTGTCAAAATATTCAGCGGGAGCGGGTTTTGGGAGGTGAAAAATTAGAATATGCTATCAATTTTATTGTAAATTCTAGAGGGCGCCATCTGCACAAATTAAAACCGAAATTACTTTTTTGAGCCACTCAGTATTTAACTTAATAAATTATATATAAAAATGTTTATCCTTCAACACATTTTACCTCAAAAAGGGATATGTGATAAAAGTTTATTTGAGCAGTCATTTTTGTGGTATATGGATTTAAGTGGTTATACAAAAAAAAGTTTAAATAAACTCATATCCTAAATGGCTTAAATTTTATGATACAGGGTAGTAAAGTTGTAAAAATAAGCTTCTTTACCATTCTGTATCTCAGTAGTTAAGACAATGGGCAATATGAATAAAAATAAGCAAATGCTTATAAAATTTGAAGTAAATGCTTTTTGCATGATATAGAAACAATATAGCAAAAGCATTTGCTTATACTTAAAAGCAAAGGCATTTACTTTAAATTTTATAAGTATAAGCATTTGCTTTTTTACTTCATATGGCCCATTAATGCCCAGTTTTACAACAATTGCGATTTCAGTTTAGGATCAGTTGAACTCAATTGGTGGTTGAACTTGCCCATTTAAAATATAATACTGTCACTTTTGGCATTTACTTGAAAGCAATATATTTTAAATGGACAGGTTCAACCATCAGTCGAGTGTAACCATAGTGCAACTGATCCTAAACTAAACTAATTGAAGGATCCAATGCAAGAACCGGCCAAGTCCAAAAACGTAGATTATTAAATACTTTTAAGATTTTTATTGTATTTGTTTGATAGTGGTGACCCTTGCAGCAAAAGTTGAAGGATGATTTTTTTAGTTTGCTTGTTATCTAAAAAATAATAGACTTGTATTTGCAAAATTTGAAAAATCAGGCAATCACCATCGTCCATAATTCGCTTATTTTTAAAGTTATAGATCCCCTTCTTGCACAGAACGAAATATAATTTTTTACTGAGTAATAAAGTGATCTTAACTAAATTTGCCTAAATTGGACTTGGTTCTTGCATTAGACCCTTCAATTGTAAAACTGGGCATTAAGGACATAGGATTATTTAAACTTTTTTTTAGTATTATCAAACGATTCACACTCTTAAAGTTCAGAATCTTATTCTAAAAACACCTGTATAGATTAAACTTGGCCACATAGGAAGTGAATTTCTGAAATGCAGTTATTTCAAAAACGGCTGCTCAAATCAACTTCTACTAAGTATATCTTTTTTAATTCAAATATGTTAAAAAATAACAAAATTAATATAAAAGTTAAATACAGGGTGGCTCAAAAAGGTTATTTGGTTTTAAAATAAGTGCAAGATATTGCAGGTGGCGCCCTATAAATCCTACAATAAAATAAGAGTCTAACTGAATATTGTGACAATACACCAATAAATACCAAAATTATTTATAAAAACCTAAAACCATCAACACTCTGTATCTCTAAATTCATCCTCTTTTAGATTAAAGTAAGTTGGGTTTAACGTCATATTTAAGCCTCAAGAATTAGTAGTAGCATTTTTTAAGACCTTTTAGAGCCACCTTATATAGAGACGTGTAATGTTTTGATTTGGATTTTATTAACCGCTTTATTTATTACTAATTAAAAAGTTTCTGTTTTTACTACATAATATACTTACGTATTCAAGTACATTTCACAGAATAGCAATTCCTGCTTTGAACTAACCAAATACTGAATGTAGGTCGATCTGACTAAAATGTCCGCTTTCATGCTCTGGAACAACTTAAGACAACTTTTCTCGTTCAATAAATTAACGCACCTAATGGCTTCGGATATTCGAGCTACCGCAGACCACTCCCTTAACTTTCTCGCTTTTCCTAATTCCAGTTTTAGTAGAGTTTCAAGTTTTGTCTTAATACTACATGGGTTTTGCTAAAACACAAAATAAATACTTTCAGTTTTAGTACTTACACTCAATATACTGTTCTTAAATTATGGTTTCTTTGAACTAAATTTCACAGTTTCCTATAATTGATTATTTTTATATCTAAAGGGTTTAACAATAAGAGCGTCAGAACTTAAAAATGCCACTAAAGAATAACTACAAGTAAAATTTATGTAATTTTATTATTGAGAAAAGAAAGTTTTAGCAATATGTTTTAAAAATATTATTGCTTAAATATCTTCCTCTATTTTGTTCAGTTGGATGGATTCTTGTGGCCCAATTTCTGATTACTTTTTTAATCATATAACCAGGTTAATTTGTAATGATGCTGGAAATGTACTGCTTGAGTTCACGAATCGTTCGTGGCGTATTCTCGTAGACCTGGTTTAAGGTAGCTTCACAGAAACTAATCCAAGGGTGAGAGATCGCTTGACGTTGGCCGCCAGCTTACATTACTATTTCTCGAAATAACCCGCATTCTGGTGATACATTTTAATAATTTAATTTTTAATAGTTTCTACACGTTGTGATGATGACTATGACAGTTTAGTGATACAATTCTAAGAAATATTGCTACAGTAACATTTTAAAGTTATGACGCTCTAACGGTCGTATTCACTAAGCTCTCACTAACGTTATCAGACTGATAGCAGCTAATGCCAATGCTTTTGGCATAGGCATTAGCTGCTATCAGTCTGATAACGTTAGTGAGAGCTTGGTGAATACGACCGTTATTGGTAAACCCTATATTTGGCAACGCTGGCCTGTCCCCATTTTTAACACGTTTTTATTAGCTTCACTTATATGTATAGTATGAATGTTTTTAACTTCTTTTCGAACTGTCCGCCCTCAGTTGAGGATTTACAATACCAATGAAGAGAAAGTTTAGAAACACTTATTTTTGACATTAAATTGAAGTATAAAGTGAAAAATAAATATAGTTTAAACACGCTTTCATAGCATATTAAACTAAAAAGTAAAAAATAAATAAATTTCAAAAAAACTAAGAAACGCGCTTTTAAATCACATCTTACTAAAAAGTAGAAAATAATTTTTTAAATATTCTTAAAACAATAATAAACGAAAATACTAGTATTATTGTAAAAAGCGTGGGCACTGTTACATATTTTTCGTATATAGAGCGCCCGATGCTTTTTTATAATAATACTATTATTTTTTGTTCATATTGTTTTAAGTTTATTTAAAAAAATTCCCCTTATTAGTTCAATGTGCTTTAGAAGCATGGTTTTTACTTTCTTTAAACTATATTTATTAATAATAGGTTTAATTAATTGGACCGACTAACCAAATACTGTTGACTTTATTAAATTTTTACATTTTCATTTGTTATTAAGAACATGTCCACAGCAACGTCACACTGGTGGAGCAATAAAATAATGTTTTAAACTTAAATATGTGATTTAATAACCTAAGCGCGTGATATTAATCTGGATTTAACGCTGACCATCATAATATTACGTATCCCCATATAGGTACGCGCACATACGTCGGCATCGAACGGACGGTACGAAACGGAAAAAATACTACCAATGAAATTAAATGGGGCAACGCACATAAGTCCGGACGGTACGCATCGAATTTTTAAAAACGCCGCGAGAATATAGCAATTGAATTAAAAACCGGACGATACCGATACCGCTACGTGCCATATAGTTATAGGGATCCCTGGACCATTTTTCGAAGTTATTACTAACGAGCTTATTTTTTGTGAATAACTTCATTTTGACGAGACGATCAAATTTTTTCCTTACAACAATTTTCGTTGATGGTAGCATACAGGGGTAGCAGAGATTAAATATTTGAATTTGATAAATATCAAAAAACCAGGATGACGTACCACGCAATTTGTAGGACAATGTCGGTGTTAAATTATATAAATATTATTTAATCAACAGGTAAAAAATTAGCTGGTTAGTCATTATTTTTCACGACATCGTTGGTGGTAGGAAAAACCTTACATTTTGTAGGACATTTTTTTTTTTCAGTTGATTTAGATAATTATCTTGAAAATTTACAGACAAAATGCCTGTTCGTAATAAATTCTTGCTATCTGTTAAATCAACACACTTAATTCCTGTTACCCCTGTAAGCAACCACCAACGAAAATTGTAAGGAAAAAGTTAGGCGTCACTTCAAAATGAAGCTACTCTCGAAAAATTAGCTTGTTAGTAATGGCTTGGAAAAATGGTCCAGGGATCCCTAACTAATAGTGCTTTATCCCATGGACAAAAAACACTGTTTATTCAGTTATAACTCCATGTATTATTTTAAAAACTGTAATCCAATAGTAGCAAAACTAAATTAATTTTATCCTTATTATTTAAAATTCTTGCTATTCATGTCAACAGTTATGTTAAGCTGCGGCGTGCAGTTAAGTATTTTATTCTTATAGCAATTTTAAACGCTGCTACAAAAGTTTAGGTGTAGGTATTGTGTACCAACATACGTAAAAATTTTGTATGGAAATTTATAAAACTTTAGGGCATTGAATAACAATAAATTTAAACTGAAAGCCGGTAAATATAATAAAATTTTAAACGTCTTTTAACTTTGAAAAGACATAGAAAAAACCCATTAAAACCTAGTGCAGTTTTTATATTTTGTTGTTAACACATTCACATACTTTCGTTTCGTATATTGCTTCAGGTTGCGCCCAAGGTATCTATTTTTTACAAGGGGTATAATATCAAATAAAAACGTGACCCGAGAATAAAAAATGACAACGCTAAGTTAGTGATATTTGAAAAAATGTGTTCTCCCCTTAATGTCAGTGATCTCTCACACCAACCCAAAAATATTTGTTGTATCAACGTTGACTTTTTGTCTACACTTACAAACAAAATGGTTGAAGCCATCAAGAAATCGCGTTAAATTTGAGAATTAAAATGTGGATTGGTCACAGAGTGTATAGTATTCATTACCTTACCAAAATCTTTATTAGGTAATCGTGCTAAAACTAATATAGATTTGGAGATAAATTTTCGGTGGGTATCACCAAAAGACATTCTTATTTAACTACATTGTACGGATATTGGTTTTACCCGTGTTCTTTAAAAAATGCGTGACGACTCATGAGCCACCGGTAAAAATTCCTAAGTGGGAAAAGACCTTGCCTGCAGTATTAATAGAAAGATTTTAGTCATATTTAGTTTTCGCAAAAAAAACTTATCAAGGTTCAAAATTACACAGATTTCTATAATTTAGATAATCGAACAAAGAACTGTATAATTTAGATAATGGTATTTGTACTGGTCTGCTTTTTTCCCTTTTGAACATTTTCTTTTCCAAAACACATGGCTCAAAATGACATTTGCAACTGACAATTTTTGACAATGGACTTTTATTTTAATTTTTCCCGCGTCGACATAATGTGCGATACACTGATAAAAAAATCCGTCGCCTACCGTTCTGTCCGTTCGTACCGTCCCACAGTGCTTCGAGCAATGGACAAAATTCAAAAACTCAAACCCAAAATTTGGAAAGACATTGTACCATTCATTATAAAGAACCCTGTATATAAATATGTTAATATTTTTTCTTTTTTTTGCTTCTCGTTATCAGTAAAATAATCGTAAAGTTAGCCGTCTCATTTTTTCTATTTTGTACCTGATATTTAGATCATACCGTTTGAAAAGTGTGTGGTATTTAATCGTTGTTTTAATTTAATATTATTTTTCAATCCTTATGAATAATTCCAAGCAGGTATGTATAACTTTTAATATATTTTTCTACTATTTTTTTAATATTTTTGAACATAGTGCAAATTTTACAAAAACCCCCAAGAAAACACTTTGGTAATAGGCTTGTTTGATAGCTTAAACTGTGCTCTTTTAAATGGCAAAAACAGTTTTTGCGGTAATTTGCGGTTTAAGCAAATATTTGTTTTTTAGAACCTCTTGTCAGCGTAACGCACAAAGATTTACTAGAAACATGGCTGCTGGCTTCCAAAAAAGAAAAACCAAAGCAGTAAGCGATAAAATTTGTCAATTGATGAATATATCAAAAAGTGACAAACAAAATAGAAAAAAATTGAAAGCTGTCGGAATTTTTGTGCCAAAATGGATCGGAATTGTCAAAAAGTTTTAGAAATAAAACTAACCTTGTAATTCACCATAAGACATGGCTAGAATCTAAAATATGTTTGAATATTAATACTAGGATAATTATTAATGAGCCTGGACCTTCATCGAAAACTAAAGGTGGAAGACCTGCAAAAGATTTTACGTACAGTACCCAAAAAGAAAAGAAGACGAATTGCCGATTTGGTTTACAATTATACAACGTAGGAATACCGTTGCAACAAAGAAAGTCTTCCTTTACAAGATACAATGGCACTACTTTTGGATTTGGATCTTTCTTAAAGAAAATACAATTTGCTGAGGTCAGTCATAAATAATTTATATGATGATTGTTTGCCATCTTTTTATAAAGTTATGTGTTTTCGAAATCAATTGATTCCGCAAAATTTTACCTTTACAGAACAAGGAGCAGAAATTAAATAACAACTTCTGTTGCAATATACCTTTAAGAGCATTTCAAAAATTTTAGAAAGTAAATCATTAAATTTAAAATTAAATAAAAAGCTAATTTTTGTTTGTAAGTTGATGGGACTTCGGGGCATAGCATCTACAAACAAATAATTAGTAGTTCTGATACTATGACTGACAAATATTTGTTTTTAGTTGCTATGTCACCTCTTAAACTGGTAAATGAAGAAGGCGATGTTTTTTGGGAAAACTCTCGAACTTCGTCTACGTTTTATTGTAGACCCATAAAATTTTTATTTTCCAAAGAAAAGTTATGACTAATACCATTAGATAGGCCTTGAAAAACTAATATAGGAATGTGAAAGTTATTTTGCTCTAGCTTAGACCGTTTAAACGTCAAAAGCTGTCAAAGTGCTAAAATTGTCACTTTTCGGACACCATTTTCTCGAAAACAATTAAAAATCGGTATATAGTATGATATACAAAAAAATACTTAACATTTTAAGCAGAATTCAAAAATCAATTAAAATTTAGTCTGTTCCATTAAAAAAATATATGACTTTGTTGTATTACGCATTTTTGGAACACCCTGTATACAATATCTAAGCACTACAAAAACTTTGCTTTTCACTCTACAACTTTTGTATAAAACATTTTTCTCTAAAATGTCAAATAGAAAAGATACGGGAGCGGTCCATTTGTAGTGAATGACCCTGTACGTGAGTGCGAAATTAATTATGTAAAGTATGCCATATGTAGCTCAGTGTATAAGCTTCATAATAGTTTTGGTTTGGTTTAAATCGATTAAGTACAAAAAGAGTAGTGATTTTTGTCCCGTATTCCCATATACTCGAAGCACTGTGCGTCCGTCCGATGCCGATGAATGTGCGCGTACCTTTAAGGCTATGTGTGTAGATTTTTCTTACCTTAATATAATATGGAATTTCTGAAGTGTTTCCTAAAACTAAACGTAACTTTTTCTTAATATCACTAAACGTATTGGTCTCTGTATTGAGATTATCCACGTTTTCATTTTGATTCTTCATAAGTTTCTTGTTCAAGCCGTTTTCTTTCGCTGGGCTACTCTCAGCAAACGGCTTTGATCGATACTTCGCTAAAATATCATCTGAAGTATCTAAAAAAGAAAAACTATATTTTCAAATTTCCCGTGACAAAAGAGAATTTAAAAGAATATTTTGTGACTGGGATCTTTAACAATCTGAAACGTTACCTTATGATGGTTTTAAATCCAAAAACTTATATTGTAAGAACATCAATTTATTTATTACTAACTCGAAATTAGGACTTACAACATTTGACAGACATTTTAATAGTAGGTTTATAATAATTAATATAAAGTAAAGTAATCTCTTACCCCATAACAGGAAAAAATTCAACTTACCCGTGTTATTGGTAACAATCCTAACCGGCGATTCGTTTATTCCTCGCTTTCCCATAAACTCATCGACCTCACCGTTTCGCAGATCATCCTGATTCCTAAACGAACGTTTTTTGTATCTGAAACCATTTCTCAGTTTTCCGAAGAACCCGCCCCGTTTTGACCTACAAATTAGAAAATATTTAGTTCTGGGAAAAAACATTTCTCAGATCTATTCTTATTGATTACCAACTTCCATAATATTTGCTAAATGTCCTCTAAGCATAATAAAACGTAATAATAATTTAAATACCGTGAATCATCGTCCAGCCCCTTATCCACGCTCATATCGAAACTAATGCTCTTCGGAATCGCCCCCGTCGAAGCTGAAGGCTTCAAACTCCTATTCAACACTGTCGCCGTCTTTTTTATTGCACCCACCGGGTTCACCAGGCTCCCTGTCAGGTTAGTCGTCAGATTGTTGACGCTCAAAACTGACAGTTCGCTTGTGCTCTCCGACGGCGTCAAAGTGACATTTAAACTGCTGCCCGAACTGTTCAACCACGGTTTCGTCTCCCATTGTTCGCTGTTCTCGTTTATGGAGTTTTTGTTTTCGAAACTGTTGCTGGAACTGCCACTGGAACTAAAATTTAACATAAAACGCAACTGGAGAAAAATCAATAAAATACTAGCCACCTTCCAGATCAATTTCTCTTGTTGATGCCGAAAAGACGAAAAATTCTCGTCTCGACTTAACTGATTTTTGATTTTAAATGAACTTAATTACTAAATTCACACTTTAAACTCTAAATTTAGACTTTAATCTTCAAATTTAGACTTTAAAATTAAAATTTTTAAACTTAAATCTTAGAATTTTCGGTCTACTCCTATGTTCTTTTTAATAATAACTCTGAATACATACGTTAAACTCTGAATTTAGACATTTAAAACTGAATTCAGTCTTTTAACTATGACTTTAAACTTTTATCTCTGAATGCTTACTTTAATCTTTGAATTTAGACTTCCATCCCTGAATTCGGACTTTTGAACTTGTAATTCAGACTTATCTTTAAATTTAGACTTTAAACATGATCTTCTTTAATAATTATTCTAAATCCATCCTTTAATCATTAAATTTAGACAATAAACTTTAAAATTAGATTTAAACCTCTGAATTCTCGGTCTACTCCTACGTTCTTCTTACATATTAACTATGAATACATACTTTAAACTCTGAATTTAGACTTTTAGCTCTGAATTTAGACATTTAACTCCGACTCTAGACTTTCATATCCAATAAAGTTTAGATCAGGAAAAATAATCTTACTTACCTAGAATTTAAACTACAGTTGCTTAAGAGTATTTCCGTCGGTCGGTCACCGTATTTTTTCATGATAGAATTTTGTTTCATATAATTTTGATCATTCTCAGAATCCAAAAGACCGCTCTTGCCGTTAATTCCACTTGGTCCGGCCACACTGTTCAGATCATTTGGCTTATGAACCACCTAAAAAAATAGCGACATAATTTAATAATACCATAACCTGCTTTCTATTTTCTGTAATACAATTTGGCATCAGCTCATAATAAAATAAATACACTAACCTGTGCCTTTGGAGCAAACAAACTACCAGCAGCACTAGTAGTGACACTACTAAACGACACCATCGTCTGTGTGCTCTGCGAAACACCTTGCGCGATCGACTTAAACACTGTGTTGGCGTTACTGTCCGTCTCAGTGCTTATCTTGCCGTTAATTCGACCGTCCGGTTTCTTAAATTCCTGGAACGTAGCTCCGGTGACGTAGTTCTGATTGATCGATACAAAATTGGCCTCGTTAGTAGCTTTGCTGAAGCTGGACATGAAGGTCGTGTTGCTTGTTACATAGCTGGGACTGTTGACACTGAAAATATTTAAAATTTTCAAATCCGTAAATACAGGGAGGCTTTAGAGGGTTGAAAAGTTATAATTTTAATTTAAAAAAATGGAAACTTAAAGTATTAAAGTATTCCTACAGTATCCGCTATAGTTTAAAATCTTATTGTTTCATTTGTCCAAATTAGGGCTCGTTCTTACTGAATTAAAAACAATTTTTTTAGCTTACCTCACGCTCACATAGCTCGTATTAACGGCCACATTAGCCACGTAGTTCTGCGCAGGCGCCGATCCACCGTACGAACTTGAACAGTTGCTCAACCTGCGCGCGCTTGCAGCTTCATCCGTCTCCGACCTCGTGTCGTCCGAACGGGCGACGCTGTTCGTATCGTCCGACTGCGCAACACTTGCGGCGTCGTCGTTATCAACTTCCGTCAGACGCTCCGTGTCTGAGGTCATGACGTCCGTTGACCAGGCACTTTCGCTTTGAGTCTCAGATATATCCAGAATATTTTCAGCTAAAAAAGGACAAGAATATGATTTAATTTTAAGATTTACGATACTTGTTTAGATGACAGTGCCGTAAAAGAGTTTCATCAGTTCAGTCATTTTAACGGTTTTTTTTTTCTAAAAATCAATAATAGCCACTGATTTTAACTACGCATTTTAATAAAGAAAGTGTCGCTGATTCAATATACCAAGTTTCTTAAATAATTATAAATAACCAAACTTGCAGGATCGGGAAGTAAAGAGGGTGGGAAAGCTCAAAGCGACTAAGTGCTACCCACTGGAGAAGTAATGCACACATGTATCAGGTAAAATATGAAAAGGGGATATAACATTCATAACATACACGTTAGACTGGGCCAAAAAATCTACTTTTTTTTTAACATATCGAAAATATTGTTTGAGGTGACAAAAAATATATCGTGAAGGTTTGTGCCCTTAATGTTAATATTAAGAGGTCTATCATCGCGAGTAAAAGTTTTTTGACACCATTTTTTTTAATACAAAACTCGCTAAATGTTGATCTAAAGAATTTTAACAACACACATTCTACAAGAAAATTAAATTCCCTACAAAAAGCTCTCTTCGTAAACTGTCGTCAAATAAGAAGTTTCTATGTAATCGGGCTTTGAACATAGAACTATTTTTTCGATTTCGTTTTTTGAGTATGGATTTTTGTTACTACTACAAAATTTAATATTCAATTAAATCCGATACATATTTAAAGGAAATTTGACGCGCTACAAAAAGGTATCTTAACATTTTTTGATTAATTTACTCCTTCAAAAGTTATTCGTCGCTAAGTTTGAATCCAAGAGTAACTTCAACATCAAATAATTTTTGAAGGAGTGAATTTATTTAAAAAATTTAAGATATCTTTTTGTAGCGCATCCATTACATACAAAAATGTTAGTCGCGAAGATAGACCTCTTTTTATTAATATTAAAGGCTCAAATCTTCATAATATTTTTTTGTCACCATTTACAATATTTTCGACATTTTCTGGTCCAGTCTAATACATTCGCTGCAATTACGGTTGCTCCAAAATACCCAAATTTTTAACTTGTCACATCCAAAATTACGATGAAATGCCTAAACCAGGGGTCACCAACTGGCGGATCGCCGTCCGGGTCCGGACCGCCAACCTAGTTTGTGCGGACCTTGTTGCCGCTAAGAACAACAAAACAGGACCCTTTTGTGTTCCTGGACCTTAGTGAGGAACATTGAGAAAACAGATGCTTTTTGGTGATTAGAAGGCTTAATGACCAAAGTGACGCCTCGGTATATCTAAGCGAGCCATGAAAATAAAAGAAGCAGATGGTTCCTTAAACATCATTCAGACCATCCAAGTATCTTACAGATGAGGCCCTGGTGCACTTTATTAGGCGAATAGAAGTATTTTGACAGACCACTACATCCCTAGTTTATGTCACATTAAATAAAGGAAGATGATTGTTTTAGAAATAACAAAAAATTGGTCTTAATGGGGTGGTCACCCTGTAATATGAAAATTTAAAGAATCTAGAGAAAACCATATATGTAGTGATGTAAAGGGTAATATTACCGAGGTAATGTTACGAGCAGTTTTGGTATTATTACGTAATATTACCTCTAGATCGGTAACATTATAAATATTGTTTTTTTCCGCTCTATACTTTAACCAAATCAACGTGGCGACAATTTAACTGAAGCTAAACTTTTAATTGCAAAGAAGTTCAGCTATAAAACTGTCCAAAGTATTCTTTACAAGTAATTATGAAAGCACAGTACAAAATTAGAGTTAATAATATTTTTGCTAAGGAATTCATTATTTCCAGCAAAAAATCTATGCCTGGGCCTGTTTGGTAGGCAGGAATTTGCTTTAGTTCTTAAATAAGTAGTTGGCTGTAGACATTTTAAATTTACCATCGTCAACAGTCCCAAACGAAAGAACCTTTAGTACTTATGGATTTATTCATCGGTAAATAAAAAACAAACATACCGTAAAAAAGGCCGGAAAACTAACCTATGTTGCCCATATTTAAAATTTACTTAATAAAGATCATTCAAAAATAGCAGAAGCTACTGAGAAAGAAATCGAAATAAAAGAAGATATGATTTTCGAAGTTATAGACTTGTCTCAATTAAGGGAAGAGAAAGAAGAATCAGATGACGAGGTTGGGGATGATAATAAGGATGATTTACGATTATCCACTTTATTATTTAGTCAATTTTCGACTCTGACTATTAAAAAAAAAACGTATTTATTGCTTTTGTAATGTTTTTACAGTTAAAAAAAATGTATTACTTAAAAAGCTGTTTTTTTTATAAATTACCGGTAAATTTACATCCCTAAGTATATGGCATAAATACAAAAATATTTCAATTACATTCTTACCTAAAGGTAGTTCCTGTATAGCCTGATCGACCAGATGCAAGTGGTGCCGCTCGTTTCTTGATTCCCCTGCGTCTATGGTCTCGTTGTCCGACGACAAAACGTCTGTGCTCCAAGTCTCGGATATGATCGATACTGTTTCGTCGCCTTCCAGTAATTTTTTAATTTCAAACTTGCAGAACTTGTCGTCGATCTCCGATCGGATCTGTCTTGAAATATTCTGTTGGGGCTGAACGACGTTTTCCTGGCGATTTTCGGCGTTGATTCGGTCGTCGTTTTCGTTAACCTAAAAGTCGAGTTAATTACAGCCCTAACATAGGGTGTCTTCTGATTGTCATTTAAAAGCTTATCCATAAGCTAATTTTATGGAATAAAAGTTCATATAAACATAGGTCTGTAAATGCATTGCTTTTAGGATACAGGGTGTTAAACTTTTAGTAGATGTTAATATAATATAGCGTTCCTTTTCCTAATTGTGCTAAGAAAAGTTAAGGTGTACTACTAAAGCCAATTTTAGTAATTATAAACGTTATTTAAATATTTATTGTGGTTGTTACATAGTTGCTTGCCCTAAGGATTATAACTAAGAAAGCCACGTAAAAATGTTAAAAATTAACTAAGGGGGCGTCCATAAATTATGTGAAGTGTTTTTTTTTTTAATTTTGGACCCCCTCCCCCTTGGTGAGATTTGGTGAGATTTTCTTTAACCCCCCTATCCCTAATCTCACATGAGATTTATGGGAATGTAAAAATCACCATTTCTCAAACCGAAATTGATTTTATCACTAAAAATTTTTTGAAGAGCAAAAAAAAAAAGGTCCCCCATCCAAAAAGTAACACTGCCTTGGGAGCCTGTCCCAAAATTTGTTATTTTTTTTCCATTTCCACCTCCACAAAAATTACGTCATATTTTCACAGACCCCCTCCCCATAAGGTGAGATTTGGTAGGATTTTCCTTGACCCCCCTAAATGTCTCAAGCAATTTATGGACTTAATGGACTGGAATTAAGTTTTATTTTTAGATGCTTCACCCAGAAAAAAATTAAAGTTGCTACAAAAGTCAGTGGCATATATTTTGTTTGTCAATTATATTACGATTTTACGAATACGAGCATCTCTCCGAAACTATCTGACGGATTAATTTCAAATTTACAGAGAATATACTTAAAAAAAAATAGTTTTTTTTCAAAATCGCAAGTGGATATAACCCTTTATTTTTTTTTAAGTTTAGTACTCTGTATACGCCCTTAAATAATAATATTTGGATATTTAGAACAAAAATATATTTCAACTTCGCTTCTTAAAATCACCTAATGATTCACACTTTAAAATATGAGTATCTTACTTTAAAACACCCTGTATATAAAAATGACTGTAACTTTGTCGATACGCTTATAACATTTAGAACATTTTAAATCGATTTACCTGACTGCTTGGGGTATCCCTCCCACTGATATTCGGCGTTCCCCGTCCAGAAACGTTTGCCGACACCATATCGGACAGATTGTCATTTTGATCTTCATTTTCCAGCTCTAAACTACTAGCTACCGAATGATTGCTTGCTGCTTCAGAAATAGCTTCCAAATTATCCGATGTATTACCTAAAACGTCAATAAAAATCACTTTCGTTAAAAAATTAGGCAATAACAGACTTTTCAGAGTCCGCAAACATGATATTTGACTAATTCTGGTTGAGTACCAAAGATCTATAATAATTTTAGCAGTGTATTCTTTATACAATCTGAGAGAGTTGATAAAATCTGAAGGCCTTAGATCTGTATCTCTTGGATACGTTAGTTCCAATCCGTTACGTTAAACTTATCAATACGGCACACGTATCCGTATCGCGTATCCCGACTTTGATACGTCAAAATTAGAAAGGAACAAGATTGATAACCAAAAAATTTGATTGGTTAATTGAGAAGTAAGTTAAAAGCTAAAAGGTAAAAACATTGGGTCCAAAATTGCATCCATCGTTAAATTAAACACATAATAAAGGGCACTTGAACCACAGTAAAATCACGAAAAAAACCGTTGGAAAAAACTATTAGACACCCGTTAGGTTAGGATACAAAACGTGAACCAAATTGGTTTAAGTGGTTGCATAAAGAATTTTAATTTCGTTACGTAAGTGGCCGTGCTTTTAACTTTTTTTGATCGCCGACGTATTGTCTCTTGTTGCGTATGTATTTGTATTGCGTATATTGTTGTATAAGTGTGCATATTTATGGTGTTGCTTTTTGTCTCTGATATCCATAGTGCTCATACCTATCGATCCCTCATCGGCATATCCCGAATAATTCGTCTTGATGTCCCCGTTTGGCGGACCACTTGCCTCAATACGGAGCGTGTCTTTAAGTGAATCCTCAAAGACTTCACACTCGCTCTTGATCGATACGGTAAGGTCTATGACTTTGTCTTCAGGCAGTAGACCTACAGGTTCAAATATGACCCCGTCAATGGGAAACACGATGATTGTGTTCGTGTTCGGCTTTTGATCGTCGGCTGATCGCTTAGCGTTTTGATTTTTTGCACCTGGAAATCAAACATAACACAAGATTAAAACTAATAGATACTAAAATAAGGATTTGATTTACCTAACACAAAAAAATAATTAAAATAGGAAGTTATTATCCTATTTAACCAAAATTACAAAGTTTCCGATTTGTAAATATGTCTAATTTTGATATAAAAATAAATAAGCCCTTTTTTTCGCAAATAATAACCTAAGAGAATTTTGCCGGAAAAAAAAAATTTGATTGTGTGAAAGGTTGTTACTTGGCAATTCCGCGAATAAGATTTTCAATAATATCACGAGCCGTCAGGCTTTTTAAATATGATCATGTTGGTTTTTTAAGGTAGAAGCAGGTAGGAGTTTGGCCAATAGAAAACAGGAGGTTGCTATGACGTTTTGTCAGTGTAAAACTCTTTAGTAGAATAGTCTCAAAAATGTTCACTTCAATGTTTTCCCAAAAGTAAAAAATTAAAATTTTAAAAACTCTCCCAGTGTTATCTGGACAAAACGATTATCCAACGAACGAACTTAAATTTGTTGGTACCACATGATCTAGCATCGGGATACAAATCACCTCATAATTGCTGCCATTGCCATATGTTTTGGAATTTCTTAACAAAAATTGTACACAATATTCTTCTAACCCTATATTTTAATGTATCAATAAGGTAAATAAATAAACTTAGCCTGTGTTGTCAAAAAAAAAAAAAATCTCTACCCTTGTTAAGAACAATTTTACCAAATTTTTCTTCAAAAATATACATATTATATACATAATTACCAATGGATCCTAAAGAGAAAAATGCTGGTTTTTGCCAGCACCATTTGTATAATCGGTGACCCCGTTCGGACGAGCCGATTTAGGGGAATTGTCTCTTGAGGAAACAGTGAGAGAAGAAAGATGCTCCTCTATCGACACACTAAGAGCAGGATTTTTTCAATGTTGTCATTTTCCAAACGCATCATTTGCACTTTTTGCAAAAACAAATCTGAAACAAATATACAGCTCATGCAGCACAATGCAAATTATTACTAATTTAAAAAAACTGTAAATATGAATTATATTTTTTTAAATTTACGGAATATCAAGTAATTATTTGGATGATAATTCGATATTTTTTAGTTTGGTTAAAATACTTGGAACCCCTTTTAATAAAAATATATCTAAATAAGGTTTTCTGTCCAAATAAAACGAAGTATTTTGTAATTTAAGTTTAAAGGACGTTTTATGCATCACGTGACGTTTAGTGTTCGTTGATTGGTCAGACAGAAAAGCCGGTAGTCGATTCTCGACTTTATAGTAGTAGCGCCACCTATTGATTTCTAAAAGAAACGTTAAAAACTTCAGGCATTTTTTTAAGGTTGGTGTTCTCTGATCTGATTCTCTGTAGATGAAGTACTGTTGCCTCGTAAGCCTTGGAACCTGGCAGACCATACATCATCAGATGCTGTACTCATAAAGTTTACAATCAGGGTATTCCTTTTACCTTGTAGAACCGTTCTCTGAACTGTCAATAGTGTCAAGAACGGTTGTACAACATGAAAAAATGTAAAAAATTGTAAAAGGAATTGACATTTTCCTGCCTTACTATTATTTTTCGAATGGCAACCTAAAAGGGCAAGCACTTTTTGAATAAAGAATTTTTTGACAATTCTAACGATACCAATCAATTTGCGATCGACTTAAAAATAAAGTCATGAATAAAGGATCATAGCCAACTAAATGCAATAATACAAATGGCTCTGAAAAATAAAGTAGGCGTAAAAACTATTCAAAATGTCGAATTACTATTTAGAATTGTCTCAGGAATCCAAAAAGGGTAAAATATACAGGGTGTTCCATTTAAAAATGCAGTATTGGTGAAATTTCCGGTTAAACCGGTATTAACCAGAAAGTAAAAATGATGCGAAAACTCTCCTCTTTCTACACCATTTACTCATACCGAGTATCATTTTGATATATCTAATACTCTAGAATATATGCCTTGACTAACAGATCCGTTGACACAGGGGTATACCACTTCAAACCCCCAAAACCCCCCATAATGTATACCGAACTATTAAAAAATATAACTTACTAAATTATTTAATTCTTCTTCTGTAAAGAGCATAATATCCCTCACGACCTGCGGACTGCTGTCAATCGGCGGATCACTAGAATCCATGTCGAAAAACAACAACTCCACGAAATTAGCCATGCTGTTTTTGTCGATATTCTGGAACACATCCGTATACTTCTTATCGATACCCTCGAATTTATCAAGGGCCAGTATCTGCAAGATTTTGCCCACCTGGATCAGATTGTGGCGGGCTATTTCGGTCATTTGAGAGTTGAAGATGCCATATTGTTCAGGATCGACAATCACGGGGCATATGAAAAGGGTGAATATTAGTTCTGTTGTAATGGCGTTTGCCTGAAAAAATTAATATTAAAAATAATATACGGGGTGTTTAAAAAAAAAAGTTACAATAAACCGATGTCTTAAATGTCTTTTAAGATGCACAATTTTATTTAATTGTTTGACTGGGATTTGGACTAATTATTATTAAAGAAACATATGCTACGCCACTGTTTTTACTCAGCACAAAAATTATTTTTAAATATTAATCCACTTTTGAAAAAAAAATTGATCACTAGATTTTCTTTCGTCGGAAGAGCTTCTTTCCAGAAAAAAAATGGATTTCTCCATATGCTCAAATGACTATAACGTGGTATTTAGCAGAAGATGCTTTTCTGCTATTTTAAAGACCTTCTTGTTAAAACTGTTGTAAAAGTAAGGTAAAAGATTTAAAGAAATAAATCCTTGCTTCCTTTAAAACAATAAATAAAAAAATGGATTTTTATCTTGTCCACCCTCAAAAGTTTATTATATTTTCAAAACTGTAAATACATTTATGAAAAAATATTAAGAACAATGCATGCAGCAATTAGATTTTAACTTACACAGTATTTCGAATTTAGGATACCATACCAACTATTTAATTTTTTTATGACGGCTATTTTGATTTTCACAACATAAAAAAGACCGTTTCTTATGGTATACAGAGTGTAATTTATTTGATGGCTAAAAATACAGGGTATGATTCCTTAGCTTATTTTAGGAAGAATAGTTCATATAAACATATGACCCAAACATCTTAACTTTTGAAATACAGAGTGATAAAATTTCAGAAAAAAAATCTATTTTTTAAATATCCTAACTATTCTTTACCCAATTTTGTTTTAATTTAGCAATATTATTAATGGCATTAAGGGGGTGATTTATCACTAACTTAATTACATTTAATACGTCCAGTGGCGTCTCGAGAGGCAACGTAAGGAATATTTCCAACAAAATAAAGTTACGCCACTGACTGAGTAAATGTGTGTAAAATTTTTGTGCTTTCTTTAAATTAAATAAATAAAAATGCTGCTTTAATGTCTCTTAATTTTTTCCGTATCTTGTTTAGTTTAAGAGAAAAAAATCACTTAATTCCATATTTTTAGACCATAAAAGAAGCAATGCGGGATCTTTTCTTTTAATTATGTAACAAAAATAATAAATACTTATTTATTTAAGGTTTATATCCAGTATAACAGTTTTTACTAAAATAAGTGTTTTCAAAATTTTAACACCTTGTATCTTAAAAGTTAAGATGTTTAGGAAATATGTTCATAAAAACTTTTCTTTCTAAAATGAGCTAAGGAATCATACCCTGTATTTTTAGCCATCAATTATATTATACCATGTGTATACAACTTATAACAAATATTTTATTTTCATGTCAAAATATTTTTTAACCAATGAGACCACATGCCATTAGCTCTCTATAGCAGTATTTTGTGATATCTCTAAAGCCTTTGATTGGATTAACCATAAACTTCTTGTGCAAGAATCCAGTCCTTCGATTCTATTAAAACTGTCATAGACTGTTTTAGGCAAAAGACAATAGAAACAAAGTTTGTTTGGGAACACATAGCCTTCAATTTTTAGAAATAAGTTTTTAATCCCCCATTATTTTACCTCCTTTGCACAAAAATTCTTCTCTATCATCTTGTAAATGTGACAAGCCGTCCAGGCCATAGCCTTTGGAAAGCTGTAGACATTCTCCAGGAGTGACTGTATGAAGTTGTTGGTAAAATGCGCCAATTTCGATACCACTTCGTTTCTATATTCCACCGCGTCCTTATACATTTTTAGATTGTCATCTTGCCTAAACCTAAAAATTTAACAGCATTTTCAGTTAAATAAATAACAAATTAGAGGGTAAAGAAAAAGTTTTTTTTAATAATATTTTATAAATAAATCTGACGACACTGAATGTTTTCGTTTTCAAGTGCAATCAGTTTACACTTTAAACGGACAGGGATATGACTGCCCGCAACGTTGTGTGAATAATAGAATAAGAACAATGGAAGTCTGAAACTCTTTAAGTATTACAATTGAATCGTGGTCTACAACATAGAGACAAAAAAATCTTGTTAACAAAGCTTTAATCAATTAGTATTTAATATCTAAAAGTTTAAAATTAATAAGTCATTTGGAGTAAAAAAATAAGAATAATAATAAAAACAAACAACTTCATACAAAAGCAAACAACATCATTTAAAATAAACAACTTTAAAAAATAATATAATGATATACAGGGTGTCTCTAAAAGGTCGTTACAAAATGCTACCACTAATTACTTGAACCAAAATACGACGATCTAACCAAATTTACCTTAGTTGACAAATTGATCGTTTGCAAGATACAGGGTGTCAAAGTTTTTATTTTATTGTAGTTATATTTAAATACTTTATTTATTATAAGAAAAAATCACATAATTTAATATTGAGAGGTTTTTAAGGGTGGGGAATCGAAATATGCTAATGTTTTTGTTGTAAAATGTAGAGGGAGCCACCCGCAGTCTATTGAATAAATAAATTAACTTAACTGATAATTTCCTTAACATTAACATAACAAACATAATATTGTTCTTTTACCTCATAATTGTTTTGTCATGATCCACATCCAGATAATAATCCGAAAATGAAAGAAGTTCCAAAATGGGTAATTCTAGAGCTGCACTGAGGAAAAATTTTGCTGGTTGATATACTTCGTGAAATAAAAATATAGATGTCGAAACGAGCAAGATCTTTGTTTAATTATCCTAAAAGTAAAAGTATGATTTAAATATACAGTCTTTCAAAACGTGCAAAAAAGTATAGGGACCCAACGTTTATACAACAAACTGCTCTTTATTTTGCAAAAGAAATCATTCCCTTAAGCTTTCCACATTGGCTTTAAACACTCTATATAAAGTACTATCTATACCGGGTGGTGCATTGCCAGACTGACCATAGCAAAGCCCTTGTAAATTTTGATACCATTCATTATTGGCTTCCCTATTGATTTTACAACAAAATTGTATCAGACTATTTCGAAGAAGTTAATCAGATAAGCTTACAAATTAAATTTCGTTATTTTCTAATAAGCCAATCAAATGTTATTTAGGAAAAACTATTTATAAAATCGTTTCATACCTGAAGCATTGTAACGAATAAAATGTCTTGTCTCTTGTCAATTTTTAAATTCACGTTTTACACTCTATTAGTAATTCATTGTTATTTAGTCATTACTGGTGGATTTATTAGAATATGTATCAGGTGTGCAACAATTTTACAAATAGTTTTTCTTAAATGACCTCTAATTTTTTTATTAGAAAATAACGAAATTTATTGTGTGAGCTTATCTTATTAATGTCTTCAAAACAGTATTTTACAATTTTGTTGTAAAATCAATAGGAGAGTGAATCTTTAAAGGTATCAAAATTTACATTAATCATGGCAGGTCTGGCGATGCACCACCCGGTTTCATTTATTAAAATAAACATTTGTTAATCAAATATTAATGGATCCTACGTCCAAAGACCTTCAATGGAAGATGGATTGCTTACCGTCTAGGATTGTCACTCTTTAGCAGCTGCTGTTTAGCAAGTTCATACAACAGATTAAGCATATATTTAGTATCTTCCGCAAATATACATCCACCATATAATCCGTTTAGAATACATTGCAGGATCAAGGAATACTGTATGTTGTCTTCAGTTATGGTTTCACCTGTTATAAGCCATTTCGCTAGTTGTTTAGGTTGAGATCGTAAAATATGGAGTAGATTCGAGATCTTTAACGCATTCTGAAAAAATTATAATGGTTAAAAAATTGATATTTGACATAATTGTAATAAGATATTTGGTGACTGATTCCGAATCGAACACCACGATGATTTTGATGATTTTTTACAAGCAAATTTACCTTCTTTTTATTATATTCCCCGTCTTCTTGCACTCAACTCTTGTATTTATTTTACACATTTTTTTCTTTAAATTGCTAACTCACTTTCAAGTATTTCAATCGCAATAGCCACTGCGGCTGCATGGCTAGTGCAATTTAATGAAAATAATGTGTAATATACCAGAAACACATTTTGTGTATCGTTGCAGACTAAAATCTCGGTAATTATTTATGTATATATATATATATATATATATATATATATATATATATATATATATATATATATATATATATATATATATATATATATATATATATATATATATACAAAGATTACGAATTTCTAGGATTTTTAGCCGGACACGTTTCGTTTTTGAGATATTAATCAACAAACCTAAATAAAAAAACTAACTTAAATTCACCATATGCCTCCTTCTTTTGGGCGCAATTCTGGAGTTTTTCACTAAATTGGCACTTAATATTTGTGTGTCCACCTCTTAAAACCCCATTTTTCGATTTATTTTAAATTTGCTTTTCGAGTTTGATAATGGATATCTCGAAAACGAAATGTGACTAAAAATTCTTTCAAATTCGTGATCAGCGCCAAAAAACCTTGTATACCATTTTTTATTAAAATCGGCGATGCATCCGGTTTGAACTTAATTACCAAAATTTCTTTTAGATTAATAAATATAATTAGCGAAACAAAAATTCTTCATGAAAAAAATGGTAATTCACTAGAAACCCGCGGCAACTTCTAATTTGACGAATTTTGCTATACTGGGGTTTTGGAAGAATTTTTTGCTCGTTTTGCTCTTGAGATATTATTCATCATCAAAGTTGAAATTTGAACTAATCCCACATTCACTATGTTTCCCCTTCTTTTTGCACACAATTCTTGATTTAAAGTTAAAGTGGAATACAATATTTGATTTTCACCTTTTAAAACTCCGTTTTTTTACGTATTTTACATTATTTTTGCATTAAATTACATAGTTTCACTTTCAATCATTAATTTATATCGTAGTTGGCTATGCTGGCGTGTATACATGGTTACCGAATTTATAAATTAAACTTTTCCAATTTGATTAATAAAAGATGTAAAATAGTTAGAAAAACGGGGTTCTAAAGGGTGAAAATCAATTATCGTATGCCACTTAAGCTGTAAATCCATAAGTGTGTGTGCAAAAGAAGGAGAAATATAGTGAAAAAAGTTATTATTATTAATTATTATATTAAATATTAAATTTGATGATGGGTATTTCGAGAACGAAACGTATCCGCCAAAATTTGTTTTTTAGATTCGTGATCAGCGCCCCAAAAAACCCCGTATACCAAAATTCGTCAAAATCGGAGTTGCCGCAAGTTTCTAGAAAAATACCAAAAAAAAACATTCAAATCTGATAAGCTAACAATTAACCGATTTTTATTTATATTAACGTTAGGATGTCCTTAAAGAAAAAAAAACAATAAATAAAAGTGAGGCTATAGAATAACATGTCCTGTTTTTTGCTTACCTGAAATCCCAATATATTTTTAGCTTCGACAAACTCCGAATTATGAAAAAAATCAAATTTCTGACAATTCTGACTGGTAACTTTCCTTTCAAATAACAGTAACCTCTGTTTATTTGTGAGCCACGACGCTTTAATCACAGTCTGGGTTTTATTCCGTATAAGTTCATTTAACTCTTGAATATCGAGTTTTTCGCTCTTTATAAAAAGTTTTTCTTGTCGCAATTTGGTAATGACCGTGAAGATGTCGCAGTCTTCGTCGTCTAGAGACTCGTTCTTCATGTCTTAGAGCCTGGAAATGAAAACGGAGCATTCGAAATTAAAAAAAAACAGTTATATCGTTTGGCGCCAATCGGCGAGCTCGTTGCATAGGTGAATTGTAGGGGAGTACATAGTAGATTGGTGGAAAGGATTTTATGTATGCATTCTCTATGGGTTGCCGTTCTGTTTCCATACCGGTATACTAATATTATAAAAAGGTAAAGTTTGTAACTTTGTTTGTTTGTTAGGGCTAATCTTTGAAAATACTGAACTGATCATAAAAATTCTTTCACAATCAGAAAGCTACACCATTCAGGACTGCTATAGGCTATATTGGTCCGTCAGCCAGCGACAGATTTTCGTGACCAATTTCCTCTTAGTACGTAACTCGTAAAATGTTTAAGGGGGTTCTACATGAATTGTAGTGAGCGTCAGCTGCGGCGACGATGTACATACATACATTATACATGGTGCTTCAAAGAAAATATTCATATTAAACTTGTGTTTTTCTTAAATGAAACACCATGTATATCAGTTTAGTTTTGGATTGTAGAAATAACTTAAATTTTATCAGCAATACCTATACAAAAGTGTAAGGTTTTTAAGATATTTAAGATTTTTGAAAAATTCTTGACAAAAATATAATATTAATATATCTTACCTTACTTACGCATGAATTTGTATATTATATTAGATTGCTAAAAAATTAACTGTATCATCACCTACATTTAAATGTTTTACCAAAATTATACAGGGTGTTCAGAAATTAATATAATAAATATTAGTTTCTGAACACCCTGTATAATTTTTAGTAAAAACTGAAATGTGGTGGTGATTGTACACTTACTTAATTTTCTAGCAATCCAACATAATAAAAAAGTCAAGCGTAAGTATGGTAGGATATATTAAAATTTTGTTTTTGTCATGATTTTTTCAAAAATCCCAAATACCTTAAAAACCTTTTAGTTTTGGTATAGGGATTGATGATAAAACTTACATTATTTTTAGTTCTACAACCCAACAATGAACTAATATACAGGGTGTTCCTTAAAAACCGGCTAATATTTAAGGAGGTTAAAGAAATAAATCTTCCTATGGACATATGTTCTAAACGTCTTAACTTTGGAGATTGGAGTGTCAAAATTTAAAAAAAACTATTTCTTAAAAAAGGCAACTATCCTTTACCCAATTTTGTTTTAATTTGGCAATATTATTATTGGCATAAAGGGGGTAATTTATCAATAACTTAATTAAATTTAATAATTCCAGTGGCGTCTCGAGAGGCAAGTGAAGGTTAATTTCCACCAAAAAAATGGTATGCCACTGACTGTGTAAAAAGTGCTTTCTTTAGAATAAGCAAATAAAAATACAACTTTTGTGTCTTCTATTTTTTTCCGTATCTTGTTTAGTTTAGGAGAAAAAAAAACAATTAATTGCATATTTTTAGACCATAAAAGAAGCATTGCGGGATATTTTTTTTTAATGTGGTTTTTTAAATTTTTTATTAGCAATTATGTAACAAAAATAATAAATACTTATTTAAATAGGGTTTATATCCAGTATAACAGTTTTTATAAAAATAAGTGTTCTCAAAAGTATTGGTTTTTTCAAAATTTTAACACCATGTCCAAGAACCACCACCTTAAATATTAGCATGTATTTAAGGAACACCCTGTATAGAGTGTTCCATTAAAAAAAATAAGTGTAATATGGATCTTTTCTTCTGGGGCACCCTGTACAATTCCACCTTTGGAGACGCAGATGATGCTCACAACGATTCATGTACAACCCTCTTGAAGCATTTTACGAGTTATGGACTTAGAGTGGGTAGTGGAGTAGAAGTGGGCACGGATCGGCTAGTAATAAATAAACATAAAATGTGAAGAACTCATCAAAATGTTATTTTTGTTGCATAAACACCCACACCCTTTCTAGAGGTGCTGATGATATGACAGCACATAAAAACTGCTTCACTATAAAAGTTTACATTTTATATTTTTACTTTAAATCAGTTTTACCTTATTATAAAATAATACGTCAAAAGCTAATGGAAAGGAAATGCTGAAGGAAAAAAATTTCGAGAGCATCACAAACTATATACAAGAACAAACAACACTATGTCTGATTACTTTGTACCAGAACAGGGGTTACCACAAGGCTTAACACTATCTCCCTTGCTATACAACATTTTTTGTTCAAACCTACTTCCTTTTTAAAACCCCAACTCATACATATTATGGTTTGCTGACGACACAGCTTTGGTAGCACATGGAAAAACAATTTTGCTAACAGTAGAAACCCTACAAAAACTAACTGATCACATCCTTGAGTGGTTTAACAAATAGCGACTGTCAGTAAACCCTGTCAGTAAATTTTCAATCATCACGCGTCTCCAACATTTCCAAAAATTACCATAGAAGATACAAATATTCAACCGACTCTAACAGCAAAATATCTAGGACTAACCATAGACTCCAAACTAAATTTTAATTAGCACATGGCCATAGCAAAGAAAAAAAAATTACAAGAGCTAAACAGTTCTGATCACTTACATAAAAAAATCAAGGAATATCCACTCTCAAAGCTGCACACATATATTCAACAATATGCAGGCCAGTGATTGAATATGGTTCCATAATAATGATGAATGCGCGAGGACCAGATGGAACAATCTTAAAACTGGAGAAACAACAGCTCTGAGATGCCTTACTAAAATCAGGCACCCAAACAACCCACTGTTCAACCAATCCAACAACTTCCTCTATTCAAAAACCAAACTGCAACCATTCCAGGAAAGAATCGAGTATATGGAAAAAAAATTGCCAAAAAGCCCAGCAACATAGCAATGCTAAACCCAAGTTGCAGAAACAGAACTCAAGGAGTCAACCCCAAACACAAATACCCCGAGGTGACATTATGGGAATGGATCCTCGGAGTGGCAAATGCTGAATGAACCAATTCTAGTCATAGCGGCAATAACCTATTAATTTATTATTTATTACACTGTACATATTTTTTTTGTTTTGTAGAACCAAATAATTATTATTATTATTATTTTCTATTTAATAAGAATAATATTGTAATTTACCAATAAGATAGTAAATTTTATAGGCTGAAGGACCAATGGTCAATGGCCTATTGGGAGACCAATAAATAACATATAAATAAATAAAATAAAAAAATTCTATAAGTAGCGGTGGTACAAAAAGGTACCACCTAACAAGGTGATTTTAAATATAATAAGCAATTATCTTTTTAGTAATAATATATTAGAGCCCACCCAAGTGGAGTATTTTACTAAAATAAAACAAAATAAACAATAATTTTAACTTTCTTTACTTATATTTTCAACATTTAAACACGCTGAACAATTGTAAAGAACCCAATTGATTTTGTTCCGCCATGCTGTTTTTATTAACCGATTTTTGCTCAAAATATTCTAAAAGCCTGTGCACGATTTGACCAGGTTTTTTACAAAATATACAGCACTTAAAAAACGGTTGCTCGTAGCCATTCTTACAAAGTATACCTTTTTTGTGTGGAAAGCATAGGGGAGTTTACTGATTTATTTAGATGAAACATACAGAGTAGCACAAAAAAGTTCAGACGTTTTAGAGAAATTTAAATAGTGTAGCTTGCCCCCTCTGGCTTACACATAAAAAGTAATATCAAATCTAATAAGGCTTAGATCAAAAAACCCTTAAAGACTGAGTATCACTAAAATATTCAAAACACATCAAAAAATATCGAAAAAAATTAAAAATACTTTTTACTTCGACACTTATCTTCCTTATTATCAACTTTGGATATAGATATGTTTGGTTAAATCTGACTATTTTGGCATAAGGAATCTGTGGTTTTTATGTGTACCATTAATTAGCGGACACCCTGTATATAGAATCAATTATTACATATTTAAAATGGGTTATATAACAAAACATCAATCTTATATAATGCGATAATACCAGTAATATAGTATAATTTATTGTGAAATCTCCGTTTGTTATCAAATCTATAATTCCAAGGTAGATTTTATCGACATATCCTCTTATTATAAGTGTAAACACATTTGTTTAAAACAATTATAAAATAATTATAGCCAACCTTCATTGTCATAAAATTTAAAAATTTATTTTTCTTTTTTGATCAATACACCATTAAATTTAATAAACAAATAAAATTGGAGAAACAATGAATTAAGCCATTGGCTCAATGACAGTGAAGTGGGCATATACATTCCAACAAATTTTAATCTTTCTAATTACTTTTGTAGAAAGGAAAGTACAGGAGGGGGAGCCTCAATCTATGCTAAGTCGGGAATTACGGGTAGACCATTAGAAACAGCCACTAGAGCCATAGAGAATGATTGTGAGCTTTGTTGTGCAGATTTTTTTTAAATAATTATATTGTAATTAGTGTGTATCGTCCACCTGTTGGTCAGTTTTCAAAATTTTTAAATACTATGAATGGACTATTAGATGAGATTTGTAGAAGGGATAAAGTTATTGTAGTGTGTGGTGATTTTAATATAAGATTTGACAGAGTTGATGGGAACGCACGAGATCTTGTGAATCTTTTCTCTCTGTATCGTTTAAAATCAATAATTTCTAGTTCTACTAGAGTAAGTACTACTTCTGACACGCAGATAGATAACATTTTTTCTAATTTAAAAGATGACAATTGAAAACTGATATCTTAACAACAAACATTTCAGACCACTACACGTTAATGCTAGAAGTGCTAAATGTCACCATAAAAACACAAAGAGTGACTTGTTATCGAAGACATTTTGGTCAGGATAATTTGCGTAGTTTTAGAACAGCAATGATCAGTGAGGGATGGGATGACATGTACAGTGCGGTAGGTATCGAGGAGCGTTATAGCGTTTTTGCTCGTATTTTTAATTACTACTTTAATGTTTTTATCCCTGTCAAAAGGACCACAACTGGGACTCATTCATCAAAGCGCTGGGTCTCTGACGAGATCAAGGAAATTTCACAGGATCTTCGGGATTTTATCAATCAGAACTTCTGATAGTCAATTACTGTCTTTTTATAAAAGTGAAAGAAATGCATTCAGAAAATATGTTAGGCACTATAAACATAGTTATAACGATAATTTATTAGTAAATTCTAAAAATGTAACAAAGTTAACTTGGACATTATACTTAACAATCTTCAGAATTAAACGAAAGAGTAATAATTTACAGATTTTGGATGGCAAAGTAGTGGTGAAAGATCCTGAAACATTCGCAAATTTATTTGCAGCTCAGTTTGATGTAAGTAGAATTGCTTTTCTGTCCCAAGCATGCTCTGTTGGTGATAAAATCAAAAATGTACCATTTTCATTTTTTTGGAACCCACAACACCCGAAAAAGTTACCTGTATAATAAACTCTTTGCCATTAAAGTACTCTACAGGGAGGTGGCTGATATTATAGGTTTCCCTTTGGCTGATCTGACTAACAATTGTTTTGAAGCAGGGTACTTTCCTCATCAACTCAAAATAGCTAAAATTCCTGTATATAAAAAAGGCAATAAAGAGATTATCTCTAATTATTGAAATATTTCCGTGCCACCTATATTTTCTAAAGTAATTAAAAAGCTAATATTTATAAGGCTTTTAAACTATTTTGTAGTAAACAACTTATTTTATGTTGGTCATCATGGCTTTATACCAAAGCGGTCGACAATCACAGCAATATTTCCGTCTTTAAATTATATTTTAGAACAAATAGATAATAAAAACTTAGTCTCAGGAATTTACTTTGATTTGAGTAAAGCCTTTGACTTGATAGATCATAAGTTATTGCTTCGTAAGTTGGAATGTTATGGTGTTCGTGGTTTACCCAATAAATTTATAGAATCATACTTGAATAACAGAAGTATGACTGTGTGTGTTGGTTCTGAACAGACTAAATCGTATTCAGCATATAAACCAATTACCAGAGGAGTACCACAAGGTTCCATATTAGGACCAATATTAGTCTTAATATTTGTAAATGATATAAATAAAAAACTGGACATCTCAAAATTATATCAATTTGCAGATGACACTTCCTGTGTTATCTCTTCTGCTGAAAGAGTAAGACTCTCTAGAAACTCTGTTGAAGTGGTAAAAAGAATGTCGGAATGGTGCAGCTTTAATAGTCTTGTTTTGAATTCAGATAAGACTAATCTTTTATTTTTCAAACATCACGGTTTGGAGTCCTTATATGTACCTGCTAATAGTACAACTTTGGAACAAACAGCTTCTGTAAAATTTTTAGGGATCATCTTAGATTCTAACTTGGATTTTACTGAGCAGGTTAACATTGTTTTGTCTAGAATGAGTTCTGCAACTTATGTTAGAAGATACTTGCGTGATCAGGTTAACATTCAGACAATAAGAATATTTTATTTTGCTAGCGTCCAGAGCATAATTTCGTACAGCATTTGTTCTTGTACCGTTTCAGCGTTTCTAATGCCAACAGGGTTTTTGTTGCTCAGAAGAAGATTGTTAGAGTTGTTTTCCGTAAGAAATTTAATGAATCATGCCGGGGTAAGATTAAGTTGCTGAAAATGATGACTGTTCCATCTTTGTTCGTTTATGTCTGTTGTGTTTTCGTAAGGAGTAATCCTCATATGTTTGTCACCAATGGGGATGTCTCTCAGAACAGGGGTAGGGATGATTTGGCTATGCCACTTCATCACACGTCTTTATTTCATAAAGGGCCTCTAGTGAGCTGTATTAAGGTTTACAATAGAATACCTTTAAATATAAAGAGGGCACCAAGTTTAAATGCCTTCAAAAGTAATTTAAAAAAATAATAAATTCAAAAGGAATTTTATTCATTAGAAGAATATTTTAGTGATTTTCATTAGTTTTCCTGGCCTAACTCTAATTGTGTTTCTTATCTTGGATATTTTGTACTTTTAATTTAAACTACATTTTATTTATTTTAGCTATATAATTAGTTCTTAAGTGTGTTTCTTTGTTTATTTTTTTAAAATTGTTTTTTTTTAATCCATATTACATTTTATTTATTTTAACTTTTTTAAGAGTTTTTTGTTTGTTTTTTTAAGTTGTTTATCTTTTTAACCTATATTGTACTTTATTTAACTGTATAATTATTGTTAGGTGTTTACGTTTGTTTTTTAAAAAGTTGCTTCTTTTTATTGTATATTACATTTTATTTATATTAATTTTATGCTTTATAAAGTATGATTTTTAAAATTTTTGATTTATGTATATTAATGCTTGTTTAATTTTTTAAAGTAGTATGGTTAATTTTAACTCATTGTCAAATTATTTTTATTTTTTAAAACTTATAATGTTGTCAATGTTCAGAATTGAATGTATTTATGACAATAAAGGAATTAATATTATTATTATTATAAAAAATCTCCCTGTATATCTTGGCCCAACTTAAAAATCAAAATAAACATTATTTTTTAACTTAAGGGATATTTTTTTGTTAGCTGCTTACAGCAGCTGTAAGCACTTTCATTTTTTGACAAATCAATGACGTCAGTCTTACAGCAGTTCACAGCGGTTGTTAGTGGCCTCAGGAGATGTCTAACCACTGTCTAACAGGTTGAAAAAACAAAGAGGGGGATATATAGTCGAATTTGAGGTGAAAAGTCAAACAAAACTGACTAAATGTATACTAATAACAATAACAATAATATGTGTAGGAGCCTTGTGAAGGATTAATTCAACTGCAATTGAAAGTATTGTGCATTTTTGTTATAAAACGGGAGTTAACATTTTTTAGGTTATATTATTATTTTTTTAATGTCATTTGTCTTTGGCGGTAAGCATTTTTATTTTTTCGATTCACATTTTAATCACGTCAGCTGTTAGACAAGCTTGTTAGCAGCTGTAAGAGAGAAGAATTAGAAAAATATTCTTATATTTAATTATTTTATTTTCCTATTTTTTTTTATTTGTATTAAATACAATCTCAATAAGTAATATTCTCTAATAGTATTTATTCTGGTCACTTAAATTTTTTGGTAATATTATACAAACACTTAGCACTAAGCTAAAAATATGTAAATCTTTTAGCATTTCTAGTTTTTCCATAATGAAAAATACTGTATAAAAATGCAGACTATAAAAAAACAAAGTTTAACAACAACATTAACCATGCCAGATGTCTGGCTTTTTTGTTTAACTATTATTAAAATAGTCATACACAATTTAATTTATTTAAGTTACTTATTTAGTTCATGCTGGGGGTATTTACCAGTTAAAACATTGCCTTTTTAGATAAATTAATACAATATTACTTAAAGAACCATTTTTTAATAAAAAGTTTAACTTCATGTACCTATTTATTGATGTCATATCAAAATATAATGTTTTTTATTATACTTAAAAGTGGTCACATTGATAGTGTACCAGATACAGATTTAAAGAAAAAAGTAGTTATGTTGCAGGCAAATGGTTATTTTAGGCAAATGGCTTCTGCCTAGGCAAATGCCTTCTGCCTGGGCTAATGACTTCATGAAAATAATTTTTATTTAAAAGCCGTTAGTCTAGGTAAATGCATTTGCAGTGGTCCTTGTTAGGCAAATGACTATGATATATTTGATAACATATTAGGCGTACAGTGTGTTTTGAGACTACATTAAAAAGCAAAAGCACGTGTAACTTGATTGGTTCCAAGTGCTATATCAGACGGTCATGCAAAACTGTTACATTGGGGTGGTCATGGGTAGTTTTGGTTAGTTAAATATATATTTTTAATTGCTTTATTAATAAATTTAAAATATATATATATATTTAACTTACCAGAACTAACATGACCCCCAATGTGACAGTTTTGCATAACCGTCTGATTATGCAAATATTTCTACTTCCATTTACCTAAAAATTGCTTAGACCAATAGAATCAAATGCTATTTGCCTAGGCAAATAGCATTGGTAAATAAAATTACACCATTTGCCCAGGCAGAAGGCATTTGCCTAAAATAACCATTTGCCTGCGACAGTTACACAAACTTATCTCATGATACTGTAGAGATCACATGTAATATTTTAAATTCCCTGCTACTTACATTTACCTGTGTATAATCTTAATTAAATTAAAATTCTTTGTTTTTATTTTACATAATAAAAACACAACTAAGAAAATATAAACAATGAGAAAAAAAACAAACTCTTTGGGACAAATTATTTAAACTAATTACACCTTCTGATGGATATGATGCAGTCTCAGCAAGTACGAAATGGGTAATTTACACATTCTGGTGCATTGCAAATATTAGTATCCGCTCTTAGAACTATAAAGTAAATTCTAATTGCATAATTTCATTTTCACACTCTTCTATTTACTCACTTTGGAAACACTTTTACACGCTTTGAAAAATTAATTCTTAATGGTTTTCTAAATTTCAGCTTATACTTTGTTATTTAACAGATGGTTCTCAAATAGAAATCGGTGCATTTCTACCACCTACTTCCGATTTTTTATTTTTATAATCTTTTTTGCTTGATAACAGTAAAACCTAATGACATGAGATCGTTTTGACGTTTTTATGACGTCTCTCATTTCTAAGTTTTATCGATCTTGGTGCTTTTCAAAATTTAGGATTTTTGCAAAGTCGATTGGGTAAAAGGAATACACTAATTGACACCCTCGAGAGTACCTCTTCCTAGTGGCAGCCTTGCCGTTTGGCACTGGAAACAGCGCATATGAAAGAGAAAGAATAACTTAAGTACAGCGGAGACCGAAGTAGATTATAAAATGACTTATGGTATGTTGGTATTGTTTTCGGTTTAGCTAAAAAGACAAATTTTCCACCAAAACATATCGTTGACACATAATACATTATCGAACGCACCCTTAGAAAAGAAAGCAACTGAAACAAATGTTTTCTACTTTATTGGTAGAAATCACAATTTACAGTAAGCTTCTTTTTCTACATGTCCGGTTAAAAAACCAACGATTCCATTCCCAACTTTAATCCAATAAATTATACCGAAGCATACAGCCAGCTGTCCATGAAAGCGGTTTTACGCTCGCGGATGATAATTCAGCTTTGTGATTGGTTAGTGCAAATTTAAAATGCTTTTCCCGCCAATCACAACGCCAAACGATACTCACAAGAATCTATGTATATTAACGACACGTCCGGAAATAACGAGATTAGCCAACCAATCAAATTAATTAGTTTTTGTAAACAAACTTTTGAGTTAAAATCCCGAACTTATTTTTTAATTTTTAGTTTAAAAAATATGCTGTAAATGGCCATAACTAACTAATTATTACACAAAAACTAAATATCGACCCATCCAAAATGCAAAATAGAACTGTTGAATCTGGTGTCCAGCTTTTCTCGAGAATGAACAGCCAGAACTCTGAAACTTTAAATGGAATAAATGCCAAATTGTTTCCCGAAGGTGGACCATTGGGTAACCAAGTTATCGAAATTGTTTTTGATTCAGATTTGGATTACACTGATATTTTTATAGATTTTATAGTCAGAGTTGTCTTGTCTCCAAAACTAAGCAAAGAATTCAAGGGTACTCAAGTTATTCTGCTTAACACTGACTTCCAGATAAATCTGTTTAAAATAATTAAAGTTATTGAAAAAAACTTGCCATTTTTAATGTTAAAAATGAGAAAATGTGTAGTGTCGAAGAAGCTTTAAAGAATTTGATAATTTTAGAATGTTTTACGTTAGAACAACTTGAAATTACATTTTATAACTTAGAAAGAATTATTAATAATTGCAAAAATCCAGGATTAGTTATCTTAGACAATATTCTTTCACAATATTGGTGTGCAAAATTTAATAATTTTAAGCTTAGTTTTGAAGAACACTGTATTAAAACACTAGATTTGCTTTATAGTAAAATAAAAGACCTAAATGTAGTATTGATGTATGGCAGACCCAACCTCAGTCAAATTAAGAAAAGTGGTGCTCATGTTGGATATAGTATTCAAATAACCAAAAATAACGAACACTATTTGGCGACAGTTAATAATTTGGAAAAAGATAGTGTTTCATTAGTTCCTTTTAAAATTGATGTTTGCATAGAATTTATATAAAATATATTTGTACATTATAGGGGCTATTTTATTTCACTACAAACCACCTGTTGCAAAAATTTGGATAGGATTTAATTATAAGTCTATCAATAGTATATTACATTACAAGGGTGGAAACTGACTTATTTCACATGAGTGGGAATATTGTTGCACGAGGCGTCAGCCGAGTGCGACAAACCCACGAGTGTAAGAAAGTCATTTTCACACAAGTAATGTACATTATTTTTCCTACGACCACAAGTTATTCACCAAAAAACAATAATAGTTGTTTGTCTTCAAAGAAAAAATAAGAAAACAATTGAAAACTTTGCATCACTAGGGTGATATATACTTTTCCTTACTGCGATATATTATACTGTTTAACAATATTTTTATATCAAAAATCACTTACCTAGTAGCTTTTTATCACTTTAGAATTAAAAAGGTCCTCATTTAAAAAATATTGCATGGCTTTTTCAATGTAAATCCCATTAACAACCTGATAACTCCAAATTTATTTTAAATAACAATGACAGCGATGACAGTTTTATATTATACTTTGCAACACTTGTGTTGTAAAGTACTTTGCAACACTAGTGTGATATAAGGCATTTTCTATGCATGAAAACAGTGTGCTATTTACTATTTTCACATGTGGTCGTAGGAAAAATCTATTTTAGCAATAATTTTACCTACATTGCAACATGGCATTTTTTTATTTTATTTCAAATTTTCTGCCAAATTCAGGTTATTCCTGATCAAAAATGTATTTTTTTTATAGTAGTGGAATATATTAGGTAAATCTGAGTCGAAAATAAATATAACTGAATAAATAAATAGTTATTTATTTATAATATATGTATGCCACTTTATAAAAGGACATTATTGTTGGTTTTAAAATAATAAAATTTACTATACAAATATACAAAGATCTATTTAATTTTAAACACAATAAAACATTTTATTTAAACTCGAAAGTCAAAATACATAAAAATACATTTTTGTTTTAAGAACCAGGTCGAAGTTACTGATATATATATTTTAACAAAACTTAAATTTATATTAATTCCTTAATAAATAAAGGGATAGCAAACATATGTGAGATCCCTATTATTCTTCATATAATTCGATTTGACCAGCCACGTCATTATATTATTACTGATCAATGAAGAATTTTTGTTAAAACAGTTTAACAGGATTATTCAGACCCTATATATTTTTTATACAAAAAGACTGCTTACTTAGTCTTATAATGATATCAAACTGTTATTGTGTTTTCTCATCTTGATTTTCAACTTGAATACTATTACTCTTAGGTACATCATCTACTTTTTGTGTATTTAAATTAGATAAGCAACCTTCTTGATTTTCTATTTTATCCATATTTTCATTATTCTCCTGAATCTTCACATTTTCTTCTGTAACTTTTGTATCTACTGGATCATTTTGCTGTTCTTTCTGACAAATTTCTATTACCTTTTCCTGAATATCATTTGCTTGATTTTCTACTTTTTCTTTTTCCACATCTTCTATGATAAGATTCTCATTTATGTCCTCTTTTTGATCATTTTCATTTATTTTTTCATTGATTTCTTTTTTCCTTAACTTTTCCTTTCTTTTTTATTTTTAATTTTCCATTTTTGTGTTCTTTACCTTTAATCCGTTTACTTTCTTCAGCATCACTTTCATCTGTACTTTGTTCTTCCTCTGATGAAACATGATCTTCACCTCTTTCTTGTTTGTTTACATACCTAAAAAAAAATAGTAAGTAACTCGATATAATACTGCCAAAAATCTTCCTATATTTTCACTTCATAAGATAGATGAGATAGAATTTATGAAAAACAAAGCTATTTTAAAATATGATGATTAACACTCAAACATACTTTTGGTATAGCTTTTCTATTTTCTCTTTCCCTTCTGCATAATTTTTCTTTAGAACATTTTCCAAAGAAATATCTTTTGTAGCTGGATCTTCAGTGGATTCTACAAAATCTAAATGGGAATCATATAATTCTTGCCGCCGTTTCTTTTGCAAAATACCTCCCAACACTTTGAAGCATTTTTTACCTAAAAAATAGCAAAACAATATAATTTCTTGAATTTTAAGAGATTGACAGTAAAATACCTACTTTCATGTTTAATCTCTGCCTCAGACAGATTTAATTTTTCTTTTTTCGATATTTTAGTAATATAGTTTTCCAATTCGTAGTAGCTGGGAAACACCAAACTATTTTTATATTTCTTAGTTATGGCTTGATTGATTTCATTGTATTTAGAATTTACAAATGTTATTCTGTCATATGTTGCTCGCCCACTGTATGGATTCCTCTTTATATATTGACAATATTTGGCATATATTTTGTTTAATCGAGATTGATATCTAAAAGTTAAATAAAAAAATAAATCAAATATACTATATTAATACTAATACCTTAGGTAATTATTGGAAGTACGTGCACATCATTACTTTGAGGGAAATAAATCAATATACAAATCTTATAAATGCAAGAAAGTTAAAGGCAAACAAATAAATTATTACCTATCTAACATAATATAAGCTGAATCCCCATCATCGTCAAAGTTAACCTCGGCTACTTCAAGCTGTTTAATTCTTGATCTTAACAGTTTTATAGTATGTTCTAACTTCTTTATTTTTGGCAAATTGTCCTCTTCAATTATAATAGTCGTTTCTGCCACATGGGACTTCAGATTTTCAAAAACTTTATGGAATGCGAGAACTGCGATGTTTGCCCCATTTACAGTTTTTGATTTTCGTATACCTGTATTGAATTAGAACAAAGTTTATTTATATCGAATATCCTAAAGACATTAGTTTTAGACTAACTACAGGCGGAGAAAATTATTTCTAACTATCTAAAAGCTATCCAATCTATTTAGCTAATAAAAACATTAATATGCTTAATAAAGAATATGTCTTGGACTCTTACAGTTATATTGGTAATTATCCTGAGAAGTCTTTAGTATATTTACCTGAAGACCACTGCAGATGTTTACCAGGTGAAACGTTTTTATTGTAAATATATTAACAAAACACATGAAAAAACACTTTATACTTTCCCTATTTGTATTATATTCATACTTTTTGACTTATAGTCTAAGTGTTGCTAGCCAGTTTAACTAGCTTGCGGGATAGAAAGTTACAATTTTGTTGATGACAATGAGTGTAAATTAAAAATAATACCTTCAATTGAATCAATTAAAAGAGTCTTGAACGCTTTTTCATTCACATATGATCCACTTCGGTTAAAATATTTCTTAATTATGGGTGCTTTTTTCGGCAGGATTTCTTCAAACGTCGAGTCAACTATTTTTCTTCAACCAATTTAATGAACTGTTTAAAGAGGGTCTTTGCTTCATCTAGTTCATCCTAGAAAAAATAAAATGGAAATATTAACTATTTCTATGTCAAAAAATATATTTTATTGCCATATAAAATGTTATCACCATAATAAAATTATATCCAACTTTTATATACTAAACTTTTGTCTAGACCACAGTTCCTCCTTCCTTTTTTTCCTTTAGAGATACCACTTAGTGGTGAACATTGTTTGCATTTATAACTTTTTCTATACATTATAAAACATAAGCAAATTCATTTTACTGAATATATTCATGACCACCTCTGACTATGCACCTTATAAGGACAATGATCATGCGCAGTCAGTGTGTAGTCCTGACTAGCTCCAAAATATTCAGACTAGACTAGACTAGACTTTAGAATAGGGCCGGGATAACACTGAAGCCGCTCGGCTTATTGTGTGCCCTATCTTTTTACGTCTGGGTGATGTCAGCCAGACGGGACCTAGAGCTTAACGTGAGTTCCCAACCACGGTCCTCCCAGGGGGACTAATGAACCTATCAACTGAGTGGGGTCCGCATGTCTACGGTTGCGCAGAACACGGCAAAGGGTGTTCCGGCGTCTTAGTCCTTGCTGGCTATTAGCGTCGATACATTTTGCTCGTCTTGTTGAGCTAACTACTAAATTTCTGACCTTGGCCGCTGGCAGGATTCGAAACCCACCTCACGTCAGTTGTGCGCTCAACAAGACCTGGCGCCTTACACGCTCGGCCAAACACCCGACTAAAAAAAATATTCAGCAAAATGAATTGGCCTCATAAGGCTACGGCTACGATACCAAACGTCAAGCGGCTAGGCGAGAGTGTGAGAGTGCTGCCTTTGATATTACTTAAAAGAATTTGTATTTTTAAATTGGCGGCTGCATATACGTGAGCAGAAAAACCCTGAGGCTTGCCGTTTTTAATAACACACACAAGAACAAAAAACAGTACCACAGGTTGGGAAACTATGGTCTGAACTATGGAGGCATAAATGTTTATTTATACAAAACACTGACACACAAAATTTAGAAAACAGCATGGTAGAGTAAATAAAAGTCAAGTCAAAATATTCTTTATTTTCTAAAAATATTCCTGTTAACAAAACAAATCATATCCAATATATAAAGTATTTACAAACACAACACATTCTTGGTGCAAAGTCACAATATTCTCCTAAAGTTCTTTTAAGTCTACAAGCACACCCTCACATGCTAGATCCTCTAAGAACATACCTGATGGCATATCACATCTTTTTTCACAGTCTTATCTTCTCTTGGACTAACAAATGTATTAATTCTACATTTGCTAAGATTAATAGAATTATTACTCTTTTGTTCTGCAAGACGTTTGGCGATATTGGTTTGATATTTATGAAGATCATCTCTAATTAAGTCTATAAATAATATTTTATCTGTTTTTGTACAGTAGGTGCAGAAGGTAGAATGCACAGATCATTAAATGTAGAGATCGTTTCCTTAAAATGAAATACAATGTTATTTTTAAAATATCACCATTATTTGTGATTAAACTTAGAAAATATTATTTTATAAGAATATATGGTAATTATCTAGGGTTACGTTCATAAATCATTACAAAGTGCGCATTTCTTACATTTTTGTTACAGAGGTTGTTCCTAAATGTATTTTTTATTACACTGCCTTGTGTCTTACGGCGTTCAAAAATAGTTTAGGCATGTAACTCTGTATTACATTCTTTACCGTGCTCACAAGCGCGGTAACAATTTACCGATTTTGCGCATTTCATATCTGTCTCCTAAGAGAATAGGAAACAAACAAAATTTTTAAATTTAAATGTACAGTAGTTGGTTCTAGCTTTTATAAGTAAATGGGGTTTAATGTAGAACAATGTGTTAGGCATTAGATCTGGTACTGTACAATATTTCTTAATACCAAATCATATATCTTTTAGTCCGAGAGGGCAACTCTGGTAAACAAGAATTTTAGGTTGGCTAATTTTTTGATATGTTGTTGGCTGTAGCGGTTGCCTTGCGCCCAGCTGTGACCTTGACATTTAGAGCTGTCACTGATATGTCAAAAAATGCAGACTATGGTCATATAGTCATTATTGTTCCAAGTTTTATCAAAATATACTAAACGGTTCAGAAGTTAGAAGGGATATGACTGTATAATTAGCAATGGTAATTTTCTAGAAACCTGCGGCAACTCCGATTTTGACGAAATTTGGTATATGGGGGTTTTTGGGGCGATGATCACGAATCTGAAAGAATTTTTGGCCAAAACGTTTCGTTTTCGAGATAATCATCATCAGAGTTAAAATTTGAACTATTTCCATTTTTACTATATTCCCCCTTCATTTCGCACACAATTCTTGAATTAGAGCTAAAGTGGCATACAACATTTAATTTTTACCTTTTAATACCGCGTTTTTCTACGTATTTTATATTATTTTTGCATTAAATTGCATAGCTTTACTTTCAACTATCAATTTACATCGCAGTTGGCTATAGCAGCGTGTATACATGGTTGCCGCATTTTTAAAATGACTTTCGCAATTTTAATAATAATAGGTAAAAAATAGATAGTTAGACGGGGTTTTAAAGGGTTAAAATCAAATATTGTATGCCACTTTATTTGCTTTAAATCAAGAATAGTGTGCAAAAAAAAACAGGAATATGGTAAAAAATGGATTAGTTTAAATTTCAACTTTGATGGTGGAAATCTTGAGAATGAAACGTTTCCGCCAAAAATTCTTTCATATTCGTAATCATCGCTCCAAAAACACCCGTATACCAAAATTCGTTAAAATTGGAGTTGCCGCAGGTTTCTAGAAAATTACCTTAGCAAACATAAAAGTGTCTTGCAATAAAACAAATATGTTTGGTAAACCTATCTAAAGACAAGAAATTGAAAATTAGGTTTTCTAAACTGTTTTTAAAACCTTGGATTATTACCTGTACAGGTAGGATGCAAACTAATAAATGCAACCACTACCGCCAGCTGGAGAGCCCAGGGTCTATCCAGAAGAGGAAGAAGAACAACATATCAAAAAATTAGCTGACCTAAAATTATTTTTTAAAACCTTGCTACCTCCTATTATTAAGATCTCGATAAAGATAATAAAATTAATAAAATAAAAACAAAAACATTACCTTGGAAACTATAGCCTCTGCAACCTCTTGGGCACTTGTTTTTTGAATACATACAGGAAAAGTGTTTGAGGGTCCTTTTTCACAATGATTTTCCTTCTCTGTCTCTTCATCAGAATCATCTATAATAATACTGTCTTTAGATTCATCTTTTTCTTTCTCTGGTACCACTGCTTTACTGGTGTTTCTGTTTTCCACTGGAATGTTGACATCCTGATTTGTATCAATTTCAGTGTCACTGTCATCAATTGATACAGTTTCAGCATTAGCTTGACCTAAATTATCTACAGTTTCATTTACTTCAACTGCTTTTGACTGTGTGTCTTCTTCATCATCAATAAGATTAATTAAATCCACTCTTTTATTTGTTACTGATGAATTTTCTTTAGGATTTTTATCACTGCTTGCTAGATTTTCGGAAGTATCTTGTTCTAAAGTGCTAGTGTTGACTTCAGAGACATCATCATCTGAGTCCAAAGAAACAGTTTCAATGTTTTCTGAATTTTTTGGTTTAGGTTTTGGAGAAGGAACAAGTGTTAAAGTAACTTCTGGTAAAGTTGGGGTGTCCCTTCTACTTGAAGTACCACCTTTAATTTTCTAAAAACAGTCAAAAGTAGTTAAAGTTGTCTAATAAACAAATATTGGGCATCAACTGCCAAATTAAGTAGCCAAGTTCTATTAAAATTTTTAGACAGGAATTATCTATCAATCCTGACATAATCGTGTTTAATCAAATTCTGTAAAGCTACTAACACAGGGGAATAACCCTGGTGTAGCAATAAATTAAAAGAAAAATAACGTTACTACCTTAGGAGGCGGTTCTGCATTATCCTCTTCTTCTGAAGAAGTAAGGGAAATAATCTGATCTGACATCTTTTGATTTGAAGCCCCAATCTTTACCAAAATACAGAAATTCTTTAAAAAAATGTTTGCAAAAGCAAATGAAGCTCAAGCTGACAACACCTGACAACCTATAATTAGTTTCTGTTATCTTTTTAATGTTGGTGTTAGTGACTGTCAACTAAATGTCAACACTGTCAAATGTATCAATTTTTAAAAAAGGATTTTGTTTCATTAGTTTTATTTTTCAGTGAAAAAAGAAAAATTGTTAGTTAATTTTATTACTGTAGACACAATAAATAGATTTTATTATATAATATGGGCTTTAATATCACATAAACACTTGTATTTATCTGGCGATTTTAAATTTTCCGATTGCCCGCTTAAAATATTTCGACCAGAAATACCGCCCTTTTATGCAGCTGCATAATTTAGTGTATTCCTTTTACCTTGTAGAACCGTTCTGAACCGTTCTCTGAACTGTCAATAGTGTCAAGAACGGTTCTATAACATGAAAAATTGTCAAAAATTGTAAAAGGAACACTCATGGTGTCGTTCTGGGAGGTTCTGGAGCATAAAAGGAATACACCAATTGCTGTATTCCTTTTATGCTCCAGAACCACCCAGAACGACACCATAAGTGTTCCTTTTACAATTTTTTGACTTTTTATGTTGTAGAACCGTTCTTGACACTATTGACAGTTCAGAGAACGGTTCTACAAGGTAGAAGGAATTGCTGTATTCCTTTTATGCTCCAGAACCACCCAGAACGACAACATAAGTATTCCTTTTACAATTTTTTGACATTTTTTCATGTTGTAGAATCGTTCTTGACACTATTGACAGTTTAGAGAACTGTTCAGAACGGTTCTACAAGGTAAAAGGAATACACTAAATACACTAAATTTTTAGGACTTTAATATTAAAAATCTTAGAGCATTACTCGAGACAGTCCTAATGTATTACAATTACGGTAGAGAAAAAAATATTATGTTATATATTATACCAGTATTTTTTTTTAGTTTTGCGTTGTGGACTTTTTTCACGCATAAGGAAATAGAAAGCTCTCTAAGAAAAAAAATCTTCTCAGTTTTCTTTTTAATCGACTTCTTTTAAATATAACGGAAAGAAGCAAACAGAAAAAGAATTTTACACCTTTTCTATCTGAAATTTTTGCTACCTATCCCTAATTTAAAAATCAAACTCAAATTGATCATTGATCAGATAAAGGAAGTAAATGCTCTGTCAAATGTGCTGCTTTGGTCAGTCTTCCTTCTTCTCCGACCAATCAGCACGCGAGGCAGAGAGAGAGAGAGAAAGTACTGCCAGTACTTTTCTCTCTCTAGTAGATATATGCTCGAAGCTAAAAATCTTTGTGTTTAGTATATGGATATTTCAAACCACTTTTTCTCATTTCCATTTCTATGAGTTACGAGCACACCCCTCTAAAAAGAAAATATATTTTATGAGAGCTGTGGTTACGAGCAGATTACAAGATGGCGGCCAGGGTAGCTTTCCAGTGACGAAAAATGTTGTGCGTCACGCTCCAGGGCTTGAAGCTCTTGAACTGCTCTAAAAGTTAGTCACTGGAACGCATCCTTAGACAAGGAAAGAGAGATACTTTAAGAAATTTTAAAATTTCGTTGTTTTTAACCTTTCTTGTCTTTATAATAATAATAATCATCTCTTTTAATATCTAATTCCATTTTAAATAAATAATTTTAAAAAATCCATCCTTAACCATAAAAAAACACGTTTGAAGCAGAAAAATCAAAAGAGTGGTTGGTGCATGAGGGGCAAGGGGAAAGAAAAACAGAGTAGCTCAGGTGCATAACACTTTCCGTCACTGGAACACCATAAAGTAGAACGAAATGCTCCTGAGCTAGTCGGGAGCGCTCTATTTGCGTCACTGGAAAGCCACTCAGATCTAGGCAACGATAAAGAGGAGCGGCTAAATGTAGCGGCGATGAGGACGACCCGGCACGGCCAAGACCTACAGTGTTGCCATATCTCGTTCATAATCTAATTGACGTTTAAGATTTTCTAACGTAAATTTTTTTATAGATGTTTCATAATTATTGATATTTCTGTGCTGTGTTAAATATTTTAGTTTAATTAATATTAAAATTGTTAACTTACAATCAAATACAACTGCATTTAAAGGAATGTAAGAGATTAAAAGCAGATTAGATTTTAAAAAATAAGCGAATTTTTTATTTTATACTCGTAATGTACGCTGGGTTAGGACACACAGCCCCCTTTTTTAGAGGTGCTCTCTGATATCATCTATAATATAGTCTAATAAGATCCGAATTAAAAGCGACCTTCACCCATCTGTTTACCGGATATAAAATCTTTTTATGTTAAAGATAGTATTTAAACAAAGGTATTTGCCATAGAATTGCCTAAAAAAATAGGTCAAGGCTATGACCAATTAAAAGAAGTAAGTTTTAAAATTTAAATTTTAAAGTTTAAAAAACTTTTTTAATATATTCTGTATTTTTAAAAATATATATTTTAATAACTACTATTTAAACATATACGGATTGCCATTATACAAGGTGTGTCAAAAGTTTTGAGGATATTTTGTTAAATAAAATATAGCCTTGACCTATTTATTTTAAGCTACCCTATGGCGATACCTTGGTTTAAATACTAGCTTTAATAAAAAACCGTTTTTATCTGGTAAACAGATGGGTGAAGGTCGCCTCCTATTCAGATCTCGCGAAGTTAAATATGCATCGAAAATGTATATTTTATGTTTTTAATACTGTATCCATATTATCTATTACTATTAACAAAAAGTACGTCAACTTCCTTTATTCTTTTTTTACCTTTCTCCCACAATTTTTTTATCTGCTCCGTTTATTAAAGGCATGGTAGTTTCTCTGATTTTATCTACATGGGATAGGAACAGGAAAATAAAACGAAGGATACAAATTTATTAATTTATTCTAATAATTCGCAAAATATACAGTGTGTAACATAGACTTAACTACAACAATATTTTTTTTAACTACCTATTTAAATAGCATGGAAAGGTAATAACAATTATTAATGAAGAAAAACCATTTAATTTAGTTACTTAATTTTCCCGTACGAAAAAAAGTACAAGACTCTTTTATTATTTTTAAACGCTTTTGAGTAGTTTTAATTAGATACTTTTTGTACTCGCGTCTGCAAAGTACTCTCTCTTGTGCACAAGCTTTTCCTATAAAAACAAACATAAATATATACTCCTATTAGAATTAACATAACTGTTAATAATAAATAAATACAAATTTGACAAATTAGTACTATATGTATATGTGGATATTACCCGTGGACTGGCAAACATTAGGAATATTTAAATGCCTTTTTAGGTTGTTTTGTTGGAAAAATACTTTTTTCTACACTCACTACACTCAAAATTCTTAGGCTTAGCTGAAGACACTAGAGAAGACATTATTAAAATTATAATTTATTAAGCACGATTAAAGCACTTATGCATAAAATTCAAACGACTGTTAATACAAATTTTGGAGCTAAAAAATTAAGCTTAGAAAATCTTAAACGTCAATGAGTTTATGAACGAGATGTGGCAATACTGTAACTTTTGGCTGTGCCGGGTTGGGTCGTCCCATCGAGATTCGATGGGTCGTCCTCATCGCCGCTACATTTAGCCGCTCCTCGATCAAGAACTGTGGGCAACGATGCCATTTATTTAAGCGATGTTGCCAATTTTTTTGACATTTGACGTTTTTTTTGTCACTTCTCACTTCATACGTCATCTATAAACAAAGCTTTTCCGGTATTTGTTAAATAATTTTACACTTTTTACTAAAATTATCAGCCACTTAAAAATAAAAATGGCTAAAGAATTGTCCTTTGAAGAAATTAAAAAGCACAGCGATAAGTCAAGCACCTGGATTGTCGTTAATAACGATGTTTATGATGTGACTGAGTTTCTTAACGAGGTAAGTTGTTGCATGCCTCGAAAATTGGTTTTATTACATTTTTTACCTTATAAAACGGTGCAGAAAGTAAATTATATACGCAGATTTTAATAAATATTAATATTCTCTATTTGCTTCACAGGGAATCAAAAAAGACCTGTTGATTGAAGGCGTTCATTATCTAGCATTAGTTTGTTATTTTTTATTTGTTATCAATGATTTATTTTGTACCGTCGTTTAATTCTTGACAAAATGGTGTAGATAGTGACACTTTTTTTTCTTTAATTATCTTTAGTTAGGTGAATGTTTTTGGTCTGTGACCATTTGCCCTGTTAAATGTATGTATTTGTTTGAAGGCAGCTTTAAGAATGTCCATATATTTTCAGTTACTCAGTTAAAACATCTTTGTAATTATGTTAATCTTAAGCTTAAACTGAGAAATTGCTGCTAATATTACACAAATGATCAGAACAGGGTTGGCAAAAAACGGTTTTTTGTGTAGTGGTGGCTGGATTTTTAACTTTTTGTGTTTTACTGAATTTTTGAGTGTCCTCACCTCAAATTTTAATATCAAATCGGCAAATTAGCAAATTGGCGGCAGAAAAAAAATGTCTTTTGGAATGATCTACTGATTTCATACAAAATTACCTGCTGTTACAAATAAAAGACACAGAACTGTATTATTTGAAACTTCTGTATATCCACTTATATCCACTTAGAAGACCAAAAAAAGCCCATTTTTCAAGATTTTTTCTAGAAAGCCCTTATGATTTATTAATTTGAAATTTTGTACACATATTCTGTATACTTTTAACAATATTTAAACATATTTAATTTGTCAAAAAAATATTTTGAAAAAAGTTTTGGGGTGACCACTATATTTCTGGACTGGAATATCAAAAAATGAAAAACCTAACGTATCTAGTTTCAGAAATGTATAATCAATAAATTAATCAAAGGAATAAGCAAAAAACATTTTTTTAACAAAATAGCGGTTTCTCAAACACAAAAATCGATTTTGGGCCCCAAATTTGAACATTAAAATATTTACTAAAAAACAAATATTTATCTGAAAACAAAAACCTACGATTTATTTCCAAAAATATATCCAAGAAGCTTGTGTCCAAATTTGAGAACAATCTGTTAAGTATTCGAGTTATCGTAGTCACCGTTTTTGAAAACACTGTTTTGAGAAAAACGGGTTTAAAGCTTTAAGACACCTATACACTTAGTTGAATTGTTTTTACAAATACGCTCATCTTTCCTAAACATTCAGAGAATATACTTGAATACATGTGCGCTTGAAATATGCTTCAAAAAAAAAAAAAGAAAAAAGAAAGAAAAAAGAAGAAGGGGAAGGTGAATATGTATAATAATATTTAAAAAACATATAAAGAGTGTTTAAAAAATTGTTTACATTTAAAATTCGATATTGACGTTACTATTTTCAACGTATTTTGATGCGGTTTTTTAATAGATACAGTAATTCAAGAGGAAGGTTTATATGTATAATAATATCCAAAAAAAAAGATATATAGAGTGTTTAAAAAAATAGTTTACAGTTAAAATTTGATATTAATGTTACTATTGCAATTGAAAAAACAGTGTTTATAGGAATTGTGCACGGATATCTATGGTTTATAAAAAAATATATTGAATAGCCACACAGGGTGGGTCAAAAAGATGTTATATTGTTCCGTAACACCTCATATAAAAAACATGTGTCTTCGTTTTTATACCTTTATTAACAATCGAACGTAACAATGGTTACAACGACGAAATCTTTACTCCTCAATGTCTCGAAGTTTACAGCACAAAAGTCGAATCTATACTAACCTAGTCTAGGCCATATTATTTATTTTATTAGTTGTATGCTATATTTTATATCTTTTATTTGACGTGTGTAAACCTTTGCTGTATTTTGACATGAATAAATTGAGTATATGAGTGTTAACTCCATCAAACGTTCAAATGTAGCAGGGGCATTGCATAGTCCAAAGGGCATAACATTAAATTGCCACAGTCCGGTCCCGGTCGAGAAAGAAGATTTTTCCTTGTCTTCCGGATGAAGTTCTACTTGCCAATAGCCACATTTTAGGTCTAATGTCGAAAACCATTTTGACCCCGTCAGTGTGTCTAGTGTATCGTCAATTCTTGGTAGTGGAAAACTGTCCTTCTTCGTGACATCATTCAGTCTTCGGAAATCAACACAAAATCTTGTGGAACCATCTTTCTTCTTAACTAGGACTACTGGAGATGACCATGGGCTCTGGGATGGTTCTATGATGCCTTGATTTTGCATGTCTTCAAGTAACTTTTCAACTTCTTCTTTCTTGGCTAAAGGAATCCTTCTGGGCGGTTGTTTTATCGATGATGCGCCTCCAGTGTTTATTCGATGTTGAACTACACTGGTTTTACCCAAATCTTTTTCGGATAAAGAGAAAACATCTTGATTTTCTCTTAAAAGTTCTTCCAGCATACATACTTGGTCTGGGTCTAACAAGGATTTTGATGAAATCACCAGGTCTTGTAGAGCCTCAGGTAGTTTACGTGTGGAGACTCCTGCAGGTGTGGTACATGGATGGGTAACTATCATAGCAGCAGGTTGACAGGTACCGACTTTGTCACCCATTTTGACCTGTTGAGGGAAATCTTTCAGGTTCATCTTTCTGACAAATACCATATTTTCTTTGGTTTGCGCCAGAGTTCTTGCTGGTAGAATTCTTTTAGCGTATAAGGGACAATTTTCCAAAGGTTCGATTAACACGATTTCACCTTCTTCTGAATCTTCAAACCTTGCTTGTATGATGCTTTCTGAGTTTGGCGGTAGAATGACATCTTCCATGAGGACTACTTCTCAAATCGATGTTTCACTGCTTCGTGGTAGCACCTAACCAGCTTTCGCCCCTTGAAGCTGGCTACTGGGAGTTTTCCGGATTACTTGCAGGGGCATTCGATCTGGTACAATTTCTTTGAATGTGCCCCTCTTCACCACACTTCCAGCACAGGATTCTATTTCTTCGACGGAAGGTCATGCTTTTGTTGTCTCCATCTACTTGTTTTTGACGTAGGATTTCTTGCAGCTGTTGTATTACTGTTGTCAAATTATCATTTGGATTGCTGTCGTCTGGTGTATAATTATTTGTTCTTCGAAGTCTTGCCTGTGTTCTGGATGTCTGCTTAGCCGTTTCAAACTGAAGTGCGTAGGCAAGAGCTTCTGAAATTTTCTTTAGTCTGGCCATTCTTAATGCTTGGTTCATATCTGGATCGCGCAGACCTTCAATGAAACTGCCCACCGCCAATTCTTGCTTAATTTCTTCTGGGTACGATGGATACGTTAAATTAACTAGACGTACAATGTCCGCTTCGTACTCTTGAAGACTTTCATTGTACTTCTGTCTTCGTACTTGTGACTGCGCCTTATAAACTTCTTGCAGATGGGTTTCGCCGTACCTCATCTCCAGGAACCTGACAATCCATTCATAATCAGACTGCTTTTCATCGGGGATGTTTCTTAACACCTCCATGGCTTCTCCTCTTAGAGCAAGCACTAGTGCGCGTGTCTTTTCTGGTAAACTCCAATTATTGCCGTTCGCAGCAACTTCAAATTGTTTAAGGTACGTAACCCACGGTACCTTTCCGTCAAAAGTTGGTGGTTTCATAACAGTTGCTGAAGTACCACATCCTGGAACGACACCTGTACTGGCTATATTTTGAATTTGCCGGTGTAATTGTTGTACTTCTTGTTGCATTTGACCTTGAACTAACTGCACAGTCTGTTGTATTTCTTCTATATCTTCTTTGACATCTTCTTTTGTAAGTTTTAATTCAAGCAACATTTCCTTTCTCATTTCATCTTGGCATTGATGAAATTCTCCCCTCAGGTGTTCTCGAATCTTTACTATCTTCTCTTTTATCTCTTGCTTCATTTGTTCTTGTCCTTTTTGAATTTTCTCGATTTGTTGTCTCGTTTCTGCTTGACTGATTTTGATTTCTCGCTTCATTTCTTTTTGATTAGTCTTCATTTCTTCTGAATTGGTCTTCATTTCATTTTTAATGTGCATTTCTTTCTTTAGGTCTTCTTTCATGGCTTCTTGGCTTGTCTGCATTTCTTTCTTTAGGTCTTGTTTCAGGGATTCTTGGCTCGTCTCCATTAATTTTAAGTCTTCTTACATGGCTTCTTGGCTTGTCTGCATTTCTTTCTTTATTTCTTCTTTAAGGGATTCTTGTTTTTCCATCATTTGTTTAATTAGTGCACTTAACTCCTCCATAACTGCTTGCTGTCTTTGTCTTGTCTCAACTGGCATTCACTCTTCTTACCACTTCGGCTTCCTTGGGTAACCTCATTCCGCTTCTGACACCAAATGTTCCGTAACACCTCGTATAAAAAACACGTGTCTTCGTTTTTATACCTTTATTAACAATCGAACGTAACAATGGTTACAACGACGAAATCTTTACTTGTCAATGTCTCGAAGTTTACAGCACAAAAGTCGAATCTATACTAACTGATCGGAGGTTTCCCGTCGCTCTTTTATAGTATGGTGGAAGAGTAAAGAATGATCTAGAATCTTCGAGAAATATCGTGAAAATTCCATAGTACAAGATGGCATAAAAGGTCTTAATGGATAATTCGGGCGTTTTCGGAAACCTTCGAAAGTGATGAAAGAACTTGGAAAAATTAAGGTAAATAATTTAAATAAATTAACAAACTAAATTAAATGATCCTAACTCTCTAAAATTCTATAACCTAAACACATTTTTGAAAAGTCTGTAACAATATTAAAAACTATTAAAACTAAAATGCATTTTAACTATATTATTATACCGTCCAGAGGTTTACAAAATTGCTTACATAAGATTTGCAAAATAATTTTTAGTATTTAAACTAGTATAGCTAGTATTTAAACTTATTGATTTGTCTGGAATGACTTAAAAACAGGCTTTATCAAGAGAGAGTTCTCAAACTTGTAAAATTATTAACAGTATATCAGTATTCTAAATTAACTTTCATAGTAAGAAAATTAGCTTCCAGCTGTACATTCTCAACTTTTACACCAAAACATAAGATTAATACTCTAAAACCTTAAGGTTTACAGCAGATCGAACTCTTCACCATTTGTGCCACGCTCCTCTTTGACTTCATAGCTGACTCTTTCTCCTTGGTAACCCCTCTCCCTGTTTTCCCCTCGAAGGGAATCAGGTCTGATTCCAGAACGTTCTAGAGAGCTGATATGCACAAAGACATCTCCTCCCTGGGAGTCTGGCTTGATGAAGCCATATCCTTTCTCGGTGTTAAACCATTTTACTGTACCAAATTCCATTGTAAAGCTGTGCTGAAACTGTTTTATTCCTATGCGCTTTTAGCAGAAAAAATGACGAGCATAAAACACGAACTACTTTTAAAGACCAACTTTTGAATGAACATAAAAGAGTTTGTAGTTGAAAACATTTTGATTTTGAGTTAGGTAATCAAAATCGAGCTTAAAAAATCAAACCCACCTAATTTAACTATATTTCCTCTTTTTTAAGACACAATTTTTAAAATTTACCAAGGGATTTACACTAAATTTTCACAATTTTTGGTTAACATCTTTTAAAAAACTGTTTTTTAAATTATTTTCCACATTTTTTCATTATTGCTTCAATCATAGCAGTATGTTACCATGACTTTATTCGAATTTTGTTAGTTTAATAGACTATTTATTACACTAGAAGGTATGAGCGCCATTTTGTGAATCATGTTTAGTATAAAATGCTGATTACGATGATACATAATACGAGCTTATATCTCAGGTAAGACATTTTTTTATGTCGCAATTGTTTAAACAATTAAGAAATTTTTGAGAATATGGTCTCCATATAAATATCAACCAAATCGGCCTGGTGTATAGCACGATTACCACAACAGCTACCTTAACACAACACCTCTTTTGGAGTGGGGCAGTTAATACTTTTAGAGAATGAAAAAAATAAACTGGCGCAGTTTAAAAAAAATACGTTTTTTTAGAATTTTTAAGTTAATTTTTAAAATGAATTAAAAAGAAAACGATTTATTGAAAACAATTTAAGGTATATGATATTATATAGAATAAAACTTAGTTAGGTTAAAATTAAAAAAAAAACTTCTTATTGAATTTAGTAGATTACCAAATGAGTCTTCATCAGTGATACCAAAGGAGTTTCAGACTTCGATTGTCTTTATTTATAACTATTTACACAATTTTTCGGGCAGTCCTATCTCTGTCTGTTTTTAAATGTAAACTAAAGTAATTCCTACTATCGACAGCACATAGGCATATTAGTGTGTCCGATCCCATCAATCTTATGTCTGGTTTTTACACGGGAAAATTAGCGTCAAGAAATTTTTAAACCAAAGATGGATTTGTTTCATGTTAGTTTTATATAGTCTGTTTGAGCATCTACCATTGATGGAGCTGGGTGCGATCAAGGATGAGGCTGTTCACCTAGGACGCCTGCATTGGAGAGCTTTCGAAACGGATTCCAAATAGTGGGTATTTACACTCTTGGTTTACTTATTTATTTATTTATTTACTTTCATTTCTAAAGATCTTACAGATATGACAACGTCAATAAATTAATTAAAAATACAATGTTTTACTAAAAATATTTTCGTTGTTTTTGATAATGACAGCTTCTTTAAATTTGCGCTTTTTCCAATGAGGTTTCCAGTGAACGACCCATGCTTCTGACTACTTAATTATATGTTTGTTAGACCGAACATGGTCAGCAATTCCAGACTTGGATATTTTGCCTTTCTGTGTATAACTTTTATGTTCCAAAATTCTGGGGAATCTTTAAACCGGATCTGCTTCAGAATGGCTATAGGTACCGAAAAATCCATAAATAAAATCATTAAGAAATAAAAAAAAAAAAAAACATTATAGAATAATTTCGCTATGTTCGGAACTACAGAAAAGTTGAAAAAACATTTTTTCAACTGGCTGTCTGAAAAAAGTTGGACTACGTTTAGTGGTAAATTTTTACTATATTCTCAGCCATTGAAATCATATCTCGATCGGAGAGCGCCGATGTTCCCCGAACCCGACCGCGGCGGTGTAAAAACCAGGCAATCATATAAATTACACACTGTAAACAAAATACAAAATAATTCTGTATTCCGTTGGTATATTAAAAAACGCGGATTGCTGAGATCGGACAAGCTAATATGCATACATGCTGTTGATGACCGTAAAAATCGCGTCTTCGTCGCTGTTTTACCGACCCATGTGCGGAGAGCCTAAGTCATGATATTTTAGACTTACATTTATTTAATTTGCCATTCGGCCAGCAATTAAGCAAGGTAAAGACCAGTATAAAATCGGGTGCTGATGTTGAGGACATCTATAAGCCCAACTGACATGCTTATGAGAAGATGGATAGTTTCTTGCAGATTTTAAATCTTAAACAGATATGAGAGGCTTAAAAAGCTGTCTCCAAAGGCCAAGTATCGCAAAGTCACAGCTAACCGTTCCTTTGCAGAAATAGGGTTTCTCATTACTGTATTTCTTTTTTGAATAAAAGGTCCTATTTTATTCAGAAGCTTTTCAAAATCCATGCAGACATTCTGCAAAATGGTATTTGATTACTTATGGGACACCAACGCCGATTTTTATAATTTTTGGCATACGGAGGTTCTTTGCGGCGCCAGGCCCGTACGCAGAAATATATTTTGGGGGCACCTTTAAAAACGTTCTTAAACCGCGAAATAACCACAAGAGAAGGTCCAGTTTTCATATACATCTCTATCTCTTATAGTTTTGGAAATATGGCCATCCAAATCTGAAAATTATGTTAAAATTTCATTATCTCTACAGCTATAAGCAGTGTGCAAGTTTAGTGTCGAAGAAAAAATAGACATTATATGCATTATTTTTTAGATTTGAATGGCCATATTTCCAAAACTATAAGAGATAGACATATCAAATGTGGTATTTTTTAAAAGCGCTTTAAAATATCTATTTAATGGTGATGCAATATAGAGGGTGTTCCATTTTAAAAATGCCAATTTACTTTTAAATTCCCGAGGATGGCCTTATTTCCGAAACTGTTAAAAGTTGGATATAATACATGAGGACTTTTTTAATGCTCTTTGATGGATCCTTTAAATGTTGATATAATATACAGGGTGTTTCATTTAAAAAAGTATATTTTTTGCAATAAATCGAAAACCCGATGTTCAATTGTTTTTTTGGCAGCACGTTAATGAGCGAAAAAAATACTACTACTTTGCTAATTTAACCGATTGTCTATAAAATGGCGCCCCCAGCTTTGCGATATCTGTCAAAATAAAAAGTTATAATGTAAATAAATTTTAAGTTTTAGGTAAAGTGCTCTCTGGCGGTATTTAAAAAAAGTACTTTTGTCTTAAAATTTTAGAATCTGTAAAGCTCGATTTGTGTGCCAAATATTAACTGGATTGGTTAAAAAATAAATGCAATATGACGAAAAAACAAAATAAAAATTGAACTTTGACGGCTTGTAACTCGAAAACGAATGACATTTTGAAAAAAAAATTGTTTGAAGCTCTACCCTTATTTTGTCAAGTAGTATCACCCCTTTAAGTTTCGTGATCGATTTTTGAATTCTCCTGTATATTTAAATATTTTGGGATTCCTGAGACAATTCTAAATAGTAATTTAACATTTTTAAAAGTTTTACGCCTACTTGATTTTTTGAGAGCCATTTGTATTATTGCATCCTGGTGGCTATGATTCTTTATTCATGACATCCGATCCGATGGCAAATAAATTGGTATCGTTAGATTCGTCAAAAACCCTTTATTTGAAAAGTGCTTGTCTAAAAAGGGTTGCCATTTGAAAAATAATAGTTCAACACGAAAAATGTCAATTTTCAAAAATTTCTTATTCCTATCTTTTATATTAGTCACTAAAACTTTTTGATTTTATTTTTTTAACATGATCTAGGGTCACTAGATCAATATGCGTCCAATCATGGCCACCTAGATGGAATACTAAAAATAGCTCTAAAAAATCAAGTAAGCTTAAAAAGTCTTAAAATGTCACACTTTGGCTTAGAATTGTCTCAGGAGTACAAAAATGTCAAGATATACAGGATGTTCCATTCAAAAATTTATAATCAAAACTATGTCCGGTTAAACCGGAAGTGACTGAAAAGTGATAAATATATGTAAACTCCCCTCTGTTTACACCATTTACCTGTACCAAGTCTCATTATGTTAAGTCTAATACTCTAGGAGTTATGGCTTGTGTAGTATACTAATGTAGAATTACCTCTTAAATTGGTCAGTTGAGTTTCCGGACACCCTCTATAACAAAATTCACTTTAATATAAATCGGAAATTAGTACCTTATTCTTTGCCCATTTGTTCTGAAACACTCTGTCTATAGGCAGCCCCCTAAACCTAAATTATAGCTACGCCAATGGTTTTACTAGTGATGTAACAATTTATTTTGTTCGTCATGTATGTTGAACAGTGGTGGGACTAATGTTTAAATTTTAACCTTCACACGACAAGTCACAATTTTCGCTGTACGGTCATAATAACAACGTGTCTTATCAACGAGACCTTTAAAAAAACGAGATGAGTACGCTCGGAATGTATTTGTTTTGATGTCAGACCTAAACTCTGTCCAAGTTACGTATGCAAAATTTTAAACCATGATCAACGTGTAATCTCGCGTGATATGGCGTTTTCCATACAGTTATTGGTTGAAAGGCAGTGTTTTAGGTTAACAATTAGGTTTTATTGCCTTGCAACACATAGCTGTACAGAAAACTTGATATTACGCGTTAATCACGGTTTAAAATTTTGTATATGTAGCTTGGACAGAGTATAATCAAATTTGTATAATTGATAATCTTTAAGTAAATAACATCGATCCGACTACCAAGCACCAAATGGTTAGTCGATATACAAGGGTTATAAAAATCAAGAGAAATGTCTTCATCTCAAGTGTATTATTTTGTATTTAACGTTCACATCGATACGTTTTTTCACGCACTAAGTAGAACAAATTAAAATTAAATTTTATTATTTACTTAAGAGGATTCCGTAGCACGTTAAATTGAGTTAAAACGCGATTTGCTGCCGTTTTTAAATATTAGTTTGGGGTAAAATTGGTATATAGAAAAGTTTCTTAAAATGATCCAAAGATTGGAAAGTTGGTTAGTTTTACGGTTTTGTAATTTTGGAAAACTCCATGTGGTAATTATTAACATTACGAAAAATCAAATAACTTTCCGATATGTTTTGGATTATTTTAAGAAACTTTCAATATACAACTTTTTTCCAAAACAAATATTTAAAAAATGGCAGCGAGTCGCGTTTTAGCTCAATTTAACGTGCTCTTAATTTGAGCAGTTAGTGGATTTTAAATGTATTCGTTCTTTGCCTTATCGCTACCTGCTAGTGTTTAAGTCCTCGGCCACGGTACTAAGCGTCAGCGGCCAGCGTTCAGCGGAAAATGTGAGAGCTCTTTTGATCTTTGTGCGAGAATAAAAGAACTTGTTTTTTTAATTAGCCGCTCGATGCTGATGCTGGTTATGGTGCCCGAGGCCTAAAACATTGAAAACTCAGTTGAAAAATCGATCTGAAACGACGGGTATATTCTTTACCAAATTAGATCTTCATTTTTATCAGCTGATTGACCCAAATACTACACTGTGCTCCTTAATCTAGGTAGCAAATTATCACCGGTTCGTTGTCGCCAGTTCAAAACCAGTGTTAACAAATCTAGACACGCGGCAGCATGTCAAGCCATGTTCAAGCGCGCCGAGTGTAATATTACATGAACCACTTAGTGCCACTTTTAATCCCTAAATAATTTAAAACCTATTTAACGTAAACACATAAAACTACGTATGTGTGTTATATCCATAAGGACAACTAAAAGCCTAAATTTTATAAAGGTAGCTCAAACGGTTATAAAGATATAAAGGTGCAAATGTCGTCAATTTTCCACGGACTGATTGACATATAGATTAAAAACCTAACCCACTTTCAGATGACCTAGAAAGGTAAAATTTGGAACCCAGTTCGGTAAATGTGTGTAAGCGTAGGAAAAAACCTTAAGATAAAACAAAGTTAAAAAATAGGGGTTTGGGGGCCCCATACAAAAAAAAGGTTTTTAATTGTTGCCTTGAACCGTTACAAGTGGATATCTGAAACTCAGATACAGTGCTTTTCTATAATGTCCCCTCCTTTTTATTTTTTGAACGGATTAAAAATTACCAAAATACCTGATTTGAATGTCTATATTTGCGAAACTAATAAAGTTAGATGTACTAAATGGGGTATTTCCTTAAAGGTCTTTTAAAGATCTTTTTAATAGTAATATAATATACGGGGTGCTATATTAAAAGATATATACTTTTTTCCGACCCTGTATATTATCACCAGTACCACCATTAAAAAGTCCTGTCTAGTTTTCTTTACAAAAAGTGATGATATTCCTCCAAAAGATCTGATGTAATGAGAACTGGCCAAGTCAAATCTAACCTACTTTAACATTTAATACATATTTTAATTTTGTACCGAAGTTGGCACTCATTTAGATCTCCATTTTTTTAAGGCGAAGCCTAAAGTCAATTTTAATTTTAGTATTGAACTTGGCTCACCTTTTTCACGTTTATGTTTTTGGTAGGATAGTCATAACAGCAAAACAGTCGTACTAATCGATTTATGTTAATGTCTAAAAAAATTAATGCAAGTAAATCCATCGTTGTTAGGTACTTCTTATCTACGAGAAAAACACAATAGGTTTGTTTCAGCAAGCTGTCAAAAATGTTTGCAACCGTTCAGATTCTGCGCACGTCAAATTTGTCGTTCCAGCAGTGCCATGTTTGTAACATTATACAATTGTTTGTTGTTCCAGCGGGTTGTCAGAAATGTTTGTATCCGTTCGGATTCTGCGCACGTCAAATTTGTCGTTACAGCAGTGCCATGTTTGTAACATTATACATTTGTTTGTCGTTCCAGCAGTAGTTTTAAGATGTTGGAAACTGTTTTAACTGGCAAACTTTCTTCAAACATTACTGACAAATTTTTAACATAACCTTTCTTGTATTGACGTATAAGCAGTATGCACGCCTTGTTTATTTTTCGTTCCATCAGAAAACTGTTGCCAACATTTATGACTAATGTTTGTAACAATTTCTGCGTTTTACGATTGTTGCTAACATGTTTCCAACATTCTGCTGGAACAAACCTATTACTGACAATTTTTATGCTAACCTTTCTTGTATTGACGTATAAGCAGTATGCACGCCTTGTTCATTTTTCGTTCCAGGAGAAAACTGTTACCAACATTTCTGACTAATGTTTGTAACAATTTCTGCGTTTTACGATTGTTGCTAACATGGCACTAAAAAGACATTATTTTTATTTATAACATTAAGTATAAAATATAGAATATATTATTTTTGTTTAAATAATAAAAAAGGAAAACAAAACCTTTTTTTACAAAAAAGAGAGAATCTTCGTTGTTTTTCTTGTTCAAGTTGATGAGTGGAGGCTCAATATTTAAAGAAAATACGTTATCTACTTAGCCGACGTTTCGGAAAATTTATTTCCTTCTTCAGGGCACTAAAAGAAATTATTTTTATTTATAACATTAAGTATAAAATATAGAATATATTATTTTTGTTTAAATAATAAAAAAGGAAAACAAAACCTTTTTTTACAAAAAAAGAGAGAATCTTCGTTGTTTTCCTTTTTTATTATTTTAACAAAAATAATATATTATATATTTTATACTTAATGTTATAAATAAAAATAATGTCTTTTAGTGCTCTGAAGATGGAAATACATTTTCCGAAACGTCGGCTAAGTAAAAACGTATTTTCTTTAAATATTGAGCCTCCACCCATCAACTTGAACTAAAATAAAGCCTGATGTATATATGTCCCAGAAAAAATGGGTATTTTAGGGAAGTGGCTTTTACCTAGGCAAATACCTTCCGCCTGGCAAACGACTTCATGAAAATAATTTTTATTTAAAAGCCATTTGCCGTGGTCCTTGTTAGGCAAATGACTGTGATATACTTGATAACATATTAGGCGTACAGAGTGTTTTGCAGACTACAGTAAAAATCAAAAGTAAGTGTAATTTGATGGGTTCAAAGCGATGTAGACGGTTAAGCAAAACTGTCACATTGGGGATTCAATAATTTTTATTTAAAAGCCATTTGCCTAGGCAAATAGCATTTGAAAAAGAAAATACACTATTTGCTTGCCCAGGCAGAAGCCATTTACCTAAAATAACCATTTGCCTGCGACATATATACAAAAAATCACCAACTTTGTTTTAAAAATAACTCAATGAAAAAAAATCGTTTGCCAAAATTGACGAATATTGCTTACGGCATTTTGTCAAAAACCCATGATATTTGGACTGACAAAAAAATACGGATACTTTTTGAATAAACGCTTACGAATGATGATGTTCAGATATCAGCCGATGATTTGAAAGTTTAATTATCTAAATAACAAACGCGTATGTTTAGTTAGTTCATTCAAGGCAGCCATCGACATCGGAACGACGCAGTAATCGCAACTTGTTTGTCTAAAACAACACTTCATTTGGTACTTTGGACTTGCTTCAAGTATCGTAGAACATTCGCGGCTGCGACTGTGAAAAAATCTAGTTTTTTAATTTAATTTTCAATAAAAATGGTTCAAGAGTACACGACCGCTCAAGTTAAGGAGCACAACAGTAAAAGCAGTGTTTGGGTTTTAATTCACAATGATATTTTTGATGTGACGCCGTTTTTGAATGAGGTAAGTCTAATTACCCGCATAAATCGAAATGTTTCGTTATTTTTATTGTCGAAAAAATAATACATAATACAGGGTGCGGCAGGATGGACTCCCACATTTGAGTAGCAAATAAAAAGTCTACTAAAAATATAAAGTTAAACCTTTATTATTTTTCAAAAAAAAAACCAATTTAAGGTTTTTTTACCTATGTTTTTAAAATTATATCGTGTAAGTGACGACCGTTAGCAGCGACACATGCGAAGGCGTTCTTAGAAGTTCCGCATCACTTTTATCACCATGTCTTGAGGAATTTTAGCAGTTTCATCTCGTATCGCTGTCTTGAGTTAGTAAAGTTAAGAACCAGTTGCCCTTAAGTTAGCAACCCATTTAAAAATTGTTTTCCGATCTGGAACAGAGGCATTCGGAGGCAGGAAGCGTGTACAAAATGTTCTTTTCGTCGGGGTGACACATTCGCCATTTTTGAATAATGGCTCAATAACAAATCCACGTTGGTCACCAGACCAAGACATAGCGCCTAGTAACAAACCTTATCGATCGCTCAAACAAATGTGACCATCCCCAGCAATGTCCAACTGACAAGCTGTCATATCAACGGAAATATCAGCAGAGGCTTCAAACTTGGCAGTTGCAATCACGGTCGAGAGACCTTTAAAATAAGGTATCACTTACACCTCTTTCCATTTAAGATTTTAGTGGATAGTCTCACCCCTGCTCGAGGGTTGCAGTTCAGGGGGTGAAAGTGACAAAAACTGTACCTTGACGTGTCCAAGAGCTTTCCGTGAAAGACCTCTTATGTCCAAAATTAGCTTTGTTTCGTTTTCAAATGTATGGAACCGTTTTGGAGATATTTGCGGTTAAGCTTTTAGTAGAACCAAAAAACTTTAATAACACTGACTTGGCTGTAAATACAACTGCCCCATTATACACTAATGGTTTAATGTATCTCCATTAGACTGCCAAAAAAATATCCTTTTTTTTTGAAAAACGTATCGAAATTATTGTTCAAGGTGACAAAAAAATATCGTAAAGGTTTAAGCCCTTATTATTAATATTAAGATATCTATCATCGCACTAATAGTTTTTAATCATTTTTTATTTAAACAAAAAATAGTGTACACTTTTTTGTAAATAATTTTTAAAGTTGTATAAATTTTATTTCACAATTTGCTAGGTCAATCAACTTCACAATGTGCCAGTGCTTATGTGAAAATCGTCACGGTAAATAAATATGCCAACAAAGGAACAAGCAGTAGAAAAGGGCTGACGTAGCTTGTATCTTTTGTGACGTAGGCACACTCCAACTACGTCATCGAACTATACGACGTTTTAAATAATTTCGCGGGCATTTCCACAAAAATGCGAATTTTGGCATTATTACAAAAATCTTGCTTTCCGGGAAAATTTGAAGAAAAGGAATAAAATCCAATCTATCTACACCGAAAATTTTTTCAGTTTTGTTTGTTGAATTTGGCTTTTGTTACTACTACAAATAAATCAATATTTAAATTAATAACGGTAAGTTTATAAATTAAGCTTAAAAATTGGGCAATGTAGAATCAGTACCGACAATGTAATGTCAAGTTAATACATCAGTAATAATTTTACTTCTAAATTTTACTATACTTATTTAATTTAAAAATACTTTTATTATTATTGCGTAATAAAATTTTATTAAACATAATTTTATTTAAGAAACCGTTGCTAGGCTTTAAATGTCCATGCATAAATTAATTTTAAAATATCTGAAAACACATAAAATTATCCATGTCAGGCAGCACGCATTCCTTCACAAAAAAATCCGCAGCAGATTTTGGACAACTCCCCTAATATCATGCATTTTGCCCTTGGGACCACATCTAGAATTCTGTGCTTTTTAGGAAATGTTTTCATACGTTCTTTCACCTAAATATTGTTCTCGGCTCTTCACTTTTCTTTGTAATTGACGTTTATCAGTTATACGTCCCGTTTACCTTTCATATCTGCCACGTTTCGTTTGCATAAAATATTGAATGTGAATCATATAGTCTGTTCCGTAAAAGATGTGCGAAACGGTATAAGAGATAAACATGACGTATAGTTCAAAAGCCTGTGAGCGATATGTCTCCGTTATGTTGTAAAAGCTGCAATAACCAGATTTTCTGTGATTTTTGGCTGTTTTGATAGTTCTTTAGCTGTCTGTACATTGCAAAGTATGTAAGTTTGCACTTATGTTTAAATATAAATTTTCACCCTTAAGGTATAAAAAAATTAAAAAATTTTTCCTAGGAAATAAACAAGTTTGCATATTTAAATATTGTTTTTCAACGAAACATTTTTTCTTTATAAAAATTTTTTATATTATGAAAAATAAGGGTACTTTCCTTTTGAGCAAAACCTATATTTTTTGACATACCTCGTATACCACTACAAAAAAATTAAATCTGATGATTCCATTTTAGGTTTTAGACCATGCAGAATATTTCTTTAGTAGACACGCTGTATAAACTAAGAAATTCTAAAATTGTTTAATTGCTTCAGTTTTCAGTCATTTCCTTTTTAAGAAACCCTAATTTACAATAAGAAATAAGTTTCTATTAATTAATTTATGCACGTTAAAAACTTTAAATATTACCATAAACTTATTAAATAAATTGGAAATTGTCAATGTTAGTTAGGCGCGCACTACATGTCGTGTGCACGGAGATCAAGCCCACTGGCGAGTTTCTACAAGTCCCTTTGATGTGTGTCCAAAATACCGCTCCCTACGCGAACCCTGGTGAGGGCCAACGTTGGCTTTGCTTTGCCATATGTTTTGCATACACACGATGCGCCAACGTTGGAACATTGGCCAAGGCTTGGCATTGCCGGCTTAACACAAACACAATCATCAATTTTAGGCCAAGAACCAATTCTAAAACGGTATTTACCAATCCGTTATGTTGACGATTAAACAATGTATTATACGTCAAAGTTGTCACCAATTATTACCTCGGTTATAATTATTTGTTGAACGGCTAAAATTGATGCATGTTAACAATGAAAATTTACATAATTTTGTTTTACGTAAACCCGTTTTGTGCTTTCCTCATACTTAAATAGACAAGTCAAGTTAAAAATACATGCAAGCTGTGTTAAGTTTCACGCATAATTGGCGCGGTCAAAACCTTGACCCCGAAGAAAATTGTAGTTTTAAAATCGATAATATTTCTGCATTTCTAATTACATATACCGGGTGCTCATAAGATCAGTTTCCGGCTGCCATTTTTAATTTCCTTATCGATACTGACGAATCTTGGGGTTGTTATACTAACGAAAAGTCATTTTTAGGTGTATATGATAGGCTATTATGACTTTCGGTTTCACCGGAAATAACTGGAACTTTTGATTTTTAAATGGGTCAGCCTGTATTTTGTTTCTTTTTTCTGCATTCTCCAGATCATTTTTAGTCGGAATACAATATTTTTAAAACAACTTTTGTTCAAATTTTATTTTTAAATTCAATTTTTATCTTTCATCTAGAGCGCCATGATCATTCTAAAAACACTTTTCATACGTTACTTATTTTCAGACAAATACGAAATCGATTTTTTTAAACTTTTGTACTAGAGGGCTCTAAACTTCATTCTTTTAGTTTTTTTTTACCCTAGCTTAAAAACAAAATAGGACCATATCACTTTCATAATATTTCTAAATGCAGTATTTCGAAGCGAATCCAACGATGTAAAACCCCACGACACTTTACTTCATCTTCTTTTAAAAAACAACATTTATTATGCAGGAAAATGATCTTGATACTGAATGTCGTACATACATACGTCGCGGTTATCATAGTTGCCATAAAACCAGAAACTAATAAAATATGTCGTAAAAACAATTGCTTATGTTCCGTTAAAGTTTAAAAAAATAAAAACAATAATTTTTACAACATATTCTATTAGTTTCTGTTTTCATGGCAACTATAAAAAAGATAATTTTTTACATAATAAATGTTGTTTTTTAAAGAATTTGAAGTAATGTGGCATAGTGTTTTACATCTTTGGATTCGCTTTGAAATACTGCATTTAGAAATATTACGAAAGTGATTAGGTCCTATTTTGTTTTCTGAGCTAGGGTAAAAAAAAACTAAAAATAAAGTTTAGAGCCCTCTAGTAAAAAGTTTGAAAAGATAAAAATGAATTTCATATTTTTTGGAAGTAAGTAAAGTGATTTTAGCATGATCATGGCACTGTATATATGAAAAATAAAAATTTAATTTAAAAATAAAATTTGAGCAAAATTTGTTTTTAAAATATTATACTTCGACTAAAAATGATCTGGAGAATCTGAGAAACAAAAAATTTACAGGGTGTCCCATTTAAAAATTAAAAGTTCCAGTCATTTCCGGTGAAACCGGAAGTCGTAAGAGCCTGTCATATGCAACTAAAAATGACTTTTCGTTAGTCTAACAGCCCCACCAAGTTTTGTCAGTATCGATAAAGAAATAAAAGAATGGCAGCGGGAAAGTGATCTCATGGGCACCTGGTATGTGTTTTGCCTAATTTTAATGTTTCTGTTCATTTTATTATGAGTATTTTTTAAAGGTAATTAATTTCATGAAGTTTGTTATAAAGATGTTAACATTTTTGAGACAAACGCGTTCTTTTTTTTAACTATGGACCTGTTACACTTGACATGTTAACACATTTTTTTTCTTAAAAGGATTGTATTTTTTTAATACGTCGGAACGTATCTGAAAACCATATACAGAAACTCTTTTTATACAAGGTTTCCCATTATAGACTACAAATTTTTATTGCTTAAAAATTGTTGAAAGTTATTTTGTGTTTTACGGTCAAAAAATCACCGTTATTAAATGTCACTTAAGCTCAGTGAAAATGGCTATTTATTTATGAATTTATTCGAGAATTCAGTTATTCGGATGTCGAGAATAAATGCTCTATTGCCGCCATCTTGAAAACAAACAATATATAATTAGAAAGGGATTTTAGTGTAGAATTTAAAAATAAATTAAAATAGGGGTGTTTCGATTTAAAATGTTTGAAAAATGTCTAATTGTCTGTCATTAATTACGTTAAAAACTGAAATTACGAAATGTAAGTGACAAAATAAAATATATTACCTGTGAAACTAAAATAGGTCATTCTGTTTTTCCTTAGCCTACTTGGCAAAAAAATATATTTAACGCAGAAATAATGGCGGTACTTCATTTTCTTCAAAAGTATTCCCTGGGCGCCATTTTAAAAAAGAGAGAAGAGTACACCCTGTATCATTGAAAAGAGAATTTTATAGAGAATACGAATGTAGAAAAAAATATATGCACTTGTATTTAAATTAATAAAGTTGATGGTAGTTAGGTTAAACTGGAAGCGATTTTGAAGTTGTGATAATGTTAAAAAATGTCAATTTATGCTATAATAGTGCTGTTAAATTTTTATTAGTCTCTCTTAGAAACTAAAAAAATGGGGATTACAACATTCTGTGTCACTCGGTATATAACTTTATTAGTTTCGAAAATATAGCCAGCCAAATTAGGTATTTAGGTAAAAGTATTAACTTTATATTCCAGGGTTATAAAGTACTCGTCTAGAGCTTTAAAATGATGTGCCGCAAGACCCCCTTTTCATTTAATTTTGTTTTTGCGCTTTATTCTCAGTTTAACATTTACATTTGTCATTTTGTGCTTAAAATTTGGTTTATGTTGTCTTACTACAGAAATTCGAAATTTTCATAAAAAATACCGAATGATTCAAAAGTTACAAGGGGTTCCTGACTTTAGACGAGCACTGTATCGCTTATCGCTCATCGCCTCAGTATGAACGATCCGTAACACCATGCAGCAAAACCCTACCTATTTCCCGGACTATAGCAATTCGAAATTTGAGTTCTTGGATATTTTCTGGATAAATTAGGCAAAAATAGACCCACAGAAAAAAATCTGGTGTACTTATGTCCGGAGATGTCGAAGGCCAACTTTGTTCTAATTTATTCGACTTTGTATATGTTACGGTTCCCGAAATCCCAATAATTACCTTTGAATTTGAGGCCCCCTATACATTATGAATTCTGTCTGAAAAGGGTTGTTTATTACTTTATTATTTTCAGTCTTTTGTTTTGACGTCGATTTTTTTCTGGTTCTACAATATAACCATCAATTTTAGGCGAATAACCAATTTTAAAACGGTATTTACTAATCGGTTATGTTAACGTTTAAACAATGTATTATATGTCAAAGTTGTCACCAATTATTACCGCGGTTATAATTGGTTGAACGCCTAAAATTGATGAATATAAAAATGTAACATTATGTAACTATTATAATGAAATTGTTACCTTATTATTAAAATACTTTTATTGCAAATATATTGGTTGTTTTTGCTTATCTCTTTTTTTTTTATCTTTGTACTTTTATCAATAGTATATAAGTTTAAGTGTCTTCCATGAAATACTTAATTTGATTACACTACAATTTTCGTATGTTTTATGATAGGTATATGTTTAAATAATTTAACACAATTAATTGGTAATATAATGGAAACAAAATGAATTATAGCTAATTTTTAACACAGTACCCATAGACTTTATAGACCAGTGCTGAAGCTTTTAAAAAAGGTAAAAAGTGAGAAAATTATAGTACGATGAAACCCATTGGAAAAAGTGGAGAATATAACAAAAATCAAAGGAAATAGGAATTACGAGCGATCAAAGGTTGGGAAGGGGGAGGCGGGGTTTCAGGGGAAAAAAACGATTTATCTCAATTTTCGGCAAAACTAGAAGTCCTACGAAAATAATTTAGAGGGCAAAGTGGTAGGCAATAAAAATATCTACAACTTTTATTTTTATTTATATTTACACTTTTTTCACATAACCTCGAAAATTATGTAAAAAATTTAAATAACTAAGTTTTTGGTATTTTATTTTTATCTTTCACAAAAAGTGTGTGTGTGTTTTTTTTTAACATGCGAAATTTAGTAAAAACTTACCTTTGTATGTTCCAAAGACACTGTATTTTTTTTTTTTTTTTTTTTTGATTTAAAATATTATTTTTTACCTTATTTTAATTTATTATCAAAAAGTACCGTTGCTTTCAATCAAAAAATTATATGTTTTTATTAGTCTTTTTAAAAACTAAAAAAATTGTGGGTTCCGACATCCAGTGTCACCCGGTATATAACTTTATTAGTTTCGGAAATATAGCCAGCCAAATTAGGTATTTGGGGAACTTTAAAAAATGTCGGTGAGCTTTTTGTTTGTTCAAATCTCAACTTTCTGAGGTAAAAAGAAATATACCTAAGTTCGCACCATGGGATTTTTTTGTTTTTAATGATGTTACGAACAAAAATTATTCTTTATAAAAAGTTCTGCTTAGTCTAAAACCTAAAATGCAATCATCAGATATTAATTTTTTGCATTGGTATACATGGTGTATAAAAAAATATGAACTTTGCTCAACAGGAATGTACCCTTATTTTTTATTATATCAAAAATATTTGTAGGAAAAGATGTTTAGGAATACCTTTTACATATGCAATTGGTTTATTAAAAAAATAATAATAACAGTTTTCTGCGATAACGAGCGTTTCTGTGACTTTCAGTCAAAACAGCAATGACACTTCTTAAGCTTTCTTAAAAAAAAATAAAAAAAGTTTTTCTTGAAAATGAACAACTTAGCATATTTGGATGTTATTTTTAATCCTTAACATCTTTTCACTTGAGCAAACTTTATATTTTTGGACATACCTCGTATAGTACTTTAAAAAAATATTATCTGATGATTACATTTTAGGTTTCAGACAATGCAGAACGTTTTATAAGGAATAAGTTATTTTTGTAAAATTATCTAATAATAAAAATGTTTTCCATATGGTGCGAACTTAAGTGCGTGTCTACTGTATATTTTTTGGTAAATGTTCTCAGAAAATGCAAAAACTCCGATTTTTATTTTTAATCAATATTAGAGCAGAATCGATAATTTTTAAAGCCAAAGAACAATATGGTAGGATAAAAATCATTGGAAAAGTTTTAAAAAATAAATCAAAAATATAAAAAAATTAAATTTCGGACAATGTGAGGTCGGGAATTTAATAATTCGATTTTCGAAAAAACTGCAAGTCCTATTTATTTATTTATTTTATAATAATAGATTATATTAAACGTCTATTTATTTGTAGAAAAAGAATTATATCAAATCCAAAGAGTCAAAAGATTAACAATAAAGTTTATACTTAGTTTTAACACGAAAAGAAACCCTGTATGTACAAAAATGTCGTTCAAAGGAATTCTAGGTTAAAAAAATGTCAGTTTTGAAATATTTTAGGTTATGAAATGCAAATTTTCTAAATTCTAGGACATTTACGTTAAGTAACTCGTTTGTTTATTCCGCTGGGGTAAAATTTCAACTATATTTTGAAAAAATGAAATTTAATTATTGATCCCGAAAATCCCGCAATTTAAGAAATTTGACCCTGAAGATTTCGGGACTGTAAAACCAGCAGGATCCCGGGCTTCGGGATTCCGGGATTACATTTCCTACGTATCGTTGAGTTTGGTATATAAATTTTAACTGGGTCCTTAAAGAAAAATTATAATAATGTACCTTTTTGACCATGAACTAACTTTACCTTTGGTAGACCCAAAAACAAAAATTCATTGCCAAACTATCAATCGCATAAGAATTATGTGAATATTTCATTCTGAATGCAACTTAATGCAACTTTTTTTTTTCGTAGCATCCTGGTGGTGAAGAAGTTCTCATCGAACAAGCTGGTAAGGATGCGTCGGAAGCGTTCGAGGACGTCGGCCACTCGAGCGACGCCAGGGAGATGATGCTCAAATACAAAATAGGAACTTTGGTCGCCTCCGAGCGCAAACCCGAACTCCCCAAGAAACGAGATACTGAATGGAAGGATTCGTCAGATGGAGAACAAAGGTATGTAACTGGGAGATTGAACCCATTCGACACACAAAAAGAAATGTCTTAATTCAAATCAATTGGCATTGACTCAAGACATGTTTTAAGTTGTATATAACGAAAAGAATATATTCTTCTTATTTGTAAATGATATTCTTAAAAATATGTTTTTAGCACAAGTAAAAAAATAGATTTAGTCCAAGGTGCTTAGAGACAAGGTGGCCTAACTTTCATTTGACAGTTGATAAATGTGACGTCAAAGGGATCCTTTTTAAAAATATCGTACATCCAGTTCAATACCGCCATAACTGCAAATTTTTAATTCTTAATTTTATTTCGGTATTTCAGTGCTAAAAATAATAAAACCTAATCACTTGTGAAGGTATTTCATCAAAAAACCCAAAAATTTAGTACTGAAATACCGGCATAAAATCAAATATGAAAAATTTGCAGTTATGGCGGTATTGAACTGGATGTACGATATGTTGTTTTTCTTTGGTGTTTTGTAAATAATGTGTTAATCGTGTTCACATTTGTGAGTAAATAGTGGATTAAAAAGACTTTAACAATTGTATAAACTGTATTTTAAATTTTAAATTGGAAAAAAAGGTCTCCAATGGCGTCGATGTATCAGCTGTTTAGTTTACTGTCATCTCAAATTTGGACCATCTTCTCTGTTAGCACCTTGGATTCGGCCAAGTAAACTTGATTTTTTAACTCAAGAATATTTATGCTTTTTTGTGGGTATTATTTTCTCGACGCGATTATTCAAACTCAAATTTGTTTTAACTAGAGACTAACTTTGTCTTGGTTAAAAATATTTTAGTTTTCCTGTAAGAATAGTGTTCTTAAATATCGCTTATCTTAATATGCTTTATTTAACACATAGCATAAAATAAAATTACAAATACAGTTCTATCAAAAATAACAATAAATCAACGAAAAATGTTTATTATTAAATCAAAAAGCTGAAAGTAACCAAAAATTACCTGCATGTTTACCAAACAAAGCTGCTAGGCGGGAAAACCTTCAGAAAACATAATCCTATTTTTGGACGCTTTGGATGGAATTACTCTGAAAGTTAATTATTCTTTGTTTTACTTAGGTTCTTAGACAATAATACCTGATAGTTTTCTGAAAAGTCATGTCATCTTTAGCTTTATAAAATAAGGCCAAAGATGGCAATAAAATAACATTTTTTTTATAAAAAGTGAAATTAGGTAGTTTTACAATTAATTATTTAATAAAAAATGTGATTTTAATGCCAACTTTAGCCTAATTTTATAAGGCTAATTATGGCAATGCATATTTTATTTTAAATGGAGTAAGGTGGTTTTACAATTAAGGTGACAATATGGGATGCGCGGTTGTAAATGGCCAAAAAATGCGTTTAAAAAATGAATAACGGACCCGAGCGGCAATTCAAGTCATGCGCAATTGTTGCTTCGTGGTGGACACGTTAATCATACATTTGGATAATTACCATGTTTTCATGAATGCGCTCGGCAAAAGACCATTTATTTAAAAAAGTAACCTACATCGCATGCGTATTATTAATTTGTATTGCCGCGCTAGATGACGCAACAATTATTAAAAATCTTTCGCATAATTACTCGGTTATTACCATGTTTCGGAGAATGCAGTCGACACGCTTCTTTTTTAAATAAAAGTTACCTACATCACAGGAGTATTATTAACTTGTTTTGTCCATCCATGTTACCATGCCTGAATGCTATTTTGTGCTGCGTTAAAAACGGGTTTGGCTTTCTCCCCACCCTAGATTTCTATGGTCATGGGCTATTTTATAAAATGCTAGGTGCTAGCCAAGTCATAAACCAAAAATCGCTGGATTTCTGTAAATTATAATTGCTAAATTAGATCTAGATACCCATTTAAATTAGCTAATTTACCGAATGGCATATCAATTGTTTTGTTTTAAAATATATGTTGTTGACAGTGCCATGTTGTTTTTGATAAATGTTTAATGAATTTATTAACTAAGCAGATTCTAAATACTTCTTTATACTTACTTATATGATAAGATAACCTCGTCGAAAGAAAATTATATCATTCAAGTATACTTTAAGTCTAATTTTATCAACTTTATTTATATAAATTTATGTATTTTGGAAAGGTTTTGGAATATTGTCGCTTAAGATATTATTAGAATATTAAAAACGCATATAAAATTTAATATTTCTATTTAATTAAGAATAATGAATTTAGTAGCTTGTTAATATGTTGCTGACCTTCATGTATACATTAAACACAGAAAAACGTTATGATGAGTTTATACAGACAATTCACATGAAATAAGAATAAAATAAAAAAAAATAGACTTTTGCAATTAGTCTATTACGCAGAAGAAACATTAATGGTTTATAGAAGCAAATTAAATGATATAAAAGACCAGAAATGACCTAGATGGCTATCTTTTAACTTTTTTATTTTTATGTGAAAATAAAAGGGATCTTGGTGATAAAAAACATTCATAGGCCACAATTTAAAATAATATCCTCACTCCAGAGAAGAAGTAATATAACTCAAAAATCTTAGTTTTAAGAAAATTACCGATCAAAAATTAGGATTTTTAAGGTGTATCGGGTGTCAAGTTATGAATTTACAACCCCTAACTTTTTTATTTTTTATCTTAAAAAATTAATGAAAATATATTTTTTCTTGGGTTAAAACTGAGTCAGTAATCAAATTTTTATTATTTCTGAAGATACACACAATACAGGGTACGACTAAAAGTACTGTACTTTATTATTATTAATACATATTATTATTAACATTTTTTGGTAGTAGTTATTTATTACTATTAGTTTTTTTTATAAATAACGTCTGTGGTAACACTAGCCACTTCTCCAAAAGGTGCTGTGAAATGCAAAAATTTCATGTTTCATGGAAAACTTTAACGGAACAAGGGGAAAAGATGGGTTAAACATCTAATTTCCGGACACCCACTATACTCTAGTATTTAGGCATAGGCCTTCGAAAACTGTAAAAAAACCTGAGCAAAATACACATCAATACTTTAATTCGCAAATCGGCTAACTCCATATCCACAAAATTTTACAGCAGAGACATAAATATTTAATGAATTATATTAAAATAATTTAAAATTGAGTTTTTTATCATTTGTTACGTAGATAAATGTTTTTAAAGTAATTTTAAATAAAGAAACCATAGAAATTCGTTTTAATTTAGATCTTATAATAGTTCAAGTACCTACTTTTTATTTTAAAAGAAAATGGAGTTAGCCAATTTGCGAATTAGGGTATAGACATGTGCTCATTATGCATTTTTTTGGATGTTTCTTATTTTATTTAGGATAGAAATCACCACAAATAATAAGATAATATTTTCTATTTATAATCTAATGTTATTTCACCATAAAAACCTTGAAACTAAATATAAATATGGGGTCGCAACTCTCAAATGCATATTTATTTCGTAGGCGGTTGTTTTAATTTAGTATTGTGAAATCAAATTAATTTTTTACTGCACTTATTGGCTTTGGGTGTACCGAACAATATTTATTGATATAATGAAGTTCGAAGGTCGTTTATATTTAAACCAACTAAATAAATGAGTTCTATAGGCGATTCAAATTGAGGAGCACAGTGTTGCAATTCGGTCAATCAGCTGATACAAATGGGTCTCTAAATCCAATAAAAAATATTTACAGAAGGCATTAAATTTGACAAAAAATATTGCATTTCATTCTCTAACAACCTAAGTAACACAAAGTAAGTATGGGTAACAGTCAACGTTACAAATAATTTTATATAAAGCCACGAATCGTTATTTCCTGATTATTTACGACCATATTCACCAAGCTCTGACAAATATTTATTAGACTGATAGTCTGTTTTTAAGCAGGCTATTGGTCTGATAAATATTTGTCACAGCTTGGTGAATACGGCCGTTAGACTTGAACTGCAGACACAACAAAACCGACTTTAACGTTGTTCTTCCTTGCAGAATTAAAAAAAAACATGAAACCATCAAAATACTTAAAACAAGTTGTAGACTAACTAAGAAGCAAAACTTGACTATGAAATGTCCTAATGCACTAAATTTGTAATTGCAACGTTGCCAAGTCACATAATTTTAATTGCCCATTAATCAAAGATATGTTCAAGTTATAACTATGTCCCCCTGTCCTCCACTTATTAAACTACAATTTAAATAAAAGATAATCTATTAAGGAAAGGTGGGCAAATACATTTATATATGACTTATTTTAAGGAAAAAAATGTAAAAAATTTCCACAAGTCAGGAAAAAGAGGTGTTTTTTTGTTAAGTTTGTAAACCCATCCTGTATAGGTTGCTTTTTTGACTAATAGACTACTATAAAATCATATTAAGGAAAAAAAAACAAATAAAAGTTACTTTCAAACATGAATTCGTCAACAGCGTACCACGAATCTGCATTTAAAAGTGAAACAATAACACATTAATATCATTAATTCAGTTTTTAAATAAGAATTATGGTCACCTTAAGATAACTCGCTAATTTTTCAAAGTTTTTGCACAAAAAAGAAAAAAATATTATTTACTTGTTCATAATATGTTTTTAAACTTGTATTATAAATTGGGTTTTTGTGGTCTTCCTATTAAAATTAGGAGCTTATTTTGCCGAGCATTCTCTGAGGTGACTAAGACTAAGAATCAATTTTTCAGTATCAGTGTTCAAAACAAAAATATTCGAGTTTTTTGACTTACCTAGTCAAAAACCTTTGTCCAAACTAGTAAGCCGCGTAACAATGAAAAAAGTATTGTTAGCCGTAGGACGTAGGGCGCGTTCTACGTCTCATGTGTAACAGGCCTAATACCAATCGTACCTACGTAGTAAGGATCCATAATTACAACAACAAAAAAATGTCTTGGTTGAAAAAGTCAGTAATCATTGTCATAACAAAAAATGTATTACATTGGTTTGAAGAGTAAATAACCATGTTTATAACAACAGAACAGTAACAGTGAGCTATTACTTGAAAACGGTTGGGGATAGATACCATCCGAAACGTCGTGTATCAGTAAGAACTAAAGATAATTGAAGTGCAAGAAAGTATTAGTATTAAACACAAAACAAATACTGCAATGGTTCTACAGTGTGTCCAAAAAGTGTGAAAACGTTCAAATATCTCAGAGCTTTAAAGCAAATTGGACGAAATTCGGTACTCCAGGGAAAAATCATATTTTGAATTCATTGTTGATATCGGTGATGATGCCAGATATTCAGTTCAAAAATCAATCACTTTAAGAATTTTAAAATTATATGAGATGCCTATTTTTTTAAATTTTATTATTGGATTCACGCTGTTTTTTGCTATACAATGCTATGAGAGTCCAATTTTTCTCTTAATAATCTTGTATGTCTTTTATATTTTTGTAATAATGAGTAATATTGTTTATTTGATCTAGGAATTAAATTTATGTCAGAACTGTTAGCCACTAGTTTAAAATTTGCAAACTGTAAGATATAAACAGTTGAAAACGGTAATACCTACGCAGTTTACACCAATTGTTTTTACTAAATTAAACATTTTTTCTGCTATTAATACTTAAGTGGATGCCGTAGCACGTTAAATTGAGCTAAAACGCGATTCCTTGCCGTTTTTTAAATATTTGTATTGGAAAAAGTTGTATATAGAAATGTTTTTTAAATTGATCCAGAGATTATCGGAAAGTGGTTATTTTGACAGTTTTGTAATTTTGGGAAATTTAATGTGTTGATTACAAACATTACCAAAAATCAATTAACATTTCGATAATCTTTAACCAATTTTAGACATACTTTAAATGAAACGTTTTTCTTTAAAATGAATAGTTATTAAATGGTATGTAATTTTAAAATTTTACATGCCATTCAAAAACTCTTCATTTTAATGAAAAACGTTTCATTTAAAGTATGTCTAAAATTGGTTAAAGATTATCGAAATGTTACTTGATTTTTGGTAATGTTTATAATTAACACATTAAATTTCCCAAAATTATACAACCGTAAAAATAACTACTTTCCGAAAATCTTTGGATTATTTACAGAAACTTTTTATATACAACTTTTTCCAAAACAAATATTTAAAAACGGCAGCGAATCGCGTTTTAGCTCAATTTAACGTACTACAGCATCCACTTAAAAAGAAAAATTGGACTTCCATAATAAAATGTAACAAAAGACAGTGGAAATCCAATAAAAAATATGTATCCAATTTTAATGTAAAAACTTTGGATTGATTTCTGCGAAAGTGAAAATCTGGCAACATCGCCGATATCAACACTGAATTCAGAGTATGGTTTTACTCTGAAGTACCGAATTTCCTCCAGTTTGGTTCAAAATTCTCTGAGATGTTAAAGCTTTTTGGGCACACTGCATAGCTCAGTAATAATCAAAAAATGGCATTACCCCAAAAATATTTTAATAAGTTGTTTTTTTTCAGCTCGTTAAAATCATGGATCGTACCCATTCTCCTAGGATTAGTAGCAACAATAATCTACCGTTTATATTTTATGTCATAAGTTAGTAAAAGAAGAGAAGAAACTAAAACACAAGGAGATTTTTTTGACAACACGTTTGCATTTACTGTTTTAGGTACTAAATATATACACCACTGTTAATTATTAAGTGAAACTTAAATTTTTCTATTTTCGATAACTGTTTTAGCTTAATTTAGAATATATAGCCACTTTTTATCGTTAGTTAATTTAAACTATATTATTTTTCACAAGATTAATTAAGTCTAAATTAGTTTGTTTTTGTTTAAAAACATATTTTGTCAATGTTTGGCTGGATGGGCATCAGAAAATACTAAATAAATGTTTAAATTTTACTATTTGTTAATTTTTTTAATGACTTTAGTGGTAGAGGAGCCCAGATTAATATTCCGGAGGATACCTTGTACTCGGTTACGTACCTCCACCAAATAATGAACCCTGTATACAAGGCCGATCAAAAAAATATCCAGAATTTTTTTAGCGCGTCAGATTAAGATAGGTTGAGTTAATTACATGCTAAACAGTGTATACTCCATTAATCTGACAACTTAAGAGTAAAGTAAAGAAAGCGGAGGGCTACAAAGTTGTAAAAAAACGTCATTTTGACATTCTAGATTGTGGTAATTTTTTTATTTTAAAGAAAATAATTTAAGGATGACGAAAAATATATAATCAGATACAATCCGAACGATTTCCACAATCCGAAATAATAACAGTTTTTTTATATTTAAAAATGTATAGCCGCTTTCCCCACCGATGAAAAGGTATACATTATATATCATGTTTTTCTTATCATTTAAGCTTTGCAACCCAATAGGTGTCTATGACGCTCGAGTAAATCCCCATTTGGCATCGTGGGCTTCCCTACTAAAATAAGAAACAAATTCGTATAATTAATTTAATGATTCTAACGTAATAATTTTCTCGAAAGTGGGAGCAAGTCCGATTTTGACCAAGTGAGGTACACGTTTTTTTTTTTTTTTTGGCGCTGACCTTTTTAGTTAAAACCTTTTTTTCGAGATATATTCCCCTTTTTGCGCAAAAATCGTTTTATTTTACTGTTATATCAAGAATTTGTGCAAAAAGAAGGGTGAATATAGTGAAAATGGGGATAGTTCGATTTTTAAATTTGATGATGAATATCTTAAAAACAAAACGTTTTCGACTAAAAATTCTTTCAGATTTGTGATCAGCGCCGCAAAAACCCCGTATACCGAAGTTGGTCCCAATTTCCAGACAATTTCCGATTCTAATTTTTTGATCCTTAAATATAAAACATTTATAAAATTCGCCATACATTTTTAGGGCAAAATAAGATTTTTTCCATAAATAATATATATATGTATCCTAAAATGTATCTGCTTCGTTAGAATCGTCATAAGTTGCATATATAAATCGATAATTTAGAACTGTAGTTACATTTTCGCATCAAATTTCAGTAAAATTTACACACCCCTGTTACATTACGCAGTGTATTTATTGTTTGTCGTAAAAAGGTAGAACACAATTTTAGAGGACCAAAATTGTATGTGTACGTTACAAACGGTTTTCGAGAAAATCGCCTTAAGATAAAAGGGGAGCAAATAATTAGAAACTTAAATCAAACGAATAAGGTAGTTGTGACTATTTGTTTCAGTAATATTTATTCTACTAAAAACATAGGTGTGAAATAGGTGAGCCAAGTTCAATACTAAAATTATGCTTGGCTGTGGGCTTCGCCGCAAAAAATGGAGATCTAAATGAGTATGGGATCAAGTAGGTTTAATTTAACTTGGCCAGTTTTCATTACCACAGTCATTTTGTAAAGTTATTCAACTTGTTTAAATATATTTTTTAAAATTTGGATAACTGGCCAAATCAAATCTAACCTGCTTCTAAGATCTTCATTCCTTTTACGGCAAAGGCCATAGCCAAGCATAATTTTAGTAGTGAACTTGGCTTACCTTTTTACATTTATGTTTTTGGTGGGATATTATTACTTTTTATAAATAAAACTAGGCATGATTTAGATTTAAACTTTGTTCTCGAGTTTCCGCTGCATAGTTTTCTTTTTTATGCTATTGTCTGCATTTTCTTAAACGTTAGAAATAACAGTGCGCATTACCCATTCATAATCTGCTACCTTTTACCACGCTTCCCGTTTATGCTTAAATTAGCCAAGTCAGGGCGATAAAACGATTTTGTTAACGGTTGTTTAGTAGCGCGTTTTACAAGTTTATTGTTTGGAGACGCAACTAATTTTTTATCATAATTTTATTTTCATATTTCTGTAAGCAAATATAATAATACATATATTGGGATAGTTTCAAATACCTACTTGTAAAAGTTCAAACGCTATAATTAAAAAAACTAGTTGTCCTTATAGATATAAATAAACTAATAAACACGCCCAGTTTCATGAGTTTGCGTTAAATAGGTTTTGAGTTATGGAGGGGTCAAAAGTGGGTCGTGTAATATTACACTCGGCGCCGTAGCCGTTCTTTGCGGGAACTTGGCTTGACACGCTACCGCGTATCTAGATGTGAGATAAGAAAAAAACATTAAACCATGTTGCTTTACTTGACCTTTGCCATGATAACTCTAGAATATTAAAAAAAAAAACAAACCACTTTTTATAAGTATTTATTTTAATTATATTTTTGTCATAAATTTTTTTCAGTCATTCCTTAACAGAACATATAAAATGATAATTACCATGCATTCCTTTTCTATCTTTCATTCGCTCTTTTACACATGTATCCTTATTAATTTTAATAATTACATAAAAAATACAGTATGTTTCTATCAAACACTGCTAAATTTTTCCAAATATATTACAAGTACTCACCATTAACTGTTATTTTATTTTATATGCTTGGTATTTTTATTAAACAATTACTTTTTTTTCAGAGTGTCTTTAAATTAAAAGAACAAAAATGTTTCTTCATTGGCATTTTGATATTCATTGAACTCTACATACTTTGCTTAAAATTAGGCACATTAAAAATGAAATCTAAAAAAATATTTCTTGTACATTAAGCTTCTACGTTAACTTTTTTCTTTTTATTTTTAATATATGTTAGAGAAACAAGCAGTGAATAGTAAAAACAAAAAAATAATTACAAAAATTAAATAACTATCTAAAATGTCAACATGTAACTTGTAAAAAATAACAAGTCTTTTAAAAAGAGTATATCAAGTCATTTAGAGTTTAAAATCGGTATAAAAGGTACAAAAATACTAATAAATATAACATTTACCTAACATTATTAGCGATTATCTGTTTAAATTTGAAAGTTTTTTATATTTAATATTGTTAAAAAAAATAATTATAGTAAGCAAAAAGCTAAGAGGAAAAAGATGTTTATTATCGTATTTTTAACACGCCTTTATTAGCTTCACGTGTATTATATGCAACTCCATCCTAACGCCATCTATATTTAACTGTCAGAAACCAAAGTAGAAAACTTTTTTAACAAACTTTTGTTTAAAATAGTAAGTGTAGATACCTGTAACCGAACCTAATATGAACCTAAATGTTTCCAGACTGTTTTTTATGTTTGACACTAGGTGTTACTACAAGCATAATTTTGGATTTTTAACACGCCGGATTTATCGGTTGGTAAAAATTAAAGCATGTTAATTTTTTTGTTTTTTTTTCTTTGAGAGTAAATTTTACTAAAAATATAAATATAATTTAAAAAAATAAATAAATTAAAAAACATGGGCACATTGAGCATATTTTTCGTAAATCGTTTTTTTTTTCGTTTGCTTACTAGTTTTTCTTTCACTTAAATATTTAAATTATTGACACTTCAAAAATAGTAAGAAAGAAATACAAATAATCGCTGATTATTTTGATTTGTCTATAACTAGGAAATGGAGTGAGTATAAAATACTTTTTACAAAATAAAGAATGGTTAGAAAAGGCAGTTTTGGAGATTAATATAATATATTTTTTATTTAAAAAATTAGCCATTTTACGAAATAAATAGGTCTAAGAGGTGTATTAAAAAAATAGCCAATTTTTTCCAAAAAATGCCCCAAAAGTTTAAACTTGGGTCTAATGAAACTAGCCTAAAATGAATAAATTTCGGATATTCTTGTAGATAATGCGAAATTTGTTCAAGACATACTATACAGGGTGATTTAAATTGAAAAGCCTTCATCACAATAATTTTTTTATCACAACAGATAAACAACTTGTTTTTCTTTCTCGATTGTTTATCTAACAATAAAAAGTTTTGGCTGATGAACACTTAATTTAAATCACTCAGTATATTTAATGGGTATAAAATACAAAGGTTTATTCATTAATCAATTCCATTTAATATAATTTAATTTAATTATTTTTTAGTAACCCACTATTTTGTAAACGACTTGATTGCTTAAAAGGAAAACCTAATGGTATTTTAATGTTTGTTTAGTTTAAATATTAAATGTGTACAAGTCGGGGCAGTGGGAAGGAAAAGACACTACTAAAGTTTAACAATCTTTAAACTTTTTGTAATTTTTACCCAATAAAAAAATATGTTTTATTTGAAAAAGCTATACATTAATAAAATATACAGCTTTTTATTTAACCCAAATGGAAGGAAAATATTTTACACCTAACTTTTGGGTGTAAAAATTTCAGTACTGGATGATATATGACTAATAACTAGACTATGTGACTGAACTAGCCTAAAAATTGTTCGTGCTACAATTGAGCATTTTTGTTTCTATCGATTTGACCAGATTTTTTATTCAGTGATTGGTTTTCATTGGCCAGCTTCGCTGTCACTGTCACTTTTCTCTGAAAAAAGAAATTTTTAATAATTTTTGTTTTTCTACAAGCGTGCGCCAAATATTACTTTCCACACTATTTTTATGCAACAAATTTTACTTTTTTGTCAATTTAAAAAAAGGAAAAATTGTACCCATCTTTGTATTGCCATATTTTTCTAAGGGTTAATTTTTTCTTTACCCTTTATTTTCAACAATGTGGCCTCTAAATTTCAGCTTTTTGTTTTTCATCGTTTTAAAAGTTATATTTTTTAAAAGTTGTGTGTCCAATATTCTTTTATTTAAAGTTGAAGAAGACGCAACTTAATAATAATGAGGTAGTTAAGTGTTTTGATAATACCTACATAACCTTATTTCCCCGGCACTGATGTTGACACTTATGTCCTTTACTAACATAAAGAAAAAGGTATGTGGTGACGACAAATAATTGGCTATGTCGTAGACATTCTAAGTATAATACAAATTAAATCTGATTTAGCACAAGTCCAATTATGTAGATCGTAATATTAGACCATTTAAAAGTAAAATATCAAAGTGGGATACATTTATTCAACCTTTTGAAGCTGCTAAAAGGTACAACCACCGTACAAATAACTCATAGTAAAGTCACTCCGCTATTAGCGCGAACACGCCCGACAATATTCGACAACGGTTGTCCCTTGCATCTTGTCCCTGCTGCAGACTGAAGGGATTTATTTAAACGGCGGCAGCGCTTTGATTTAAACAATGAGTTATTTGTACGGTGGTACAATATAGTACCGTAAAAGGATAATTTTCTTACCTTTTTGCCTGGATATGCGTGTCTCTTAAGCCTATCATACAAATCATCCTTGGTTCCATACAGACTAGCATTACTTCGCGCAAGACTGTTCATCTTTCCATTGACTCCATTGTGCAGACCCTCCTTCATATACGTTTCGTTGTAGAAATTGGGCATTTCCCAGCCGTCTTCCTCATCGTCATAGTAGTGGGCGTAGGTAGAGTGATGAGAGGGAGCTATGGATTCTGCGTAGGGAGTGGGAGCTCCGTAGTAGAAGTTCACTTGGGAACCATTGCCGTCCGTTGCGGGGCTGAGGAGTTTCTTTGGTTCTTTGCGACGGTTAGCTCTAAAAAAATGTTAGAGGTTTAAGTGAATTTTTTAATGCACAGTTTTGAGTTACTAGTTTTTAGTTATTATACAGGGTGTATCACGGTCAATGGTACCTTAGACGGTTAAGGAAAACCGGACTTTTTTGAGAATTGGCAACATAAGTAGTTATTTGTAGGGCTGGCAAAAACCGAAAAAATACAAAACCGGTTAACCGAATATTTAAAAACCGATATTAAAAACCGGTATTAAAAACCGGTATTAAAAACCGGTATTAAAAACCGGTATTAAGGCCGGTTTTTAAAACCGAAAAACGAAAACGGTTTTCAAAACCGATACACCGAAATCGGTTTTTAAAACCGAAAACCGAAAACGGTTCTTAAAACTTTATATATGACTATTTTCAACCAGCATATTTAAAAATGTTTAATAATGTAAAAAATACTTTTTAATAAAAATACATATTTTTTGTACTATATTAAAAAATGGGTTCTTAAAATTTATTTTGCTACATATCTTTTGAAATTGAAATCGAATTTAAAAAGTTTTATATGAAAGTTGCTCATTTTTGTATGTAGATTAAGATTCTAAATAAAAAAATTGGAGTTCTCTTTTGAAAAAACAAAGTTTATATGAATATGACCTTAAAATGTTAGTCAAGGTCACAAACTAATAATACCATTAAATTTGCCCCTTTATTTCAAACAATTCTTACTAGAAACATTTTCTTCTAAAATGCGCCGTTTTCTGGTTATTTGCCTGTCTAAGATTAAATGAACCACCCTGTATAATCTGTCAATCAATATCCGATTTTAGAAATTGAACGGTTTTTCTCTTTTTAGATATAAACCGCAATCAACCAAAAACCTATTAATTAATATTCGAAGAACCGCTTTTCGATTTTGGTCCGATTATCCAAAAACCGGTATTCGAAATCGATTATCCGAAAAACCGGTATTTGAAAACCGCTTTTTAAAACCGGTTAACCGATATTCGAAAACCGGTTTTTCAAAACCGGTTAACCGGTATTCGAAAACCAGTTTTCAAATATTGGTTAACCGGTATTCGAAACCGGTTTTCGAATACCGGTTTTCGGTTCTGGCCAAAACCGCGGTTAACCAAAAACCGGTTAACCGAAAAACCGGTTTCCGTTGCCAGCCCTAGTTATTTGTGATCTAACGATCTAAAACCCAAGCAGCAAGTTGTCGTCATATTGACGTCTCCTTTTGGTCATTTTGGTCATAAGACGTCATCTGACCAAAATTACGACGTCATTTTGGCGTCATTTCACTGACGTGTTTTTGGGGAATATTTTTAATGATGCAGCGTTGCCGCGCTTATAACAAAAAGTAGCATCATCGTTGATATTTCAAACAGAATACTCTGTATATTTTTGTATTTTTGAATCCTCCATTACTTTCTGAATCTTTTTGCCCTACCTATCTCTAACGGTTTTCAAGATAATATTTTTTTTTACATTTTTGTTCAAAACATGTCTCCAATTAAATGGCGTTTATTACTGTACCTGCATTCGTGGAAACTTAAAATTAAGGATGTAACATCTTAAGGTCCTCTACATTAGTTTTGATGGGGAAATTTGTTTTGAATTTTACAGGGTCACTTAAAATTCGTGATTTTACCTCTAGATATAAAAATGTTAAAAAGGTTTTTTTTAATAAAACACCCTATGTTATCAATGAATTTGAAGGGCCATCAAAAGCCTTTTCAAATGACGTATTATGTTCCTATACCTAAATGCTATAGTTCCGGAGATAAAAGCAAGTTTCTTAAAAATCAAAATTTAGCATAATCCGTATTTATCGAAGGTAGAAATAAAATGTCGTGACTAAAAATAGCATAATAATTATTTAACAGTTGGTGTATCATGTACGTGTCTTACCTTGCACAAATCATCCATATAAGTAAGACGATAAAGATGATGAGTATCACAGAGGCAGCAATACCTCCAGCAATGTATGCGAATTCAGATTTTTCACTGCAGTGTTTTCCAGTAAAGCTACCAATACATCTAAAAAAAAATTAAATTAAAACATATTCTACTCGCGTGCGCAAAGTTAAGCTTTGCGCCCGCAATTTTACGTACGAAAATGTAATTGGTTGTTGGAGCAACAACAAATAAACATCAAAACTGACGGATACTATTTGACGTTAAGATATACTAGTATAAAAATAAATATAAATGTTTTTTGTTTTTAGGACACTTATAGAAAAATATTGTTCCTGAGACTTCCGCAAAGTGTCTTTCCCACACTTAAATCTTACCCCGAATTCCGCTTCGCGTCGTTCGTCTAACTGCGTGCGGGAAAATATCACTTTGTACACTTATTGGGAAAATATCCATTTTGTACTGGTTGTTTTATTTAGATATATGTTAATTAACAAAATGCAATTAGCATGTTTTTAAAATCAATTATAAGGTCCTTATGATATGAGAACTTTTTAAAAATATCTCAATAACGAGAAAAACCCATTTGTTTCATTTTTTTAACCAGCCTGTAAAATCTTTTAAGACTTTTACTTTTTAAACTATTATCAAACCAATCTTGATATTTTTTATTTTTACCTGCAAGATGGCGCTCCAGTAACGTCTTTGACGCAAGTACCCTCGTTATCACAGTACCCCTCGCATACGTCAGTACACTCTTTTCCAGTACCATTAAAGCCGGGTTTACACTCACACTTGAAATCATTTGTTTCTGGAACGAGTAGACAGTACGCGTTGACGTCACAGTGCATCTCTTGACCTGCGATCTCACACGGATTCGTGCATTCGGATTTTGATTTCTATGGAAAAAGAGTGATTTAAATAAATATATAAATTTAATACAATTTTTATTGTAAAAAAACTTATAGAGTTAAAACCAATGAATTTAGAATCTAAATAGAATTTGCATGTCTATAAAGTCTCATAAGGGCTTATGTCTCCAACATAACTGAAACATGGAACCTGTGTTGCCAAATGTTGAGCGAGTTTACCCAGTATTAAATCCTCAGGAAATTTATAAAATACAGCTGATATATCTCAACGTATTTATCTTTGGAAATCTATTTATTTAGTTCATATAATGGATATTACAATAAAAATACTTTTGACAAATTTGAATCCGGAAACGTTGTAATAAGAGGGTTGGAATGAAAAAATATCGTAAAATTAATGGAAAAACTGTCTTTTTGATATCGGATTTAGTAAGCTTCAAATTTGTTTATGAGGGCTTATAAAAATTGTTATTAGGAATATAAAAAGCTGCTTACTGTTTTACCACATTATAATTAAAAAGTATTAAAGTTGGATATACGTTTAAGCCAAACTAGAAATCTAAGCCTAGCTACTTAGAATAAGGTTGTTTCTATCGGCGATTTCAAAGTTCAATAAGACCTCTGGTGGTCAACGGCGCAATATAAGAAAGCAGGTAATCGGCCATGTTCAACACGCGTGAATAGTTGTGTGTTTGGCCATCATTTTCAAAACAAGTCTTTATTTTATATCAGAACGATTATTATGGCGTCAGAAGAGCCATTAACAGCTAACATGAAAATACGTGTGTATAACACTAATTGTTGTGTTTATGGGTATAAAACTCGCGAAAGACACAAATCAACCTTTATCACACTTAACACGTCTAAATCTATACAAAATCACGGCTGTGTTAAAACCTGAACAATATTTTAAACCATTTCAATACCCAAAATCCGTAACGGTATCAAAGCCACGTCTACCAATTACCTGCTCTCTTTTACTTTCTTTACGTTTAACAGCGCCCCCAGCGGTACCTAGTTGAAATCGCCAATAAAGCCCAGTTGGGTTTATTTTGTCTTGCAGCTCTGTTTCCCTAATATAGCCGTAACGCTTTCTCTTTTGGCATTGGTACTTAAGTTTAGATATTATTCAAATAAAAATAATAGAAAAAAATATTTCCAATGAATTTTAAAATTTAGGGATACTTAGGAATCATGGGCTCAAATATACCGGATCAATATGTAATAAATGCTATATCTAGTAATGAATATGGATGGTTAGAACAGAGTTCGTTGTCAATATTCAACTTACCGAAGCTGTACTCTTCGTACTGGTATTAGGTGGACAAGGAATACAGGTAGTTTGCTGGGATTCGGGTTGGTAGAAGCCCCTTCTACAAGGAATACAGCTGTTCAAGGTTCCATTCAGATAGGTTCCTGCGGTACATACGGGTAGTGAACATTCTTCGATGGTGATAGCACCAGATTTTGGTGTTGTCCTACCTAATGGGCAGCTCACACAAGCAGCTTCAATACCTTGCGTCCTGAAAAGAAAAAATGGTTAATATTTTTTTTAACAACTAAAAAATGTTGTCTAATTTATAGTAATAAAAACCAGCGTTTCAATAAAAACACTGTAAAATTATCATATCTCACAGTAGTAGAAACATAGGAAACGCTTAGGCGAATAGGCTCTAAGACAAAATCTTACAATAGTAAAAATCTTAATCAATAGTTAAATACGTCACCAACCCGGAAAAGTTAAAATTTTAACAAAATTGTCTATATTTTTTTCATAATTTTTAAAGTAGATTAAAATTAATTTACAATTTGCGAGTTTAATCAACTTCACAATGTTGCCAGTGCTTATGTGAAAAGCGTCACGTTAAATAAATATACCAACAAAGAAACAAGCAATAGAAAAGGGATGTCGTTGCTTGTATCTTTTGTGACGTAGGCACACTCCAACGGCGTATTAAATAATTTCGCGGGCATTTCCAGAAAAGTTCAAATTTTGGCATTATTAGAAAAATCTTGCAATTTGCGGGAAAATTTAAAGAAAAGGAATAAAAATCAATCTATCTACATCGAAAATTTGCTACCTTAGGTGTACAATGGCTAAGGGCGTATTGACTTACATTCGCCTGACTCAAGCGAGCATAAACAAAACTCGCAAAAACGATGCGATGGGGGTGGAATGTTTTTAAATATTTAATTTTGAATTAAAATAATATTTACTTTCTTGCAGTCGCAGCAATTGCAAACACGTGGTAAGCAATGGCGTATTTACCAAAAGGCTGAGTAGGCTAAAGCCTATGGCGGCGTTTTTTAGGGGGCGGCAGACGTTTTTAGGGGGCGGCAGATTTAGTACTTATAAATAATTTAGTGAATTTCGATTATTTTTTACGTAGAAATGAAAGTGAGGAGATTTTTTTTGCTCTTCAAAATTATTTATTTTTTTTAAAGGGGAAAAATAGGGCGGCGCTGGTGGTAAGATCGAAGCGGTAGTAAATGCATCAGTTCTCTGCCTATGTTTCAGTATCATGGACCTATCTTTATATTGTTTATTTGCTAAAATACTGACACAACCCAAATTTTTAATTTTTAAAGTTATTGTACCAATGCGTTTCTAAAGGTCCGTTTTAGAGGCAGGAGCAGAGACATGAATGCAATCCTACTAGTTTTCGCTAGATGACACTTGTGTCCTATCAAGATTTTAACAAGTTTAAACAGTGTTACTTAAAGAGCGACCTAATTCAACTGATTTAAAATATTAGGAGGTGACACAGGTTTTTTTCTAACTCATTTCTAGAAAGTGCATGCAGAGTAAAATATTTTTTAATAGTGGCTTATTTTGTGGACCATTTCATTTCCATCGTTAATTTAGAGTTTTGTAAATACACCGTCATAACTCAAAAAAGGGGATATAACCAGTGGCGGCGAGGGGATACACACAGAAAAGGCCGGTAATTTTTTGGGGTACCGCACCTATTTAAAGCAAAATACGTAATATTTGCATTATTTTTTTATTTTTTTATCTTTGGACAAACCACGAAGGCTTAAAGCCTAAATACTAACGTACCGTGGGTGTCTTAAGCGAGGTAAGAGGGAGTTTGTTGACACGGGACTTAAATACTTGAAGATTTGGGGGAAGGAAAAAACTTCCGCGGGCAGCAGACAAACAAAAATTGTGTATTGCCACATTTATGGTTAAATTTAAAATTATACGTATTAAACTGACTACTGTGACTGAGTAAAAAAGGGATTGTCTTTGAGTTATTTAATATAAAGGAACTCTTCTCAGTCAATAAATGTTACTTTTCTCTACTAATATAACAGTTTTGTTAACAATTAAAAATATTATATATTAGTAATATTAAATCCTCGATTTTCTAGAATATCTGACTCTTTAATTGAAATCAAATTTGGTTGAGGCCTTTAATAATGTAAAATTTATTATCATGAGATAAAGAATTAAAATTATTTGTCAGCAACCAAATGACTACATCGTCAGATTTTTTAATTTCGTCCATTTATCCATAATTAATTAAAAAAAGCTTAACGAAAACACCTTAAAAGAAAACACTTTAAAACACATTAAAAATATTACAAAAAAGCAATGCTATATTGCATGTTTTATACACAAATATTACCAAGAACCACTAAAACGATTTACCGAAATATTTTTATTAGTCTCGGCAGAGGCGCACTTACATATTTGCCGCCCGTAGGCTATTAATTTTAGCCGCCCCTAATTTTTTACTTTTTCATTGAAAAACAATTTTGAAGAACAAAAAAAGTCTTCATTTTCCTTTCTACGTACTAAATTAAAATTAAAATCACCTAAACAATTTATAAAGTACAAATTCTGCTGCCCCCTAAAATAATCTGCCGTCCCCTAAAAACGGCGCCCTAGGCTCCAGCCTAATCAGCCTTCTCGTAAATACGCCACTGAGTGTCGGCCCTTCACGCCATTCGGAATAACTAAATCAAAACAAAAACAAATACAGAAGTGACCGAGCACTAACAAAGACCAACTGACAACAAACTTAGCCTCCTATGCCGGCTTACTTTACGCGACGAAAATTAAAAAGCGGGACGTTTGTCTTTGCTTGATCGGGCTCGCGATCTTCGAGAATAAAAAGAAATATGCTTATTGCTCGCGATGCTGTGTTTTTAAAGCGGCCGGTAGTATCGGCCGGTAGTATCGACCGGTAGTATCGGCCGGTGTATGGGACCGGTGCTTGATGTGGACTTGCTCCCTTGCTACGTATGGCATTTATTATTTCGTGTTGATGGATTCTTCGTTATTCAAATTTTCGCGGTTTGTTGGCGGTTTAATGCAGTGTCCCTGTAGTGTGGTACGTAGTGATAGTGTTAATTCGGGCATATTATTTATTTATATTAGAAATTTATGGTAAAGTAATGATACCCATTCATTTTTAGAAAAAAATATATAAAATGATTTGCCAATATCTTTGAATTTATTGCGATGAATAGCCTCAAATTTTATGGAGAGGCTAAGCCTCCCTTGCCTCCTCTGAAGAGCCGCCACTGGATACAACCCTTTAATATACAAGTATGTGTTTAAGTAAACACTTGCTAAACGTCTCACCCTCAAGTTTTTCTGGAGTAGTTTTCTATTTATAAAAATAAAATAGGGCTTAAAAATAAAATAAATATAATGCCAAAACTTTAAATTGCAACTACTCAAAAGTATAATATTTTGAGTTATGCCACTGTTTTAGCAGGTGAGCAATATATTCTCTTCTAAAAAATTTAAGGGTTTTCGATTTAGTGATTTTTAAAGATCTCAAAAAATCTGTACTTTAATTAAAATATAGGTTTTTAGGATACGATTTTGAAATTCTATAAATAATAATTTAAAATAATTATAATAGTATTTTTTGTACCTGTATGTTCCCCTTGGACATGGTTCGCAACGTCCATCCTGAGCCAGATGTTGGCCACTTTCGCACTCGTCCCTACATTCTTTCACGGACACAGCCTCATTCGTCCTAGTCGTTTTACCAAGTCCACAGATCTTACATGAGAAGGAGCCTTCTTGTGGTTGGTAGAATCCGTGACCACAGGATCTGCAGAGTCCTGCGTCATGGTCGTAGTATTTGCCAGCAGGACAACGTTCTGTAATAAATACAATATTATTAAGTAATTTTTGCCATATAATTAGAAAAAAAAGCTCTTTTATTATTACCTTTACAATCTGCAGCACTCCTTGCTCCCAGTCCAACAGTGACTCCAGGTCTTCCAGCAATAATTGGGCACTGGATACATTGGGATTGTCCTGCTTCACTCTGGTACGATCCTTGAGGACATGGTATGCATTCCTTGGTGTCTTTGTTGTAAAAGGTACCGATCGCGCAGGGTACTATAACAAAAATTGTAATATAAGAATATGCTAAATAGAAAATATTCATAGTTTTTCAATGTTATTGTCATGTCCAGGGTTTTCATTTATATTTTGCCTCACTTTTAACTATAACCAAGAAGGATGGGAAAAAACGTCCTGTATAAAAGTTTCATACTTCTTCATCTATTATCTCTGGAGCATAAAAAGAAACAAATGAACATCAAAAACCCAAGAAAAATGAAGAAATACACTTTTTTAAATGAAACACCCTGTATATTATGTCGCCATTAAAAAGATCTTTTAAAAAGCTTTTAAAAAATACCACATTTGATATATCTAATAGTCTTGAAAATATGGCCATTTAAATCTGGATATAATTTCCATTATCTACAGTCTCACGTTATTGCCCTAGGTAGGTGTAATGAAAATTATATATACTATTTTTCACATTTAAATGGTCATGTTTTTGAAAAATGAAAGATAGATATATCAAATATAGTATTTTTGTAAAGATCTTTAAAAGATATTTTTAATGGTGGTATAATATACAGGGTGTCCCATTTAAAAAAATGTAAGTTATGTCAATATATTCGGTTAATGAAATGGACTTGTAAAATCTTTATAACAGAAAAAAAAACTTAAAAATTTACTGTACCAGTTGGTTTTTTATTCATTTTTTAAGTTAAGAAATAAAAAGTTATAGACATTTAAAATGTGGACAAGTTAGATTGTACCTCTTAATTTTTTTGAGTTTTTGATATTTATATGTTTCTTTTTTATGCTCCAGAGATAATAGATGAAAAAGAATAAAACTTTTATACGGGAAGTTTTTCCTATCCTCCTTGGTTATAGTTAAAAGTAAGTGGCAAAATATAAATGAAAACCCAGTACAGGGTGATTATTTTTAAGTCGGCACTTCTTTATTATTGGAGATACGAAGTTGGTTAAATTAGCAAAGTAGAGGCATTTTTTCACTGATTAACATGCTGCCAACCAAAAATTTAATTAAACATCGGGTTTTTGATTTATTGCAAAAAATGCCTTTTTTCTAAATGGATCTCCCTCTATATTATATCACTATGCGAAAGATATATCAAAGACCATCCAAGTCCTCATGATATATATACAATTTTTAATAGTTTCGAAAATATGGCCATCCTCGGGGAATTTTAAAGTAAACTGGCATTTTTGAAATAAAACACCCTAATGCATTACCAATAAATAGATAGTTTAAGGAGCTTTAAGAAAATACCACATTTTATATGTCTATCTCTCCTAGTTTTGGAAATATGGCCATCTAAATCTGAAAATATGTTAAATTTTCATTATCTCTACAGCTCCAAGCTATAAGCACTAAGTTTAGTGTCGAAGATAAAAAATAGACATTATATTATCTTCTATTTTTTAGATTTAAATGGCCATATTTTCAAAATTATAAGAGATAGACATATCAAATGTGGTATTTTCTTAAAGCTCTTTAAAATATGTATTTATTGGTGATGCAATATATAGGGTGTTCTATTTAAAAGATGACAGTTTACTATCAAATTCCCGAGGATGGCAATATTTCTAAAACTATTAAAAATTGTATATAACGCATTACGTTTTTTAATAGATCTTTCAAATAGTGATATAATAAACAGGGTGTTTTATTTAAAAAAGTATATTTTTTTGCAATAAATCGAAAATCCGATGTTTAATTGTTTTTTGTTGGCAGCACGTTAATCAGCGGAAAAAATGCTTCTACTTTGCTAATTTAACCGACTTCATATCTCCAATACCTGATAATGATCACCCTGTAAACTGTCTTATAAATAATTTAAAAAATACGTACCGCAATCAGGTGCTACGACCACTTGTCCCGCAGGACAGGCGTAATCAGATTCCAGAGCAAGGGAAGAAGGATCAGGGACAGTATTGGGCAAGATATCTCTGACGTCAAATTGGTCCTCCTCGAGAATAAGTTTCTCCAACAGTTCCTTCACGGAGGATCGTTCGTTGGTGTTAGAATGTACCACGGGATCGCTGTAGAAAATATTTTGTTACAATGGTCACTTTTTTTTGTAGAAAGCTCAGTTTAATATTTTTTTTAGGACAGTTTAAGTTGTTAAGTTACATAAACCAGAGACATTTTAGAGTACAGACGCTTACATTTTATATTTTAAGCAAGATTTTACACTAATTGATGTGAAATATAAGCCCTGTAAATTCAGAACGAAAAATTTGCAGACCCATGTTTATATGAACTTTTGTCGTAAAAAAATCATCTGTTAAAATTACTGACTCAATTTTGAGAATAGCCTCTATATGGTTTTTGTCTTTATATTGTAATAGTTGAGCTATAATATAGAAGCTATATAGAAAAATCTTTAAATAGAAAAATAATCTGTAATCTTGATGTCTTTGGTAATAATTTCTTAAAAACTTTAGTACACTGAGCGTTTTTTAATAAAGCAACAAAAATTCTAGGAATAAAGCTAAAAGTGCATGCAATAGAAAACAAATATGGATGCAAAACGGTGCTTACTTTAATGCTGGGAAAGTAATTTCAATGTTGTACGTATCACTGGTGGATTGGCGTCCTTCTCTGCCTTGTCTATAAGAGAGAAAGGACATGCTATTCTACACATTCATCTACTATAAGCTACTATTCTAAGACAAACACTAATGGATAAAAAAACTAAAGTACTCGAAACTAGATACTTGTTAAATCACACAAATGGGTAATGAAAATTATAAATTGGGTTAAAGTTACGAAAACAATCAAAAAGAAATAAAAAGTAAATGGAAATATTTCCTGCAATGTTTAAAATTTCGGCGTAAAGTACAATAATAGTTAGGGATCCCTGGACCATTTTTACCATTTATTACTAACAAGTAGCTTCATCTTGACGAGACACCTAACTTTTTTCTTATAACAATTTTCGTTGATGGTAGTATGGATTAAATATGATGATTTAATGAATATCAAAAAACCAGGATGGTGTACCTCGCAATTTGTATAACAATGTAGAGCAATGTGGGTGTTAAATTATATAAATATTACTTATTTAACAGAAAAAAAGCAGCTGGTTAGTACTAACTTTTCACGACATCGTTAATCATATATGTTGGTGGTAGGCGACTCTTTGATGAAACCTTACATTTTGTAGGAAAACTATTTTTTCAGGTCATTTAAATAATTATCATGAAAATTAACGGAAAAAATTCCTAATAGTAATAAATTTTTTATATGCGTTAAATTAACATATTTAATTCCTGCTACCCCTGTAAACTACCACCAACAAAAATTATTGTAAGGAAAAAAATTAGGCGTCTCGTCAAAATAAAGCTACTTACGAAAAATTAGCTTGTTAGTAATAAATAGTAAAAAGGGTCAAGGGATCCCTGACTATAAGAAAAGTGCTGTGTAAATAACACTAAATGTTTTAACACCACGTAAATGGTAAAGTTGGTGAAAACATAATCGATAATTAACACTACAAATATTTGAATTGGTGTTATATACACTTCAAACTTAAATAAGAAATTAACCATTTCACGGTTTTAAAGTTACAGTATACCGCGTAGTAGAAATAATAAATAATACCGACGCATAATAATACTCATTATGATACGCACCATCTTGGTGTGTATCATAATGTGTAGACAGCAGGCGATGTTCCCTTGGTGTTAAAATTTTAACGAAATTTTAAACAGTGTGCTTTTGTACTTTTTTGGTTAAAAAACCTAAATTAATTAAGAGGTTTATTTTTTAACTGCATGACCTCATTTCCTATGTAGTCTGGATGTATTTTTTTATTTTCTTTGCGAAAACAAATAAAAGATATGGACCTTTACTTTACGTTTCACAAAATTGACTAAATACTAGAATTGCCAAAATGCAACATCAAAAAATAAAGGTATTACAGTGAAAAATAATACGTTTGAAAAACTATCTACGTATAGTTAATAAAAATCTGGAATTTTTTAAGCCATTCTACTAATAAAAGAACCCAAATACAATTTATAAACCAAAATAGGTAACTAAAATAATCAAAGAAAATCTAATAAAATAACATTGTACATAGATTCTAAAAAAGATCAATTATATTAAACTTACTTGTCGACTGGAACACTGGCGTTAATTACGTATGTGCTTTCATCTTCTTCTTCCTCTTTAGTTTGTCTTGTTTGTCTGTTGTTTCTATGGTCACATTTTACATCAATGTTTAGTTCTTTACATTCTCTTGTACCTTCAACTGAGAATGAGCAGAAGTTCCAATCCCTATAAAGAAATAGTTAAAATAATACATTTATATTAGCCATTTTTACATTTCGCTGGTCTTAAATATTTTTAGAAATTTTACCATAATTCTAATTGGTTTCCAATTATAGACCTATTAAATTTTTGCATATTTCCCTTTTCGGTCGGAAAAAAAAACGTTTTTTTTTTTGTCAGCTATCAACTAACTATGTGGAGTTTTTGGTATTATGATTTTTTCCAGTTCTGAATAATATCAAAATTTTAATTAATTTTCTTAAGTCTTGAAAATGTTTACCTGTTAAGTGTATTTACAGCATTGCGCACTCTTTGTCTAAGAACTCCCTGTCCGGCTTCGTTGCAAAGAACCGAACTTGGGAACAGCATGTTGATTCTGAATACTCTTTGTGCTGGTTTGGCCGCTAAAAATATAAAATGACACTTTAATTTTGTACATGTTTCAAATACCACAACCAAATTTTAAACCAAAAATTTCAATCATTTGCTTAAAAATATTATTGTCGACTTACGAGAACAAGCAGGATACACCAGTGGCAAGTTAGGATCAGTGCTAGGTCTCCAGAACCCTTCTGCACCGCAAGTGTAAAATTTCGGGATGTCTTGCGAGAATTTCAAACCCGAATTGCACCCGATCTCGCATACTTTAAACTGACCACCCGCTCCCCAATCTTTGCAAGTTTGGTATCCTCCAATTGGATCAGCAAGTTCTGAGCAAAATTCTGAGAGAACAGACACCTGAAAAATAATAATGGTAAATGTAGAAACATCACTATTAAAAGAAATTTTCGAATTCACAATTCCTTCTTATTAACACTAATCTTAAAATCAATTTTAAGAGACATTTTTTTAATAGTTATCATTTAATTTTTACCACTGTAAAATATATACCTACCTTGAATGTACAAGTAGCTGAATTACCAGCTTCATCACTAGCCACATAAGCAATTTGATACACTCCCCACAGCAATGTTTGTCCAGGTCTGTGTCCGTTCTTCTCTTGTACGCTAACAATACCAACATTATCACTGAAATGAGGCTCGTCCCAAGCTACCAAAGCCGAGCCATTCTTAGTGATGATCCAGAGATCTCCTGGACAGTATTCAACTTTGGGTGGAATCTTATCTACCTCCAAATCTTGGCATTTGGATCCTGTGTAACCTGGAGGACAGTTTCGTTGGCCGCAGTGGCTTGGGACTACTCTTTCAACGCCTCCAACAGTTTCTTCGTATCCAGCCCATGTTAGAATTAATCCTCTGTATAGTACAGGTTCAGTTCGACAATCCCTAACTTGTTTTTGTACTTCGTTAGTTACATCTAAGGCTCTATTCCAAATTTGTACTTTGGTGAGGTGTCCCTGGAAGCCGGATTCTGTGTATGCCTTTGGATTTCCTGATTGCGGTTTTCCCAAAGTCACCCAAGCACTAAAATTTGGATAATTATAAGCTCCAGTATTTTTTCCTAATCAAAAGGCTTAATGTGAGATACTTACTACTCAGGTAACTTCCTTCCTCCTCCATACCCTTCTACTTTGCTGGCAATAAGACCTTCGGTGATCAATTTCAGTTCTCCTCCATTTTCTCCGTCCCAAACGATGGCGATATGATGCCATTGAGCATCGTTTACGGTGGTATAGTCTCTGTAGCTCAAATATACATCTTGAAGATCGGGGAAAATGGATACTTGAACTCCGTTGGAGTGAGCTTGAATAATTGGTCTTCTGTCTGTTGGAACGTGTTTGGATCTACAAAAAAGATACGTATAATAGCTCGAATTGGTCATTTTACACACAGTATATTTATTACTTACGTTACACTGTATAACGTAAAGAATATGCCATTTTCATCCTTTTGAGTAAACTGTATCCACATAGCAATGGTAAGACTAGTAGGTGAGTTAGTGTAAAATGGCACCACTTGTGATGCTGAACTACGGGTAGCATCACTAAAGTACAGATCATAATCCACAGAAATGGCTGAAAATAAAAAAACAATCAACATTTTTGCCATAAAATAGGTAACACTGTACTTGCTAAAGGTGTATGAACTGTGACTTACTTTTTCTACAATCTTCACCAGTCAAGTTGAAAGGACACTGACAATAGAACTTGCCGGTCAAATCGATGCAAGTAGCACTGGGTGGGCAAGAGTTCTCTTTACAATCAACAATATCCTCTTCACAGTATTTACCCGTGTATCCTGGTGGACAGATACATTGGAAGCCAAACATATTGTTTGTGCACGTTGCTCCGTTTTTACAAGCGTTGGCTTGACAAGCATCGTATTCGTATTGGCATCCAATTCCTACAAAAATAGTGTGTATAAATTTGGTTAATACAATGTGGTATTTTATTAAAATCTTTAAAAAATTGAATAATTACATAAATACGATAAATTGTAAGAAGGTTACCTGTGAATCCATCACTGCAAGAACAGTTAAGGCCGGAACCAAAGTCTCTACATTTACCGCCATGCATACATGGGTTACCAATGCATCTTTCTGGAGCTGTTTCGCACTGTTTTCCATCGGTACCTAAAATAAACACATATAAAAATGTATAGTAAATAAAAATGTAATATATACCAAAAAAAAGCAAAAAAGTTTTCGCCTAGATAAAACAGATTTGTAACCGCGTCAAATCTGTCAGATATATACGTTAGTATTATTAAACTACTCCGTTGGGCGTTAATTATATTTTCCTTTAAACGTCTTTTTTTTAATCAGAACTTAACCAGAAATCTAACCAGAACCAGAACTAACCAGAACTAATTATACATAAAAACCTACCTCTTGAATTACTCTATCTATTAAAAAAAAACTGCATCAAAATCCGTTGAGGAGTTTTAAAGATCTAAGCATACATACATATTACAGACAGACGCGAAAAGCGACTTTACTTTATAGTATGTAGTGATTAGTATCAATGAATATCACAGCAAAAATCTACCAAAAATAGGCAAATTCGTTACTTTTTTAGTCTTATCTATTTTTATATAAAAAGAAAATCTGCCTTCGCAGAGAAATGAACCGGACTAATCGAAACTTATGAACTTAACTTTACAAAGGTATAGTTTATCCAAGACAGCCGACCCGTGCCCACTTCGTGGGGCGTTAATATCTGATTTTTTTGTCTGATCATAGTTAAATATAGCTTATAAGACTCCTGAATAGTGTAGCTTTTTGACTGTGAAATAATTTTTAGAATTGGTTTAGTACTTTCAAAGATTAACTACAAACAAACAAACTCACAAACTTTACCTCTTTATATATTAGTATAGATTAAATTATACACAAAATTATAACTTTGTACCTTGCATAATAGTTAAAGTGTTTGCTACTCTTAGACTTATAATATTAACTTACCTGAAGGACATACACAAAAGTAATCTTGGAAGAGATTGATGCACTTAGCATCGTTTTGACAGGGTGTGGTTTGACAGCTTCCAATATCCGATTCGCAATTAGTTCCTGTCCATCCTGGTTGACAGATACACTTATAACCTCCGACTTCATCTCTACAAGATCCTAAAAACAAATTTTCTATGAAAGTCAAGGTTGAAGACAAAACACAATCAAAATAATATTAATGATCAAAACCTTTCGTCAGATAGACAGTCAAGGTCAATTTTTGAGGGTGGGGGGTTCTAGCTTGTTCTCATATCATCACTACTTTAAATGATCTGGTTTAAGGTAAGTAAAAAGTCTGTGATACAGTTTTTTCTTTAATACATTTTGTATCAGAAGTAATAATTTTAAATAGGTTATTAAACATTTTAGCATACACTAAAAAAAACAATATTAATTAAATTACGGTTTATTTTTTAATTAAAATTTTTGTTATGTAATATTTTGCAAATGAAAAGGGAATTAACTTAGGTTAAAAACTAGTTTTTTTTTACCTCCATTCAAACATGGGTCACTCTGACAATCATCAATGTTCTCTTCGCACATTTTTCCACTGTATCCCTCTCTACACATGCAGAAGAATTTATTGTCAAGATCTACACATTTGTCAGTTCCGACTGGGTTGCAAGGATCACTTAAGCACTCGTCAATGGCAGCTTCGCATTGCAACCCAACGTAACCAGGTCTACATTTGCAGCTGAAGCCATCGACAAGATCGGTGCACGTTGCGCCGTTCTGGCACGGTTCAGATGAGCAAAAGTCGATTGTGTGTTGACAGCGTTTTCCTACAAAATATGTAACAATGTTGAGATACTTAGGAAATATAATTTTAACAATAAATATTAAATTTTACCTATAAAAAAATATCTACAAAATTTTACCTGTAAATCCAGGTTCACAAGTACAAACATAATCATCAATTAAATCCATACAGTGACCACCGTTCTCGCAAGGATTCGCTTGACAGTCATTGATGTTGATCTCGCAAGCTTCTCCAGTCCAACCAGGTTGACAGACGCATTCATGGTAGAACAGTTTGTCTACGCATATGCCGTTCTTGCAAGGAGCTCTGCTACAGAGATCAATCTTTTCTTGGCATCTCTTCCCAGTGAAACCTAAAAGGAATACACAACTGGTATGTTAAATGCAAATTTTCTAATATTCAAGCAGAGTTTTATGTGCATGTAACAAATTCTAAATAGATCTACAAGAGACAAATAGCTTTGTTTCTTACCTGTTGGACATGAACAGCTGAAATCATCAACTAAATCTGTACAATTAGCGCCGAGTAAGCATGGTTTTTCCGCACAATCATCAACGTTTATTTCACAAGTTTGGCCTTCCCAACCTGGCAAGCATTCACACATGAATCTGCCTTGTTCTAGAGCAATGCAGGTTGCTCCATTATTGCAGGGGTTTCCATTGGCTGAGCATGGATCAATCTTAAAAAAATAATAATTAGATAAAATTGGCAAAAATAATTGTAGTGTGTGAAAACTTCTTTAATTATTCATATTGAAATATAAATATCTGTTATTTAAAAGAATAATTTTATTGAAATTAAGGGTGTCTAAAAGAATGGGAAAAATAAACAACACATTCTTACCGTTATATCGCAGTCAATTCCTGTATAGCCAGATCTGCACAGGCATGTAAAGTTTTTGTATCCAGGTTCATCTTTGCACATTGCTCTGGCAGGACAGGTGTCATTTGAGCAATCAGATCGCTCCTCTTGGCAGTTTATGCCAGAATAACCTGGAGCACACTGACATCTAAAAGAAATAGGTATAGTATGTACAGGCCACAAAAACTTCGTAGTTTTTTTATAGAATAGTTTACAAGAAAAATAAAGATATTGGATTTTTTTGCATATTTCTACTGAATCGTTGTCTAACACATTCAGACCACTTTTTTTCCTTTACTAACCTATATCCCTGAGGAAGATCAATACATGTGCCGCCGTTATAACAAGGTTGGGATGCACATTCGTCGATGTCAATTTCACAACGTCTTCCGGAGAATCCTGCCGGACAGAAGCATTGGATGCCGTGGCCCATTGGGATACATAGACCGCCGTGTTGACAAGCATTTTCAGTACATTGGATCTTTAAAAATAAACAAAGTTTAGCAACATCTAATAATATAAAATAAGCAGACTTAAAAAAGTTAGAATAAACGAATTTAGTGATTGATATAATGTATACAATAAGTCAAGTCATACCGGATGGCACTCATCTCTACCCATAGCTCCTGGTCCCTCAGTTTTCATGTTGGTAGGACATTCGTTACAGGATATTTGTCCTGGAATCGATTGGTAGAAGTCCTTGGGACAAAGCGAGCATGGAGCCAAACCTAAAAAAATAAAATTGACTCTAAATTCTATATTGATATTAAAAACGAAAAGTGACACCGCTTATATCTTATCTATCACCATCAAATGAAAGTGCTTGGTGTCGGTAGTAATATAAGAACCCTTGAATATCTCACTTTTATATCTGTGTCTGTCTGTCCATAAAATAATCTAATTAGAACAATTAATGTCTATTCTAAGACTTTTTCGATACTGATCTTTTAATAAACACTATAATAATAAAATAAGCATCTACCTGTGGGTGAATACTGTCCAGGACTACATTTAGGTTTACACAGATCCTTGTGAGGAGCAGCTGGTTGATATGTATAGGTATTAGCTGGACAGGATTGGCAATCTTTAAAGCCTCCTGTTGGGGGTTCACCAGTGAAACTATTTCTGGGACATTCCAAACATGGTACCTAATAAATCAAAACGCAGAAACTCACTCAACTGGTTCCAAAAATAAATTTGATAATTTGTCTTTTAATTATTTGGTGTATTCTGCATAAACAAAACTACCCACTTACCATCCCAGTAGGAGAGTACGTTCCATATCCACACACCGGCACACAGTCATGGATACTCTTAGAACCTTCCTCTCGTGTGTAGGTTCCTTGTGGACATCTAGTACAAGATCCTTGTCTATCCCTATTTTGGTAAAACCCTCTTGGACAATAGGTACATTCTTTCTGTTTTAGACCTGCGAATGTTCCCGCTGGACAATGTACTGAAAAGAAAAACAAAAAAGATTATTCATGGATTTATTATATTTCATAGTCTTAAACATATTCTTATTTGTTATTAAACAGTTTTGTCATCTTAAAAACTTTAAGGGCTATATAGGATTTAAGCATTTAAAAAGTTAATACTTACAGCATCTTGGTACATCGTTTGTATCCATATTTAGTACCTCACCCATATGACAAGTAAAACCCCTGTGACTATCAGATTTCAAAGCTCTTAATGGTGGACACTGATTGCCGATTGCAGACACATTGAGAAGTGGCTCGATCACAGCATTTGCGTATGGTACTGACAAGTCGAACATGAGGTTCAAGGTACTACCGCAAAGATCGTAGAGCTGAGGTTGGCGGATTTCTGGTACTATTTCGATAATAAAGTCGACCTGAAATTATATTGCAATAAGTGTTTCAGATTACGGGTTTCAAAGAAGATTAAAATACCTTAACAACATTTTCTTCTACCAAACTGGCGACGGCATTAATAATCGAAACGTTCATCTTAACATTAACAGCGGAACATCTTCCAGAAAGAACGTTATTAAGGTTGTTGTAGAATTGGGAGAGCAAGTCTGTGTACTGAGTCAAACAAGCTGTAGCTACAGCTCCGTTGGCTCTGTATTTCATGCTGGTTGTAAAGTGGTAATCAGCTTGTTGAGTATCTGAAACAATAAATTAAATTTATATTGATTATTTCTTTATTTTTACAATGTAACTCCATCCTATGTTTTGTTTAACCCTTAAGTAGGCGCGTGTAGGTCATTGAATATTTACCAGGCCAAATGTGAAAATTCTTTTAAAAGTAAGTAGAATAAAAAAGATTAGAATGAAAAGAAAATATACATGGCTCATATAATTTATTTTAATTAAAATATGTTAACCTGGCAAAGTATAATATGGGGTGTCCGGAAAGATAAGGTAAAAATGATGGGGGATAGAGTAAGCCAAAATAATGTTTGTACTTCATATAAAAAAATAGTTCTATTGCGCTTCCTTGAGGAGTTAATAACCTTTAAAGGAATTATTAAAAATATGTATTTCACTTATACCTTTTAAACGGTTAGCACAGTACTAATGATATTTGGGCAATTAAATTAATTAATACCAATGCTTTTTTTGCAAAAATTTTCTAAGCAAATGATTGCGCATTGGATAAGTCATAATTATGCAGTCTGAGACGAATTTTTTCGTTTATTGTATGCATTTTTTTTCTACAAAAAGGTATATTTTATTTAAATCGATATCTTGCACCGTTTTTAGTCAAATTGCATTTTACATCCAAACATACCAGCGTTTTATATATAATAAAAAAAATATTATTTTTTCTTTTGAAAAAATATGGTAATATTATTAAAAATGGTGTTTGTGAGCCTCTGAAACTTTATAATAAAAATAAAGACTGTTTTTAATAATTTAACCACCTTAAGGGTTCATGATGATATTTTGTTTATAATAGGTACATGCATATTTTTCGATAAATAAATATAATCTATTTTACGGTAACTTACTTTCTGAGACACAATCAGGAACCACACTTGTTGGTCTCCAAGGAGTGTTTTTGTCACAAGTAAACGTTTTCACGGGCTCCCCATCGGTAAATCTGTTGCCAGGGTTACAGGTCGCAATGCACTGTAGCCCACGGTCGCCTGGAAGACAGTTTATTGCACCGTTCACTGGCGGTTTTAATTCCCAGTCGACGCAGGGTGTTGCTTGAACAGATACCTGTTAAAAAATGACAGAATTTTAACGCACTATTCTCCAAATTCATGTAAATTTAGCTAATGACTATAATGATTTAGCCGTACCTTGCTACGTCAAATGCTTTTGATAACTTACCTGGTAGTAACAAGATGCCTTGTTGCCATATTTATCAGTAGCAATAACAGTAACATTTTCAAAAGCGCCAATGGCAATGGTTGCTTTTTCCGGTATGAAAGTTAGATGGACTTCACCAGAGGCATCCGTTGCATTTATCCTTACTCTGGTTTCGTTAAAGTTAACTGGATAGCTATCTTGGCGATCTACCAGTTCGATAACGTAGCTGGGGGACAGCTTAGCTGTGGTGGAGTATTATCTAAAATTAAATAAAACGATATTAATTAGTACACAACGTAAAATTGTAGTACTAAAAAAATAGTTGACTATGTATACCTGGCACAGTAATGTTGATTTCACAAATAGCAACGTTTCCATCATAATCGAAAGCTACATACTTAACTACCATGTCTTCGAAAACATACATGGGGGTTTTAAAATTGGCAGGTTTCACTTCAAGTCTCGCAATGCTTCCCGAATTGTCAACAGCAGTTGGTTCTGTGAAATTGACGGGTAAAATACCGCCGTTTGCGTCTTTTTGGACGATTATTGGCTGTTGAGGACAGTTTTGAAATACTGGAGTTTCATTGTCTGAAAATGTATGATTGTGATTAAAGGATCAGCCCAAATAATTATGTATTTTTACTTACCAACACATGGTGAATATCCATAATCGTAACCCAGTAATGGTTCTTTTTCAGGTTCGTCACATCCCATAAGTTCGAACTTAAGACAGGCATTGTCCATATAACTTACGATACCCAGAATGACAAATCTAGCCTGAACGTATTTGGGCAAGGATATCATTGCAAGTTCTCCATAGTTACCTGGATCACGCATGGTTAAATTGAAATTGGGAAAGTAAACTACGTAGTTTTCATTGTCAGCCTGAAAAAATAGAGATGCATTAAAACTTTATACACTGATATTTAAATCTAAGAATACTTTAAGTAGTTTAAATTTTTACCTGTTTATAGAAAAATCTGATCTCCGTGGGTCTACCAACAATATCATTAGTCACTACTCCTTTAACCAAAATGGCCTTTACTCTGTAGACCTTGCCAAGGTCAACGCTGACATACGTAAAGGCTTCTTGTTTACCACACCAACCAGTTACTGAGTTTAACCTGACATTCTTTGCTTCGTAGTTTGGCCTTTCGCTTGTGGCGTTTATTGCCGAATCGGGAATACGTCCTTAAAAAAATTAAATCTATTAAGATGATTATTTCTCATTTCTTTTTATAAATTTATAAAGAAACGGATTCTTTACTTCTACACCCAGGTCTTAGGACTTTATTATATCGATCTTTTTACCTACCTGATGCTAATCCAAGAGGTTTAACCACCTTACATTCTGGTTCTCTCACACATGTTATCGGGCGTGGATTAATCAAAATATATCCTGCCCGATTACAACCGAAGCTGACTTCCGAACCTTGCTCGTAACTTCTAGAAATTTGGAAACCATCGCTTGGTCGGCCTGGATCTTGACACACCGGTCCTTCGCATCGAAGATCGCCAAAGTCCCAAACTCCATTAGCTTGGCACCTGCAAAAATATTCCATAAATACCGCTTAGTTTAAATATACTTCAAAAAATGTTAATTAAAAGTGGTTTCTTACCTTTTCCAAGGTACATTTTTAAATTTAACCCACACTCTGTGTAAAACAAGGCTAGTCCTACTACGTTTCTCTTTTATACCTGTTAGTTTTTTTAACGTACCTTACTACATTGTCATGTTTGCTACTCTGGCCGGCGAGTTTAAATGTGTTTTGGCATCCAAAGAAGAAGGAAGATTGATATTTGGTGTCGATATATTGCCCATACTCAGATCCAGGTGTTGGAAGGGGAATGCCGCAATCCACTCTTGGGCAGGAGGGCATAGCGCCGCTCAACCAATAATCGGGGAAACCTAAATATATATTTCGTTACAAAAAACAACTAAAAATATATAATCTCAATAATTACCTGGCTTAGGATCGTAAACGCACTGTCTAAATCCAGAGCTGGAAGTTCTTCGTAATTGCCTTCCTGTGCTTTTACAATGAAGAGTTACGTTATCCCTGAATGGAACGAGCACACTGTCCTCATCATTTCGAAGAACTTTGAGGCCTTCGTTTTTGTCATCAGGAAGTGAGACACACTGAGCATCTAAAGTATTCATTGTCATTAGTATACAGTATGTAAAAAGGATTCAATATATATCGCAAGAAGTGTAGGTTTTTGGTAAAAAGCCTGTTTCTTTACTTACATTTACATTCTGGAACTGTTCCGTTCCATACACCTGACTGAGTACAAAGCAAAGAGCTACTTCCCGACATGACGTATCCAAAGTCACACTGGAACCGAACTAAATCACCAAAGTGATATTTTTCTTTTGTGGATAGAATAACTCCGTTTTCTGGGGAATTTAGGGATGGGCACATTACTTGAACGCAGGATTTGTTTACCTGATATATATCTCCGTCTCTCAGACCGTTTTCGGATGGTTCAATGTAATAAGATGCAGTTCCTAAAAGGTAAAGACAAATATTAAGTATCTCTTAAATTTAAAGTATATAATAGCGCGTTTCCTATGGTCACAAATATGTTTTTAGCTTACCATTTTCTTGATACAGTTCATAACCGACATTGCACGCACAAGAATAATCCCCTGCACTATTTATGCACTTTTGTTGACATCCGCCATTGTTTACTGCACATTCGTTGATATCAGAGCATTCTAATCTAGTGCAGCCCATCACTTCTAGTTTCAGACAGGGAGCACCAACGTAGTCCTGTACAAAGAAAAGTATTATTTCCTTTCCATTGACCTCAATAATCAATAACAAAGCGTCACTTACTTAAATAAAACCAGAAACTATTCCGTTTAAATCTCAATAGTCAATAACAAAACGTTACTTACTTGAATCTTAAACTTAACATATTGAGCCTCAATTGGCACGGGCAAATTTAATATGCTTAATGTCGGTTTTTCGATTGTAAATTCAACAGCCAAACCGTCCGGATTTCTGTAATCTTTAAATACATCTGTAAGATCATCGGTGTACTGAATTCTGACAGCTGAAGTGAAAGCTACGTCGCCGTTTAACCTGGTGACGGCCATTGTTCTGAAACCTCGAATAATGGTGGGTGCACGAAGATCAAGTAGAACCCAGTTGGCGCCGCCTTCGATTGCGTTACCGCACCAGCCCACTCCATTGTTTAAACGTATCATCTAAAATTTATATAGGTATAAATTTCTGAGAAACTCTGGCTTTGTGTGAAACATGAATTTGGTTAGGATCTCTATATATACGTTTGAAAAAAACTTACAGATTTGTCATATCCAGGTTCACTATTGGAAACAGTGATGGACTCATCAGGTATACCTCCATTTATTAATCCCAAATCTGCCACAGGTCTACATTCAGTTGAGGGCGCAAATCCTAAAGACATATTGTATTTATTATAAAAAAATGTACTCTATTAAAGCCCTAAAAATGCCAAAATTACAAAAAAAAATTTTCTACCTTTTCTACACTTGCATTGGAACGATCCAGGAGAGTTAACACATTCGGTGGATGCCACATCACATTGACTGCTGATACACTCGTTTATATCTTCACATTTTGGTGGATTGTTGAATTTTTGGTTCTCTCCGCATCTTAATATACTGTTTCCAATTAGTTTAAAACCTTTAAAACATTGAACTCGTGCCTCATCGTTAAAGTAGTATGATCGGGAAGTGTCTGTGATGATGCCGTTTGGTATTTCTGGAAGGACTGGACATCTGAAAAAAGTTAATAGTTTTTTTATGATTCTAAGAACACCTTGCGAGGTAAAACCTACAATTTGTGTATCAAAACGTCTGCAAACCACTTACCTTGCTCTTGAACATACGGGAACGTCTCCACTCCATGTACCGTTGCTCATACATAAAATAACTGGCGGACCGCTTCTGATATAGCCAGGTTCACATTCATAGCGTATTATGGTGCCATAGGATCGACCTAAGCCGTTTAAAATAGTCACATTTGCGTGAGGAACCTCTGGTAATGCGGCGCATTGAGAAGCTGAAAAAAAATACGAAAATAAGCATCTTTTAAAAACATATTAAATGAGATATGCAGAAAAGCAGACATTTTAAATGGAGTTATTACCGAGACACGTTGGTTTCTTTTCCCATCTGCCATCTGATAGACACGATATTCTTTCAATAGGTTGACCTGAAGGGAAAGCAAAGCCGGCGTAACACTGATACATCGCTTGTCCTTTGTAAGTAACATTGGTCGATCCAATTGAAAATCCATTGTCGATTTGAGGAACAGGTCCACAGTATACTTCCTATAACAAAAAACACAAATTAAGAAATTATTGTTACCAGTTAAAAATCAAAAATTAATTAGGTAATTTTAAAATTAATGCTTTCTGGTGGTTTACATACTATGTAGTTCTTTAGGTTTTGAGTTTAATTTTAAGCTAAAACTTACAGACTAATGCTTACCTGGCATTTTGGAATATAACCAATTGACCAATTTCCTCCTGGTAGACACTGGGTTGTTATTCTATTTCTACCAGTGGCAAATTCTTGTCCAGTGGGACAACTGAATGTGATAATTGTGCCAAAAGCAGTGTCTCTGCTTGATGCTAAAGCTCCAGCGCCTGGTTGAAGTAAGGGACAATCTAAAACAAAATATAAATATCTAAGTATCTATGGGAAAATTGTTCTAATAGTAAAAAATTGTGTTCTTGAATATCTTATAATACAAATTTGGCCCATTTTACCTGCAGAAAATGTTGCTTGCCATCCACTTTTACTGTGTAGTGCATCTGTGCTGAATCTTACCAACATCTCACCGCTGGATGCTGTCAAAGTAATTTTGGGTCTGGCAGTTTCTGTAAAACCGTTTCCTGGGTGCAACCTAAAATTTTACACTTTACTAAGTGGGTTGTTTTTGAGATAATAACCTGTAAAAATTTATGGTTTCACTATTTAAGCAACTAATGAACCTATATGTCCAATCTTTACGAAAGTCAAATAAACCACTTTGTTATTTTGATAATATAAAAACCTTTTTTTACCTTAATCCACTAGTTGTAGATCCATCAAAGACTTGTACTAAAATCAGATTTGTCTACGACAAAATCATTAAAATTTAAAGATAATTGTCCACCAATTGGATTTCTAATTTTGTAAAGACAATCTTGGTTGCTGGGATAGTTTTCTAAGCCAAATGCCGGTGAGGTAATTGTGCCGTTTCTTGCTACGATTGTGGCCTTACATCCTTGAGTATACCTGTAATTAAAAAAAACACAAGTCATAGCTACTGTCAAAACTTTAAAAAAAAATGAGATTATTTGGCAAGCCTTAATTTTTGGATCAATATATTGTTCCGAAACACCTCGTATAAAAACACGTTTCGTCGTTTTTGAACAATGAAACCTAACTATATTTACAATTATAACAAAATCTTCAGTTGTCAATTTCTCGAAATGAACATTGCAAAAGCCGAAACTATACTACTATTCCAATCTTTTCTATCGCCCTTTTATAGTATGGTGGAAGAGAAAAGAATGATCGAGAATTTTGGAGAAATATCGCAAAAGTTCCATAGGACAGGATTGCATAAAAGTTCTTAATGAATAATCCGGGCGTTTTTGAAAACCTTCGAAAGTGATGAAAGAACTTTAAGATAAATTATTTAAATAAATTATCAAACTAGATTAAGTGATCCTAACTCTCTAAACTTTTTAACTAAACATATTTTTAAAAGGCTGTAACAATATCTCACATACCTTATTCTAAATCCCCTCTTTGAATCCCCAAGACTTGTCTTGAAATACACATATAGCTGACTATGGGTTGACATAATAATCCTCTGGTTATTTTCCAAACTTCCAGTTAGCCTTGCAATCGGTTTACTCTTTGGTGAATCTCCATCTCTGACAAAGATGTAATCCCGGTTTTCATCTAGGTCAAGGTCATCGATTTCTAACGTTATGATTCTTCCATTTTGAGCATGGATAATATAAAGGCATTCTAGACCACCTGGGTATTGTTCTGGGTAACCAGGGGATTTGAGAATTTGTCCTTGTGGAGTGGCACGTAACATACCTATAAGACAAAATATTTAAAGAGAGAAAATTTTTGTTGTTTGTAAATTTAGTATTATAATTATTTTAATGCAAAACAAACTGTAAATGTGTAAATATAAATTTTTGCTCACCTCCACATATTTGTGGTTCAGTCTTCCAGGAGGCTCTAAAACCTTTTCTTTCAACAGAAGCATCAGTGCTGAATTTGATAATCATGAAATTCGATGCAGAGACGAATGACCGATTAGTCAAATCTTGCTTTCCAGACAGTGTAGCTAAGTTAACTGAGGTATCTTCAGTTCTGCCTAAAATTAAAAAAAACCTATTTAGGCCTGTGTGCAAAAAAATTAATTGAGTATATTATTAAAAAAATATCGAAATACTAAAAACACTGATTTATTTTTTATACGTCTTACCTCCAACTAAAATTTGCACAGTATCAAACGTTTTTTCAGTTTCAAACTCTTGGAACTGCAGCAAGATATTGTGTCCTTGAGGGCCTTCAAGGGTCCATTTGCAGTTGGTAAGGGGAGCGTACTTGTGGGGATAATATGGGGATTCCACCACGTCTCCACTACTCGCGAGGTAGAAATTACAATTTTGAGCACAGTCGATTTCATCACTGTTATCTCCACAATCATCTAATGCATAAAAAAATAATATAGTTATAATTAGAATTAGGTTAAGAAAATATTGTCAACTATTTTTTACTTTACGTCATTTAAGTAGTTAATAATATATTCACCTTGTTTATCACATTTAAATTTCTCATTGATACAATTTCCATTAGAGCAATGGTAAGAGCCCGTTGGACATGCTTTTGCTCGACACATAAAAGGAAGAAGGCTTTCGCAGGTTGTAAGTTCCCATGATTGGTTGTCTTCTGTAATGGTGACATCAACGCATTCACCGGATGATGGGTCTGGTTGACTAAGTGACCAGAAACCTTAAAAGAAAAAAAAAAATTGTGGGTGTTTTATTATTATTGCCAAAAAAGGACAGGCGTATTCCTTGAAATAATACATAAAAAGTTCCTTTAAACATACGTTCTAAACTTCTTAGCTTTTACAACCGTTGGGCAGTAAAGTTTTTAGTAAAACAACACCTATTTTATGTATAAAATATATTTATAGAGACTTTTTAGGTATCTGTGAGTGAAATATTTTGCAGTACATATTAAAGATTCAAAATTTCCTACCTGAGTATTGAGAAACCAAAGTTCCAGCTGCCGATTCTAAGGTGTTTGTCCTCAGATCGTCTAAAGAAGCAAGACCCAACCAATAATGATCTAGACCTCGCCTTTCTGATGGTACTGAAGAATTTGCGATTGTGGCCGTCAGGTTATTTTCCGCATATGTTTCGACTGCCATAAGGTCGCTGCCGTATCTGGTAAAAAAGTAAATATTTAATTTCTTATGTACAGAAAAAAAGAAGATAAACAGATTAACTAATCAATCGGATTCAGAGATAGGAAATCATATGTTGATACCGAAAGCCACAGATCTGCAAAAACTTGGTGGTCTGTTTGTTTCACTATTATTATTCTAGGAGGGTAAGGTTGCTAAAAAATATTACAACATAGACTAGATTTATTTGTGCATTTCTATATTTTATGTAAAAGTTTACCAAGTCCGGTCGTTTAAAACCAGTAATGGAGGGCGGAGGCGTGTTTAATCTTTATCTATGTCATTTAATACAAAACTGAGATAAATGTTTCATAAGACATAGTTTTTAGCGTTAAATTTAAATTAATCATTTTTATGCCCTGACTACTTCCTTAATACAGTACTTAAAGTTAAAAAATAATGCATTATATTTTATTTTTATTATTTTAATGTGGTAATATGAAAAAAAAACACTATTTCTTTTCATAATTTTCGATGTTTCGATTGTCAATATTTCTAATTTTTATAAAAACAAATAGCCCATTAATTTTCTTAAAAATCGCAGTTTCTACTTTAAAATGCTCTCAAGAAGTAAAAAATTTTAAAGTTTAAAAATCGCCTTAGCGCCTGAAAACAACGATAATCTACTGAACGAACCTATTTTTTAAAAATTTTACATGATCCAACACCGACATATGATGGTCACAGCAATTCACCTTTTTAAAATAATTTTTATCACTGCGTTATTTTTTTGAATTGTTTCATCAAAAATTGTAAACAATATTTTTCTAATAATATATTTTAATATACCATTAAGTTTAATAGTTACTTTTAATTGTGTTTAAGAAAAAAATACAAAAATGTACAGAGTATTCCATTTAAGAGGAAAAATGTCATAGTTTTTTACTTTCCCCATATTCTTTAATACATTCAGCATTGCCAATCGATGTATTTTAGCTCGGAATATAAAAATCGTATTAAAAAACAATTGCATGAAAAAAAAGAATTACGCCATTGATGTTGCATTTTTTAAATGGATCATCATATTATTTATAATTATATTTTTAAATCCTTTGCTCAATTATAAGTATTTTTTATTAAAGGTACTAAATGTGTGTCTTAAACTCTTTTTGAGTTATCGACGCTTAAAGAGTCATATTTTCGGCTAATATTATTTAATTAAATATATCAAAACACAATAAAGCTAATACAGGTGATTACCTAATACTTCAAAGTCAATAAAATTTTTACCTATTGGTGGATTTTAATACTAGTTTTTTAAAATGAATTATTCGTTAGATGAAAAACTACAGATATCAACGCTATATTACAAGTATGGAGAAAATGCCAGTAAAGCAAAATGAAGATACATTGATTATTTTCAAAGAAATAAAAAAATACTTTGAAGTATCAGGTAATCACCTGCATTACCTGTATCTTATATTGAGATATTTAATTTAAATAAGCCAAAAATGTGACCTTTTAAGCGTCAATAACTTAAAGACCGTAAAAGAAAAACATGTAGTACCCTTAATAAAAAATACTTAGAATTAAGAATTCAAAAATATAATAATAAATATAAACAACATTTATGGCGTAAGTGTTTTGTTTTTCATGCAGTTGTTTTTTAATACGATTTTTAAATTCTCCGAGTCAAAATATATAAACTGGCTATCTTGAATTTTCCTAAAAATAGGGGAAAGTAAAAAATCTGCCATGTTTCCTCTTAAATGAAATACCCTGTACATTTTTAAGCACAGTTTAACCCTCCCCTTAATAAGTACTAAAACTACTATATATAAATATATATATATATATATATATATATATATATATATATATATATATATATATATATATATATATATATATATATATATATATATATATACATTATTGCGCTTCCAGTATAATATGATTTTAATAATAAACTATTTAATGAAAAGCCAGGTGTTTCGAAACATTTTTAAGCAAATGGAAAATTTTCTACAAATTGCACAGATGCCTTTACGGTATGTGATCATAACGTTGCGTTGCTCAACATGTTTGGTGAATTCTTTCGACATTTGGGTCATTAATAACCTGTGGTTTGGTTTAGATTTAAACTAATTGTCATAGAAATATTTATTAAGTGCAGTTTAAATTTGCAACGATATATTCTAAATTAGTGTTTAAATAACAAGATTATTTTTAATGGTTTATGATACTGCGCAACCAAAGAAGAAATCCGGGAAAAAAGTTCTTTTTAATTTTTTTATCACAGTTTTCTAACCTGCATTTTCCATGTATTCTACAATTTTATTTTTGCGACTGTTATTTTTAGGAATGCAAAAGAATAACACTCCCAACCTATTTTCCAGACATAGCTCCTACTGACATCTGGCTGTTCTAGTTCTCATATCTTTACTGGAATGGGTATATTAAAGTTTAGAGAAATTCTAATAATTAATGACATGTATTTTAAACGATTCGAACGTGTGTTATCAAGGGACCAAACTTATCGAACCACCTAATCTAATAAATTTAATATACCAATTTAATTTATTTGGTATCTTCATGTTCATAATAGTTAAAGTAGGAATTATAAAAATTAGTCCACATGATGTTATGGAACATTATTCTATAAGATGTGAAAGTTCATAAACAGAACTGAACCGTCTTGACAAAGACGTGGGTGCGCCATAATATGGTTTAGTTCTTTGGTAATGTTTTTGGGTAGTTCAGGGACATTCACGACAATAAAAATTGTTATATTATAATTTTTTTATTTTGTAATATTATTTTATTATATTATAACACTCAATTATTATAATATTTAAAAAGATATTTATAAAAGAAATTAATTACACTTTTTTTTAAATATGTACAAATTACTGCTGTATGTTGTATGCATACAGGGTGAATCAAAAATTGATCACGAAACAAGTTAATGAGGTGATTCTACATGAGAAAATAATAGTACAGCTTGATTCAATGACAATTTAAAAAATATGTCATTGATTCTCAAGTTAAAACCCTTTAAAATTTGATTCTTGATTGCCTGTTTTTAAATTTTTGCGACTTGAAACCTAAAGTAAATCAATTAAGCTCCATTATTTAAGTAATAATTTATATTTATTGTGTTCCAATAGAGGACTCTTGAGCAGGGGATCATTTGACCCCCGGGCAAAAGTTCAAAATAGCACCCTAGTGGAAAAATATTTGGTAGTTAAATTTAAAATTCAATTTTAAAATGGATTATACTGTCAGCACAAAAGTCTCCGGACACAATTTCGAGCACTATTTACTTTTTATGTATTTTTTTCAGTAAAATAAGGAAAACTAACCAAATAAAGAAAAATCATGATAAAGCTTTAAATGTTAGCTTTATTATCTTTTTTATTCCTAATTTGGTTATTTGCTTAATTATATTACAAAAATACATACAAAGTAAATTTTGCTCATGTGTATGAAGACTTTCTATGCCGACTCTATGTATGCAGTAAAGGAAATAACATAAAATTTTTGAATTTATTTACCCAAAGTAGAGGCTAAATTATCCATAATATCATGTTCATTTTAATAAATCATATTCTACATATTTTTGGAATCTGGCAAATTTTTCTGGACCGCTAACCTAAGCTTCGTTTTCAAAATTTTTAGTTTTGATAGTGATCGCTCACAGTTTACTTGAGTGTAAAAAAATGATAATACATTTTTATACACAGAAGATTGAAATAAGTCAATAAATGTAAATTTTACTTGTGTAGCTTACAATCAATATGAATTATTACTAAAATGATAAGAGCAGTAAGCCGCGTCCAGACTTGCAACAATACGCCTCGCCGCTGCACGCCGCATACCCCGCCACATAGCGCGGACAAGGGTTTGGCGAATGATTTTCCGGTGATTTAGAGCTTGGTTTTTTGACGTCAAAGAAGCGCGCAAACGGATTGGTTAGTGTGTACGGATGTTTGGCGAATTGTTGCAAGTCTGGACGCGGCTGTAGACTTAGTCTATGTTTCAAAAATGAGTCATAATGGTTTTTGCTTAAGCAAACAATTTAAAAAAAGCTATCAAAAATTTTACTTTTAGAGGTTGCAACTTGAAAACCAATGATATTTTAAAAAATTTAAAAAATCTGTTCCATAATTTTATCATGTAAAATCACCGCCTGAAGTTTCGTAATTGACGAACCTGTATCTTATTTTATTCTTTTATTATTCCGTAAAATTGTTAATAGTTTGTCTATAAAACCAAGAAAAAATTGAGTGTAACAACATCCTGTGCGGCCCGGTATGCAGCGTGTCCGAAGTTGGAAGGAAATGTATTGGGATATTGAAATTGTAAAAGATAGAAGGTTAAATGGAAAAGTTGTAGGTCATTCAACCACAAATTTAATGCCTGTTTGATGACGGCTGTATCTTGTTTGATTTTTGAGTTATTAAAAAAACTAAAAATGTGCATAGAAAAAGTGCGTATTAATATTATTTTTCATTATTTTTAGAATCCGTAAAAACATTGGCACAAGTTTTAAAGAGCAATGCATCTCTTCATTCAGATTTTAATTTCAACTTATCGGTTTTGATATATCACCAACTATTGTTTTTCTTATGGCGGCCGTTTTTAGCACATATTTAAAAAACATTTTTTTATTACTTTAAATGATGTATAATACTTTATGAAAATATTTTGTTTTTCAAAAAACGTAAAAATTAATTTTTGCCAAGACCATTAGCTCTACAAATAATTTCCATTCAGTTCTTTATATGAAGCTTTGTTGGGAAAGTTAATGCAACTGTATTTCTATGTTTTATAAACCTACATATGTTTCTAAAAAAGACGGATTTTTTTAAATATTTATTAATAATATCAAGCTGCTAAGTTGCTATTAGAAATAAGTGTTTAAACGTAAAAGCATGTTTTTGTTATTTTTCATAACTTAACAAACTAACATACAAAAACCAATATTTTACAACAACTGGAAATCTAAATTTCATATAATAATTATAAAAACAGTGTTTTTGACGCTTATTACAAATCTACTTGCATACAAAAGTTACAGAAAAACAACCAAAAACTATTTAAAAAAATAAAAATACAGACATTTAAAAATATTTTGCAGAATGCAATAAATTGCAATCATAGCTTTGTTTATTTTTTTTTACAACACGATAATAGGTAGTTAGAAACTAGATATCAAAATAAATGTTGCAAAAAAAATTTCTACAAATCTTTAAATAAATGTTAAAAATGGTATGAAAAAAAAAAGGTAGATACTTTGAGTTGTACAGTATATAAAAAACAATAATTATCTTTTTAAAACTAATTGAATGGAGAATTAAATGTATGTAGTATCTCTGTCACAATATATTTTAACCAATATGGGAACGTAACAAAACATCACCTCTACATCAAACCTTAACACACACAATAATAAAACCTACTTTATTAATTAAAAAATATGTCCTAACCACGTTGTAGGCAATACAAAAGAATCAGTGGGTTTAGTCATTAATTAGTCAAATAAGGAAAAACTTTGTTAAAAATTGCACCTACTACAAATTTACCCAAGTTTCTTAAATACAAACAATTTTGCAAGGAATTATTTACAATTCATTATGGAGATTAATGTTTTTCTCATAGGATTACAATAAGATGCAGTTTTTGTTTAACTTAGATTTGGTAATGTCTTTTTATAGCTCGTGGTTTCTAATAGTGTAAAAATTTATTAATAAGCGTAATATTGTAGTATGACAACTGTTTATTCTAAAACCATAGTTAAGTAGGAAGTAATGTAACACATTTTTTATTATTTAATTTTATTATCGAGTGCATTTTTTGAAATAAATTTAATGGATTAAAATAATATTTTTTATTAAGTATTTTTGTATTGTGTAAGAAAAATTATTAGGGTAAATAATATGTGGTTTCTTTTAGTATTTTTCTCTTTTGAACTGCTAAAGATACATTTACCAAATTTGGTATAGTTGGGGCCAGACATACTGAAAGCAATGCCGCAAAGTACACAAAAAATGATAAAGTAAACAAACCTTTTTAAACGCATAGTCCCTGAAAGAGCCCGATTACATATTTTTTGATATAAAAAAAATTTTTGCTAAAACACGTATCACCTACTTTAAAAAAATCCTCCTTTTCGTCTCTGTCCTGCCATAAAACCTGACCAGTGGCGCGAGGAGCCAGAAAATCGTTTTTTTGCTGCAATAAATCATTGTTTACAAAAGGGTTTGTTTACGTTACGATTTTTGCGTACTTTGCGGCATTGCTTTTAGAATGAATTATGTCTGGCTCCAACTATATCTGGAAGGTATCGGGCATGAAGAATTTAACAATAATATCGACAGCATTGCCAGATTTCCCAGTTTTTGCTACACGTATCTTTTCGATTGGGATGGTCATTTTTAAAATTACATTTTATCTAGATGCTAAGATTTGACAACACTAAATTTTATTTAAAAAGTTTAGATGCCTTCAAATATCTCTTAAACTGCTTTAGCTGTGTTTACAAATTCTGGTATTTGACAGTTTCTGGGCAAAGAGAATTTAACAGTGATATTGTCATACTTGCCAGATTTCCAATTTTTCTATACACTTAATATTTTTGGCATTTTAAGTGAAATGCTCTATTTATTTGAACTAAAATAAAAGAAGCGTGCCAATTTTATAATCACAGCTTTAGCGCTTAGGAAGATATAGGCGCATCTTAGCAATTACTAGAGACAGAATTTTAAACATTTAGAAAGTTACTAAATTGAATGTGTTCAATTTAATTCGAAAACTACTAAACAAAACCTATGACAAAATTGAAGAGCAAAAAAAAGGTCCTTACCTCTTTTTTCTTATTTTGCTTCCCTTTTGCTATTTAAATCATGACAATTTTAGTATTCGGATACTGCTTACACTTTTCGGTATTCGAATACTCGGAATGCCGGTATTCGAATACTCAAAAATATTCGTCGAATACTTCTAAAGTATTCGAATACAGAATCCCGAATATTGAGCAAAATAGTATTCTGCCGAATACCGAATACCAAACAAACAAATGTATTCGAATACTATTCGAATACCGGCAAAATCTATTGTGAATACTATTCAGAATACTGAGTATTCTAATACGACCCAACTCTGTGTGGTAGACAATGATTCTTTATGAGTGATACTAAGAGAATGTCGGACTTCCATTGTCTTTACTTTAACTATTCACACATGTGAATGGAAGTCCGAAATTCTCTTAGTATCACTCATGCCGAGATTACTGATGAATTTTACATGTCCAAAGCGTTTTAAAGATCTTTTAGAGTGTCTGTACGTTTTACTAAGCCTGTATGCTTTAAATTATTCTTAACCAGGATCCGCTTAAAAAAATCATAGAAAGTACATATTTTAGGTTTGGGACATTCTTTATGAATATTTCTTTAAAAAAACACTGGAATCTTTTTTGCAATATTTTTCTAAAATATAACTAGTTTTTCAATTATCTAATTATTATAGAAATTAAGTCAAACTAGCTGTTTTTACAAAAATTAAACAAACACTATTAATTAATTTATTTAATATGTAAGAGCCCAATCTGCACATATTACCATTGGATGTTAATCAATTTTAAGAATGAGAAATTCCTAGAAAGATTGTCCATATTAAAGGTAAGTCCACTGGAAGGTATCAATACTCAAAAATCAGAGGTCGCTGGAAATACCCTATCTAAGATCAGCGCCTTACAATTACCCGTATACAAAAATTACAGTGTTTTCAAAGTTGAGTATATATAGGGTGTCCCAACTCTACTTATCCTGTGCTATTTGGAATATTTTATACAGAGTGATTCATAACCCATACGCATAAACTTTTGATAAATGATTGCTAAGAAAAAACAATGAAAAAGTTGGCAATAAGTTTTTAGTTTGGGAGATAAATTAAACAAAAAAAAGTACCACTCTAGAGACAACAAATAAATAATAATAATAATAAATAAATTACTAACTTTTATATTTAGCAATAGAGAGCTACTGTTAAAAGAATTGATGGAAAAATAAAATATTCAGTTTATGACGGCGTTTAGGTATTTACAAACAAAAGTTTCCAATAACAACCAACGAAAGGTCGTAAATTTTGTTGACTTAGGCATGTGAAACAAATAGAGAGTAATTTTTCAACGCCATCATTGAAAGAAAGAAACCGCCTGTTAAAAAAATGATCGCCACTGGCTGCGACTTTTGGAGTTTTTCCAATGCTTACGTTATATTAATCGAATCTATAAAAAAAAGTTAATAACTTTTCCGGAAATGTAGTGGAAAAGTTTTTAAACTATGTCAGGAAAATATTGATGACTGGGTAACTCAAAACTTATACAGATTGGCTAAGCTTAATCTAGGGATACGATTTAGAGAGATATTTATAAGGACTATGTAAATTAAAAAGCAATAAAACTGCCGTCACAAAATATAAAAGTTAAAATGCGTGTGGCAAGTAGTAGTAAAGTAAGTACTCGCTCGTACTTAATGCTGGAGAGTTCGAGAAAAAGTGGGAAATTTTCCCCGACAATTCGGCAAAATTTCTGACTTTCTTCGATATACAATAAAATGCTTGTTTTCTTACGCTTTTTATAAAACATAGACCCTAGGTTCCCGTTAGGCAATCTGTATGTCGCAAAAAAAATCTTGAAGTCTGATATTTATATGTGCATAAAACGCCTATACTAAAACTCCCTGAGAAGAACCATACGCACCTGTACCATCATGGGTCACAGACCTACTTTTTAAATCGTCGTCATCTTCAATCCGTCTTGCGAATCTGGTGTCGTCATACATTATCAAGTTTTCGGTATGATGACCAGACATTTGGGCTTAAATTAGGTCAACGAAAGAAAACTAACCAAAAAATTTCGAGATTTTTTAAATAATTAATATGTACCCCAATAAACCAAGACTTTTTTCGCACTCGGGGAATAAGGATACCAACAAAAAAGGAAGTTTGGGATATTTTAAGCTGGGCAGTATGGAGATGCATAAATGTTACACTAGGTACATGTTTCTCTGATGGAAGGTGGAAGTAGAGACTAATTTCTCAGACTATAAGCCGTAAAAATACTTATAAAAAGTGACATATTCTTTTCAGCATTGCTATAGACAAGAGAAAGAAGTTCTGTAAGCGAAGGATCAGTAAGCATTTCTTTAAGCAAAGTATTAGTAACAAGATTCAATAGAAGAGATATTTTCACCATTCTGCTTTCCAAGTCAGGTTTAAAAATTGTTTTATTTGTTTTTGGTTTAATGTACAAGGTGGCAGAAATGTTTTTACTAGGGTTTTTAAAAAGATGTATGGGGTAAGAATCAAGATATGCAGTTTTTAGACAGGTCTATAACATTTGTTATATATATTTTAAAAAAAATCCAATAAACAACTTTTATTTCTAACCTGATAACTATGTAAATATTAGTCAGTTAAGGCGTTAGGAACCCGCAGTGGCCATCTTAAAAATTAAAAATTGTGCTCTAACACACTTTTCCAAAAACATAAAACCTAATTATCAAAACCCTAGTGGACTAAATAGCTACTACTATCTTTCAACTACTCTTTGTATTTTAATTCCCTAGAAGATAGAATTGAAAAGAAATTGCAAAATAAATTAAAGTAGAAAAAAATTTTTTTCTTTAAATTTAATATTTTTAAAGAGTTTTAACAAAAAGCTTAGTATACAACATCTTTTGTTTGGGTCTGGTAAATAGAGCTTGGTCTATAAACAATGTTTGTATTTAACCCCTAACATACCCAGTTTTTAAGATACAGCGACAGAATAAAGTGAACAGTAGTCTTCTATCTATTATCTTAAAAATCACTTTACAACGGCTCTTTTATAAGATTTTCCAACATAAGAAATAAGCTGCTTAAAATTCCTAGCGCGCGCTGAAAATACGTATCCAGCTGTATTTTTAATGTTGTATGCTGTCATGTGAATTAGTTTAATAAAATGTACCGCAAATAACAGTACCATAATAAAAATAAAATACTGAGTGTTTCAAATTGTACTCTCACTATCGAAAGAGAGAGAAAAAGACAATCGCGGAAATCGCAACTCAAAATTTTTGCTGATCTTCAAGTTTTGGAGTGGATAGGATTTTTTAATTTGTTAATCTAAAAAATGTTTTTATGTTTATACAATAATTATCATAGTATGTTTATTATGATAGTTTTAACTTACCTCCGACATAGTTCTGCCGCTTTTTCCCATGAATGCCTAATATTGAAAAATTTGTAGCAATATAATCCTCTAAGTTCCCAACCTGTAATAAAAAAAAAGACAAATTATAAGTAAAAGTATTTCAAGGGAGAATTAATTTAATATACCACCAGTTTTTTTAATGGGAATTTATTATTTAGAGCTAATTTTAATGTGAATAAAATCGTCGTTTTAACCACAGTATTATGAAATTTTGTGGTTTGGAAAAAGTAATGGTTACAATGAAAAAAAACGATTTAATTTATGTCTAGAAAGACAGACAAGTTAAATAACAAAAAATATATATTTTATTTATAATTTATTTATTTTGGTTTGAGAGTGACGACCAAGTAAATAAAATGGTAATTAAAAAAATAAATTAAAGTTATGATATAATATTTTTAATAAATTTAATAAATTACCTAACAAAGCAAAATTAAAAAGCGGTACGACACGAATTATTTATTTATTTTTTCGGGTGTGTTCCCCATAGGGAATTTAATCCCGAGCCTTTTTCCAATCCCGGGATGCGGGGACTGGACACAGACAAGCCCAGGATCCCGGGAAAGTCCCAGGATTTGAGGGTAGAGTACAAAAAATGCTAAAATATTTAAAAATTAACTTTTATTGTTTAAACTTTCTTGAGGAATAGGAAAAAAATCTGAACAAGAAATAAGTTTTCTCTTTAAAACAAAAAAACAAACTAATTAAAATATAGAAAATTTAACTTGATACAAACTTTCTTTTGATAAAGACATTTCTATAGTTAGACTTTATTGGGTGGCTTTAAAAATAAAAACAAAACTTTATTTCTGCAACATCCACATACCCTCTCATAACCTCTAATTGATCGCATTAAAACATTTGTAATTTATAATGGCATACAACATGCTTAAGGCAATAATAAACCCTATAAATAATAAACTCAAAATATACTATAAACATGTTTCAATAGAAAATACTAATAACTTGCGTGATACGGACAGAGTGTTGCTTTTATGTGACTTTCTTCAAGAAAGACCGCGAAAACCTGACTTAAATCTGCTGGGAAATAAAAATGGCTGACTTTTTATTTTTAGTGGAATTGACAACTCGATAAATTGACAGAAAAACTAAGTGCTTTTCGTTTATGCAATATTATTTTAAAAAATGAAATTTATTCATTAATCCCTGGATTTACGGAATTTAATAATGAATATTTTGGAACTTAAAAGGGGCGGTATCTCGGGATCCCCGGAAATATATAAATATATATATATATATATATATATATATATATATATATATATATATATATATATATATATATATATATATATATATATATATATATATATATATGTATATATATATATATTTATATATTTATATATATAAATTTAGCTCAAAAATACTCCCTGACATTTTTTAACCGCAATTAGGAAACACTCTGTATATAATTTGTTAATTGAAAATACTAAAATAATACTAAATTTTTAGCGTTCCAAACAATTTATTTTTTTTAGGTAAAAATAAGAGCCGTACTTGGTTTTTTGCGTAAAGGTTGACATGGATCACTATATTTAAAAATTAACACCATGATGTGATATATCACTGGAAACAGATTTTTAAAGAATTTAAATGTGCAAATAAAAAATAAAAAAATCGTTTGGGTTTTCGGTTAAACCGAAAGTGATTTTAACGTTGTTATAATAGGAAATAATGTCAATACATATTCTTTTTTTATTGTATTGTAAAAATGTATTTTACTAGTTCTCTTAAAACAAACAAAAATGGCTCGAACATCAGCCTAGGTTATACGGTATATAGTTTATTAAAATAATAATTATTCCTTATAATAAAAGTTAAATATTAATAATCCATTTATATTGTAGCCTTCGGCAGATAGTTTAAAGTAAATATAAAATAATTTATGTTTTTTTATTAGCTTTTCTTTTAAATTTTTCCGCAGCGATGTGTTACTTCATTCAGATTCATACGACACAATTTTATAATATTTTACTTAATATCAAATTATTTAAATTACCCGTAATCGTTTTAGGCCAGAGTATATCGCATAAATTTCTTTGACCTAGAGAAATACTTTGTATACAATTATAGTAAGCAGCCATGATTCTCGCAGAACCTGTCTATGTTCAACAATAATTACTAGAACTACGCTGTCGATAGAAAGTACTAAAAAAAGAAAACATATTATACGCATAGATAAAATAGAATGCAGGGGACGATAGCAATGGGTAAGCGAAATTAAAAACTTTTATATCACTAACTATTTATCAAAAAATCAGAAGTCACTAAATCATATTTCTAACTGACTTTAAAAACGAGGTGGTTCTCAATTCGCCTCTATTTTTTTTTTGTGTATGTTACGCGATTGATTGGCGTTTGTGAAGCGATTTAAAAAATCTTTTTTTATTTGAAAGAGTGTATTTTTGCGGTAGTCCCATAAAAACCCAGTCAGGATCGCGACAGAGAAAGGTACTAGACCTATTTTTTCTTTCTGCCGTTGTCGATAAATAAAGGGGAACATTCAGAATGGACATCCTCTGGGCAAAATTAGCCTTTTTACCGAACTAAAAGATAATGAAAGTGTTTTTAGACTGCACTAAACATTACAGCACGTGTAATTTGATTGGTTGAAAGCGCTACAGACGGTTATACAAAACTATCACATTGGGGTCATGGTTAGTTCTGGTTAGTTTAATTTTTTTTAAATTCGCTTTAAATCCATTTAATTACACGAGCTTGTGCTTTTTGCTGTAGGCTGTGTTTTTAGTGTATTTTCACCGATTTAATAAATATAATAATGAACTAAAAAGCGAAAAATAAACAGTTTTAAAAAAATTGAACCGACAACACAATAATGAAACTCACTAAAATGTAGAACATAATAAAAAAAAATAAGAAAAGTCGGGTAATAATATATGTGCTAAAGACAATTTTAGTTTCACTATAGACTCCCAGAACATTGCTAAATTTTTGGTCATCAGTTTGGACGCTGGCTTGGCTGAATTTATGAAGCGGCAAATGATACGTACTGTTTACGTGTGTACTCGATGGATACCCGCTTTATAAATTCCACGAAGCGAGCGTCCAAGCTGATGACCACAAATTTAGCATTGTTCTGGGTGTCTATAGTGAAACTACAATTGTCTTTGTAATAACAAAATAAACAAAAGCTTCTTATACTTTAAAATAGATGGATCTACATTTAATTCATTTTGAAAGCAATACCGCTAAGTACACAAAAAATAATAAAGTAAACAAACCTTTTCGAAGGCACATAGCTTCTGACAGAGCCTGATTACATAGTTTTTAGATAAAGAAAAAAACATTGCTTAAACACGTATCTCGTACTTAAAAAACATCCTCATATTTTGCCTCTGGCCTACTATAAAATCGGTGGCACGTGGCGTTGAACTAGAAACTCGTCGGGTTGAATATTTTTTGCTGCAATAAATTATTGTTCACAAAAGGGTTTTATTAACTTTATCATATTTTGTGTACTTGGCGGTACTGCTTTCAGAATGAATTAAATGTGGACCCATCTATACCAAAATATGATATTATGCAACTTCTTTTTTCATATTATGAATAAGGGTGTTGGTAAATTGGCTCTCGATAAGAAGAGTGGTCATAAAGCTATTAACATTAATACATTTATGTAAATCGGTTCCCGATCACCAAAAAGTCTTAAGTATATTTGTTCCTGGTAATAAATAGGTAGTCGAGAATGTCAAGATGACGTTTTTTTACAACTTTGTACCCCTCCACTTTCTTTACGTTACTCTTAAATTTTCAGATTAGTGGAATATACACTTTTGAGCATGTAATTAACTCACCCTATTTCAATCACGCGCGCGAAAATTTCTGATGAATATATTTTATCGTTGACGGGTGGCTTTATATTCGGTGCTGATATTTGGTGGAGGTACTTAACCGGGTACAAGGTATGCTCCTGTATATTAATCTGCCGCGCTGTAGTAAATCCCAAAATCCCCCTTGGGCACCCCTTCTATCAGACAGAAACGGATTACCTAAAAGGGTTTATCTTGAGGTTGGTTTGATATATTTATTAGCAATTTTGAATATTTGCTGTAACTTGTGTGTTGAGTATTTAAATGAACAGTTGTGTTGCATTTTCGTCATGAATCGGGAGCCCAAACAATTGTGAGTGAAAGAGAAAAATGAGTCTGCTTAGTTCTGGTTATAAAAAAATATTAACATTGGCACAATTCTGTTTTATTACTTATTGGATATGCGTACCAATTCGGAGGCGGTCAGGTACCGTAAACATGTTAGCAACCAATATACATATAAGTCGTCAGAGCAACTAAAAAGGTTGGGAACCCATTTTTCCAACATTTTTTATTCAGAAAACAGTTTACAGTGCGCTAGACGAGAAACTTCAGTAATATTCGTTAGACGCCCTAAGAACAAACGTGTTAAAATTATTTTGTCACAATACTTTAGACATAGTTTTAAAATTTATCTGCTTTCTATTTTAACAAGAAACAAAAACACATATTTATATTATTAAAATGAGTAAAATTTGATTTTTGGGAGCTGTTATTTTTCTTTTTAATATTCACAATATAAAATAAACCATTTATCATAGCAGAGTCTATAAACCGGTATAACCTTGTTAACTAGCAATAAATAATTTAGACATATGATTATTACAAAAAACACCTATAAATAATATTTATAATCAAATATTAATATTTAAATTTTATTAATCATTTTTGACTATTTCTAATTTGCATAGTGAAAAGATATCACAAACATAGAATACATAAATATGATATAATACTTTTTAATTCTTGTTAACATCCGTTAAGTAAAATTAATGGAATTAGGAATCAATAATTTTTTCTGTAGCTTTATATTATAAACTATAAAAATCAGTAGGCTTTACGTAAATATAATACTGAATAAGGTGAAAGTTATTAGCACACATCTAGACCCGGGCAATGTTGCAACAAAACATGATTCTTTGATATAACTATGCTTTCAGTAATAATATTCATTCTAAATAATATTTTGTTATAAGCTTTTTCCACATTTATGCACTCTTTGTCTTAAGGAGGGCTTCTGTCTTCACTTTTTTCTATATTTTTTTACTTTTGTATTAATTAACCTTCTACCATTAAAAATGTATTATTTTTTGCCCTAAATTACTTTAATTACAATTTCAACATTTTTACTAATTTATTTACTTGCTTATTTGACCCAGTATTTAACTTTAAAATTCGGGTATAAATATATTATTTTCGGATCAACACCATTTACCATCCTTTGCTACAATATGTACATCCTATTTAACCATCTTTTTTTATCAATTTTACCTTTTTTACAACAATCTAGGTATCAACCTACGGTATAAAACCAGTACCAAGAAAGCATCGAAAAGTGCAGGTACCGTGCTCATGAAAACGCTAGGAATACGATCTTTACCAAAGTGATTTAAAGCGATATACATATCCTGTTCCTACTTACCTAATCCATTTGGTAAGAATCCTTTTTACTCATTTAATTACATAATAATAATTTAGCGAGCGAGTTATCAATTTTGAGTCCGAACGACCTATGAAATTATATGTATAACACTTAATTTATAGAAAGGGCTGATTGAGTAATACAACAGGGGGAAAGGTGGAATTTATTTAAGATAAATTTAAATATTAATATAAGCAAAATATTGTGTACAATTTTTGTTACCAAATTCTAAAAAATATGGCAATGGTAGCAATTACTCGGCAGCCTCTCGACAAATAAAGTAAATTGTGGCGCTCTTCGGAGCTGGATCATGTAAAATCAAAACAAATTTATTTTCTTCGTTAGATAATCGTTTTTCTAAGTATTCCTGGAAGATTTTTTTAAAATTGTAATTTTTCACTTTTTGGAAAACGCGTTTTTTAAGAAACTAAACCAGCTTGTTTGTTTCTATAAAAAATCAAAATTTTGACAAACTTGACGAAAAAATTTCCAACGTTACCTCGTAAATTAAACCGGATGCCCACGAATTTACTAACAAGACAGTCATCTTCTTGAGATGTCTTACACGAATTTTAAATTTTGGTCGGATATATGGTTGGATAGGACGCAGATTTTTAATGTTCCAGAAATTAACCGGAAGTTCTCCCAACTTTGCAATTTTAAATGAAACACCCTATATATTTTTCTCAAAATCAATTGTACTGTCAATTCCAAGAAAATACATGTACCACATACTTATCTTAATTAGTTTTAGAGTTTAAAGGGTAGAGAGGAGGAGTACCATCTGAATGTATTAAAAAGTCTCCATCAGAAAGGAGCAACTTAAGGTGGCGCCACAGTAGCAGGTTTTAACCAATGAGCATGAAAATAAAAGGTTTATTAGAGTAATGCCTTGTTCAGACACGGCTATTAATTTAGACTTGTATCGAGTAGCGTATAGAGAGTAAAAATTAGGAAAGTAGTTTAGTGTAGTAGCTGTCCATCCGCACGAGACTACTTAATTACTCGCTACTCAACTAAATTACTAACCTTGCCTGAACAAGGCATTAGATACAAAATGAAAAAAAAATGAAATACTAAAATCTTTCCACTTGCGACTGTGACGCCACCTTAAGTTGCTTCCTTTCTACGGACACTTTTTCAACTGGTCCGCCATAAAAGATGGTACTGTTCCTCTCCACTCTCCATATTTTAGAGAAAATTGCGTTCGAAAAGGTCATGGCAACCGCCATTTTTATCGATTTGTTAAAAGCACAATTAATTATGATAAGACAGGGCTAATGCGATTTTTTACATTTATTTCGTGAATCTTATAACCTATAACCGAAAAAATATAATTTCCGGTGCCACAAATATTAACTTTTGGTAGTAAAGAACTTTAATAATTCAAATGGAAAGTACTACCTTAAGCCTTAAATTTAAACTTAATGCTTATTTCCTATCTTTTTTCTAATTATATCCTATCTTTACACCTAATTGTTTTTAAGATATTAATAATAAAACGCTGGGCTACCATAAAAATCGCGAAAAAATATATTTTTTAAGGTTTTCACTATTAATAATTTAAAAACTATTAGGTTTAGAGATAATAAAAAAAAAGGCTTAAGGTAGTGGCTTTATTTTGAATTGTTGAAATTCTTTACTACCATAGCACTTCTGGGAAATCCGGAAACTATATTTTACGGTAATAGTTATTTGTTTTTTAACAAATCTATAAAAATGGCGGTTAACATGACATTTTCGAAGGCTATAAAATCTGAGACTCTAGAAAGCTGCACTCTATCCAACCATACATCCAACCAAAATTTTAAAATCGTGTAACACATCGCAAGAAAATTATGGGCTTGCTAATAATCTTGTGAGACCCGGTATAAAGATATACTAGTAAAAATTTCAGAAGAATTATCGCAGCAGTTTTAAAGTTATGATAGTCACTGGCTATGAAAACGTGAGTTGTGGGAAAGCGCATTAATTTTATAGGCACTAACAAATCTAGAACCAAACGTTGATTAGAGTTATGGATGTAAATTGTGTAATTTTGGTTAGATCTATCGCAAATTTTTATACAATATTCTTAGAATGTTCTTCATCCAAAAATTTAGGGAAAAACAAAGCGTTTTCCTATGTATTGGACTTGCTCCCGTTGACTGCAATTTCTTAGCAATATTTTTTATTGAAATAAGGTATAGTTTTGTCTAAAATTGTAAATACGGTACTAAAAACGTGTTTTTAGTACTTTTAAGTAATAAATAAAAACCGTAGAAACGCGTTTAAAAAGAAATTAAATGGGTTAAAAATGTGTGCAAGGGTTTTTAGATTTTTGTTATAAATAAGCAAAAATTCAACACGGGTAATGGCCGCAATTTCTTAGACCATAAAACCAAGTGGGAATTTTATAACAAAGATGTGATGACGTAGAAAATAACATAAAATGGATAAAGGGGTCATTTCCTAAATGAATTAAGATGCCTATTACATGCCGTTTATAATAAATCATAATAGTTTTAATGTAGTTACTATATTATAGTATGATCGTTTATAACAGTATAACTCCATATGAATTTGTTAACGGTCTTTAACCATAAAAGCCAACAAGAACCGGGTCTCGGCATATAAATGGATTATTGTAATAATTTTTGTGTGAAATTGGGTGACTTCGTTGCTAAAATATTTGTTAAGTTAAAAGGAGGAATGAATAAACAGACTGTCCACCGATGGGAATTACAAGAGGACAAATAAATAAAAACTCTATTTTGCGAGAAAAAGTTATTCTTCATAAAGATTTTTGCTCGTAAAAAATATGATACACTAAGAGAAAATGTTAATTTCGTATAATACGCAAAAACTAAAAAAATTGTTTTTCAAAAGTCAACCACCGGAATAACCATACTCTGTAATATTGACATAATTATTGTAATGCAATAAGACAGACACTGATTTCAGAGTCTATACACATAGATTTTATTAAATTCGTATTTGGTTAATGCGCATTACAGCGCTCGTGTAAACTTAGAACGAATATGTCTGTCTATATTATTAAATTATATGCACACCTTAAGGATACCCAAGAAAAAGAAATAATTATATGTTTTGTCAAGGTGATCAACCCAGAATAAAAACGGTCAAAAAAACTAAAATTTTATTATGTGCCCCAACAAGAAGATCCCATATAAGAAACCACCTATGAAAAATTATTTATACCTAAATAAAGCACTTTTAAACGATACTTTGATTAAAAAAAAAAAAAAAAAAAAAATTCTATTAAAATCTGATTTTTCCCAAATGTGAAAAACGATTATTGTTTTTCACAAGCGAAGCGTAAGAAAAACAAAAATATAAAAATGGCCAATTTACCAACTAATTTGTTTAGGTGATTTTAATTTTATTAATATTAAAATTGCTTGTACAGGGTGTTTGGAAACTAAACTCATATGCATTAGATTTTTAAGATATTGAATTTTGAATCACCCTGTATATAATGGGTCTAGGATATCTTGACGTAGCCGTTTTAGCATCAGCCATTTTGAAGTCGGAGTAACTCTAATATCTCTTAGTTTTAAAATCATTTTTTTGCGATAAAACTTATATTTATTTTTGTTTACAAAAGTTTATGCTGCGCCGTCAAATTCTATGACTTTTAAAGAATTAGTAATTCCCGATCCTATCGTTTTTATACTAACTTACCGTTACTAACGAAAACTAACCAGAACTAATAAACATATTTAGAAGTTTTTATTTAGATCTATGATAACTTAAACGCCAAAATGGCCTACACCGAAACAGCCGCCGGCGTAAGAACTCAACGTCAAAACGGCGACGTCAAAATGGCTACGCCAAAATGGCCACGCCAAAATGGCCACGCCAAAATGGCCACGCCAAAACGGCAAAGTCAAAACATTCCATTTCTGAATAACGTATGAAGATTTTTATTAACACGTCTACTTTTTCAGATAAAGCAAAAGTGTTTGATGAAGAAGAATTTTTTTAATATCTCATGTAAAAAAATTTACAGATTTACAAATTTCATGCGTGGACAGATATAGTATATTTTATAGAAATAACTTTTAGTGTTCTTTGATCAACTATATGGCCATTTATTGCCGCAAAACTAAAATCAAAATCTGATAATATGAATTTCTTTAGGTAGTGACAACTAACAATTAAAAGTGTGATTCGAGAGAACGATTTTGACGAAGTTCAAGTGTCAATATCTCAAAAACCAACTTATACCTGCAAACGTCATTTCCTATTTTTCTGGATGCTTATGTGTTGTTTTATCAGTAGTTTTAAAAAGGAAGACTACAAGGAATATTGAAATGAATTTCAATGCATAAAGCTGTTTTTCTTATCAAACAGAAAAACCATGAACACACTGGCATGATTTAGGCTGCAATAGTGCATATCTTTACCTACATCCAAATAGGGTTATAATCTTAATAACCTATCTCCTTTTCTATATTATTGCATTATTGCTTATTTAAATGTCATGTTCTTTGAAGTTGCCAAAGACGAAAAATGTAAATACAACATTACGATTCATCAATGTCTTTACATTCAATTTTAATAAGTATTTAAAAACAAATATTGCAGTGAGCAACTAAACGGCTTAAGAATAGGTACGTACATATAAATATATCTTGCTATGTCCTTACAAGGATGCTGTAAATACCTCTCGATTTAAACTTTCTAATGAAATAAAAATTCCGTTTGTATACAAAATACTTTATTTACTTTGTTTGCTGTAGAAAATTGTGATATATTTGTTTTAAGCAAGGCCGTATTATTACATTGGTCTGCGACATTTTTAAGGTAAAAGTTTTGTTAGGCCGAATTATTACCATTTTTGCATGCTGAATTCGGAAAAATATAAAATTTTGCGCAATCAAGTCCAGTTTTTATTATCTGGTTAAAAATATAATTAATTAGTCAATAAGAAAAATCAAAGGACATTTTCCCTCGGTGCACACAAGGCGGCCTCAGTCCCTCTTGAGTTATTCAAGTAGTAAGTTTTTGTTATTTATCTGAGTGCGGCCGTTACTGATTTTATAATAAACAGAAAAAAATGTAAAAACACCCAGACATGTTTATTTATATATGTGGACAAGCCACTTAACCTAACCGTAGGTCTAAAATCACAAATTTTGTTAAAAAAAATGTACTTAGCCTACTTTGGATTCAAATACTCCCTGGGCCAGTAATGAAATCGACTTCATTATAAGAACACATTTAAAACCTTTTTAGGGAGGTTCCTTTTGACGAGTCTACCACGAATATCATACCACCATCTATGAAAGCGGCGCTTTAACCCAGCCTCTCAATCTCAAATGTTTCGGGTGTCAATCTGGATGAACGGTCACTTATTTTGGCAGACAGGTTTACCACAATGTCTTGAATAAAGTTTTTAAACATTTTGCCAAAAATGGCAAGGGTTACAGTCATAAAACCATAAGACTCAGTTTCCTGACTGTAACCCTTACGATTTTCGCAACAATGTTTAAAAATTACATGTAAAACATTGTCGTAAACTTGTCCGACCAAAAATTGACGCGTTCGTTCAGTCCGACACCCGAAACATTTGACTTTTTAACACCTATGTGGTGTACTAGACTGGAGTACTTTAACTTCATGTTAACGATTTAAAAAAAAAACATTTTTTTAACGGTCGTAGAAAAATTGTATTTTTCAAGTGACGTCCCTTACGCTGCTGACATTTTTAATCCGCAATTTCATATTTTTAAAAACTTGGCGACAAGTTGCTGGCGAAATGGCGTTTATTTCCCGCACAAAGTTTTGTTTAAGCTGGTCCAACGTAGTTGGATTATTTTCATATATACTCATTTCAAGTAAATCCAGGCTTCGAGGGAGCCACTGAATATGAGCCCTTCGTAAGATAAGTCTTCCAGGACTCATTTCTTTTAAGAAATCTATGGATACTATGGCAGTGTGGCAGGTGGCTCCATTTTGTTGAAACCAGGTCGTAGCATTATGTCCTTTAAATTGTTAAAGAGCTGGGACTAAGAATCCCTGTTAAATCTCATAATAGTTATCAGGTCTCACCGTAACGGCAGCTCTTCTTTCATTTTCGAAAAAATATAGACTAATAATTCCACTTGCTGATATTGCAGCAAGAGCTTAGGATAATGAAGAGGACGTTGATGTTTCTGGCGGGGATTTTCCACTGACCAAAATTGTCAATAAACGCCATTCCGCCAGCAATTTGTCGCCAAATTTTTGAAATATGCAACTCCGGATTAAGAATGTCGGCAACGTGAGGGACGTCACTTGGAAAATATAATTTTTTGGTCATATTTTTAAAATTATTTGTAGTTTAAAATAATATCAATAAAATGTGTGTAAGATTTGTAACGTTTGTTTTATTGGATATTGAACTGCTCATATAGTTATGGCCCACCCTGTAATTTTATCTATTTTATCAAATGATGTTTTTAATAAACTAAAATATAATTCTTAACGTTATTTTTTTATAAGATGCAAGTTGCCATTTATGTAAGTGACGAGACCTTGACATTTTTATAAATTCTTCGGATATACGCCAACGTAAAAATACCGCACGATTATAAAATCTGCCATAACAAAAATATTTCATCAAGGTGAATAACTTGACTACATTACCGGTGTATTTCCTATTAGATAAAATACAATTACTTTAAACAATATAAAAAAATATATGTATAGAGTGTTCTGGTATCACGTGTAGTAACGATAAGCTCCTAACGTCAAAATAGCTGTTTTTAAGCAAAGTTTGTAATATTTAAAATTAATTTGTTTATTTAATAGAGACCTTTATTATTTCCTTTAGAAATATTGTTTTTTTCTTGAAAACGCACAACCAAATTTTATTCTCTAAGGTCCCTCTTTTTAACTGACTTTGCAAAAAGGAGAATGTTCAATGTTCGACTAACTATTTTTTTATGTACGTTAGCCGATTACTTTGTTAATTGTGGACCGATTTAAATTTAAAAATAGGGTGCACTTCCGAGGTGGTTACATTGAAATCAAGTCAAGATCTGATGGTGGAATCCTAGGGAAATCGAGGAAAACCTTAAATTTAAAGTCACATATCTACACGTATTTCTTATGCTTTCTCAAATAAGTCAAAATGTATTAAACTTTAAAGGAAAAAAGATAAAAAATAAAATTTAACCAATTCACAAGATAACTAAAAATAATTAAATTTAGACATAATTTTTTTATGTCGGTTAAAAAAATATGTACATACCAAATAATAATAATTAAATAAACAAAAGCTTTTTATTCAGTGCATTTCATTAATTACCCCCTCCCCCTAAAACATTGGAATACAAAATTGATCCATAAATACTATATTTTAGAGTAAACTTGGAAACATAATTTAATGGAAAAGGATGGGGGGAACTTATTATTTGAAAGCTTCAGACGACTACTTTATAACCCTAGAATATAAAATCAATATTTTTACCAACTACAAAATGACGGTACCTAAAAAAATATTCAAAAACCCGATTTGGATAGTCATATTTCCGTAGAAAAACATGAAAAGTTGGACGTACCTAATGTACTATGTTCTTTAAACTCTTTAAAAGATCTATTAATTTTAATAATGGTGATACTGATGATAATATACAGGGTAGGACACACACAGTATTTTACCAATTTTTTATCAATTTCAATCAAATTACCTACATACATACAGGGTATCCAGTAACTTAACCGACAAACTTTACGGGGCGATTCTATAACAGAAAATAGGAAAAAAACTTCATACAAACATATGTTCTAAACGTCTAAGTTTTTGTACCTACTACGGTGTATTAAATATTAAAAAAACTTTTTTAAAATTTTAAACTAACCAGAACTAACCAGAACTAAGACGTTTAGGACATATGTTTAAATGAAGTTTTTTCTTATATTTTGTTGTAGAATTATTTGGTTAAGTTTGTCGGTTGACTTACTGGACACCCGGTATGTATGTAGGTAATTTGATTGAAATTGATGAAAACCTTGATGTCTATTGGTGACTAAACGGTGAGGTTTATCGACTTTAATAAAGAGTACCTTATTTTTTAAGTTTTTGATTGTCTATAAAATGGCTTCCCCAGCTTTGCGATATCTGTCAAATAAAAAGTTATGATGTAAATAAATTTTAAGTTTTAGGTAAAGTGCCCTCTGGCGGTATTTAAAAAAGTACTTTTGTCTTAAAATTTTAGAATCTGCAAAGCTCGATTTGTATGCCAAATATCAACTGGATTGGTTAAAAAGTAAATGCAATATGGCGAAAAAACCAAAATGAAAATTTAACTTTGACGGCTTGTAATTCGAAAACGAATGACATTTTGAAAAAAATTATATGATACTCTACCCTTATTTTGGTAAGTAGAATCACCCCCTTAAGTTTCGTAATTGATTTATGAATCACACAGTATGTATTATTAAGTTTAAAAAGCTTACAAACACCATGTTTAATTATTTTTTACCACATTTTAATAATTTTCCCAAAAACTGTTTTTTTATTACATACAAAATGCTGGTATGTGTGGATTTAAAATACGATTTTATAAAAAAATGGTTTAACTATCACCCCTATTTTTTTGACCTCTCCTTTTCCCTTTCCGGACATTCTGCATATATTTTTTAATGTGTCAATTAAGAGATAATATTAGATATAATAAGAGGACATTTTTTTAAAGTGAAGTATTACAAAATGATGATTATTTAACATCTGTTTTTTTTTGTAATAGGTCTAAATGTTTACACTGCTTGTATAACTTTTTTCCTCGAAAATAACACACAGTTTTCCAAAGTTTTCACTAATGAAATTGATTCAGATATTACCTGCATACATTCATACGACTAAAAACTTTGCGCTTTCTCTTACTTTAAATAAACCAATACAAATACGTTTTTAAATAAAAAGTACCATTAACAGGTACTTAAAATTCTAAAAAATGGTAATTGACTTAGTTAAAAGCACGTACGTTTGGGTACTTTTTACTTTCATAATTAATATGTGCCAAAACATAGTTTAAACAATCGACAAATATTTTAAATAAAATATTTACAAAAAGCACTAACTACATGCAGGGCTTCCCAACCTGTGCGTCGCGACGCCCTTAGGCGTCGTAGTGTCCTTACAGGGGCGTCGCGTGTTGATGAGACAGTGGATTCAAGGTATTTTAGAAAAAAATCTATAAAAATTAGATATTTCTTCCCAAATATAACGTACAAAGAAAGTCCTAATGATAGATCGGGAGGGGCGCAAAGTAAAGGAAAAAGAAGTAACACTAAAACTTTTTACCTAAAGACCTTTATTTTTAGAATAAGAAATTTTAATTTGAGTTGAGGAATATTTGTAATTGTCGAAAGTTGACTTGGGCGTAAGGGCGTCGTGAGAAAACTGTAAATGTCCAAGAGCGTCCCATTACAAATAAGTTTGGAAACCCTGATATAATGTATTGAAACAGATCAAACCAAAGCGTCGTTCTATAAGCGAATGTACATCAGTGTTGCCAAAATAAAATAACATAAATTTAATTTAGCGATTTATTAAATGTTGACTAGATTAAACGCGACAAATTTTGTCGGGCCTCGTAGCGCATCATCTTCAGAAGGTTTTTTGACGGAAAAATATTTTTCTTTTAAAAATACTCTCCCTCGAAGTTGCTGACAAATTCGGTTTAACCTTTTAAATACAGTGTGTCTACTTAAGTTGGCGTCAGACACTTTTTAATTATTAATTTTACGAAAAATAGTTATTTTTAATAAAAAGTTTTTCATGGTCCAAAATCAGCAGGTATCAAATTTGGATTTGTTTAACAATAAAAAAATTATTGTAAAAGGATTGTTTTTTATTGCAGCGAAAAAAATGGGGTCGCTTTCCTCGGCTAATTATTAAAAAAAACATAAATACAGGACCGGATTCCAGATGATGTATTAAAAAAATGGTTCTAATAATGACAGTGAACTCTTATGCATTGCAAAGAAGTATGATTTCCTTTCCTTGCCTTAATTTATTAGCAGCAACTGAAGGAATACTAAACACTGACTTTTGCACAAATTATAAATTTTGTTTAGAAAAATTTTTCTTAGTTTTTAAGAAAAATTGCATATTCCTGGACCACCGAAAAAAATAGAGAAAATTTCAAAAACACGTCAAAAACTTAAAAATGAAATAATTTTGGTCTATAATTTAAACGTTTAAGGGATAAAGAATCCCTTATTACAAATTACAAAAATTTAACCAAGACCAAAAAGAAATTTAAGAAATTTTAAATTTACTAATATTTAAGCCTCAAAGATGCCGACGTAAAAAGTTAGACATCCTGTATATTATTTGAGGTTCTCTCGCATAAACAATTTATCAAGATGGTAATTAAATTTTACCGAACGCAATAATTGATTGTTAAATCTAATGAATATTTTGTAAAGTAGTACAAGAAGATTCGTTGATAACCAACGACTATTATACGAATTTCACAATATTTTTCCTTTTCCAATAACAGCTCTTTTGCATAGGCCATTAATGTCCCAGTAGGTAATAATTTTTCCCATCGTAAGTGACTATATTAACAGCGCGACCAGCAACTGTGTTCTTGCGTAACGCCTAAGATATTGGAGGAATGTTGTTCTTTGCGTTCTGTTCATGTGCCTCGGGGCATTATTTCATTTACAGGGTGTTTAAATTCTATTCGCAATGATAGATAGATTAAAGTGTATGGTCAAGCTTGGTCATATTACCAGAATAAAAGGGAAAAGAAGAACTTCTTATTATTAGGAGCAGTGCCCGCTTAAGACTACGTGATGTCTTAAGCAGTCGAGTCCTGTAGTTCCCCAAGCCATAAAATTTAAGACGACCAAAAACAAAGTAAATAAATAAATGAAGGTCCTAATTTTTTACACAAAAGGACATATATTTGTTGCCAAAAAGACTATTTCTTATTAAAAATTATCAAACAGAAAAAAAGGTCTTTACGTATTTGTACTTATATAAAAAACGGCATAAATACCACTGTATTTTTTTCTTTTCTACTCTTTATGAGTGCCCCTATTGTGGTATCCCCACAACGGGAAGCTCTTAGCAATTGCTTAATTTGCTTATGCGTTAATCCGGAACTGATTAGGAGCAAATCTATCTAATCTGAAAATTGCTGCTGCATGTCCGATAACCGAAAAATTAATTTCCGCGTACGTCATGTGGCAGGAAATTTCCTTGTTTGCTTGGGTTGGTATGGCTTTGCTGCTAGGCAATCGCCAGGGCAGGAAATTTGAAAAACAAAAAATAACGAAAACTCGGGTTAGATCACAAAATATCAATAAAATTCGAAGAGTTAAAAGTGTTTAGAATTTAATTCTAAACCTAAAGACAAAGTTTAAAGCATGTACTTGTTAGTTAAACCGTGAATTCCTTATCTATTTTTTACATTTGGATAATCCACGAAGGCTGAAAGCCTAAGCACTAACTTACCGTGGGTGTCTTTAGCGAGGTAAAAGGGAGTTTATTGACACGGGTCTTAAATACTTAAATATTGAGGGAGGGAAAGGAAAACCCTCCTCGGGCAGAAGGTTTCACATCGAAAAACTCTCTAGGGATAAAAGAATCAACAAAGTGGGAAGTTCAGGGTCTGTCCAGTTGAAGCGTATAAGAATGCATACTTGCGGCATTACGAGTTTCTCTGTTGGAAACTGCAAGTGGAGAATTATACTAGACAATTCCTCAGGGCAGACTTCATTGAAGTACCGATAAATTCACCTCAGTCCTACGATGGGCCAAAGACGGAAGCTTTTCTGTTAGTAGAAGATCTTTAATAAGGAGAACATCTCTCCTCTGAATGAAATGAAGAATGCCAAGGGTTGTGGGGTGAGCCATGCCCCAGATATGAGAACAATATTCCAATGGGGGTCGGATTTTGGGGTGCATACAAAGTGTAGGTATAAATTAGAAGAGGAATTATTATAATTTTTATCTCAATATAGAAACCAAAGCTTCTTTGAAGCTGCCGAGGCTATAGATACAATGTTTATGCCAGTTAAGATTATTCTCAAATATGATGTCTACAAGATCGAAGGTGTTTTTGCTCTGCAAACCTTGGCCGCTCATAAGTTAAGGATGAGTAATTAATGACTTTCTCCGCGACAAAGAACATGAATGTGTAAACTTAAATAATAAAATTTTTGTTATAGTAAGATTTTAGGTTAAAATAAATTTTTATGGTTAAGTTTTTGTATTTTATTACAAAAATCGCTTTCAGTTATCTGTAAAACATAACTACAAAATGTAGGTTTCACCATTTTTAAACATTAAAACGTTGTTATCTTCTGAAAAATACCAAGAAGGATTTTATAAATAAATCATTACCACAGCAGGTGCCCATACCCTAGCGAAGACCTATGTTTTATATTATTTCTTCTGGTTGTCAAAAAAACGAACAAAAATTTCTTGTCATGACCAAAATAAATAAAATGCAGTTTAATTAAAACCTATTTAAATTTACAAAATCGTAAATTTTTAGGCATTTTTTGTCTAATCTAGACCTACTAGTGTTCAACTCACGGAACCTGAATTGAACGCATCGAGCTGGCAAGACGTGTTTACGGTATAAAAGTTTCACCAAGTTAAGAGGAACACTCTGTAAAATCTTTTGTGTTTGTTATAACACTAAAGACTTTTATATAACATATTATCGTATTGTAGTAAAGCCAAGAGTAAAAGCCCAACCTATAAATTAATAATTGTTGCTAATAATACTACGAGTATGTGTTTTGCAATATGCAGAATAAATAAATGATTGGTTGGACGATGAGTAACAAAATACCAACATGTAATGATTTTTCTTAAGGCATTATTAATTCTTTTTCTTACATCATCGATATAAGAAATAATATGTCTTTAAACTTTTGTATTTTTTTAAGCAGTTATTAAATCATGTAATTAAAGAAAATTTATTGCTTGAAACGTAATTTTTCAGCTTTTTAAAAATATTTCTTACTAGTGGTGCATAGAAATTTTGACCGGACTAAGCAGCGATTTAAAGTTATACAGCCCTTTAGCAACATTTGAAGCTTTTTAAAAAACTCTAAAAAGATTTTGTGTTTTGCTTTATTTGGTTTATTTATTATTTTTTAAACTCTATTTTACTTCTTAAATCCTGGATTCTTTAATTCATTGAAGAAAAAGAATATAAAAAACACAATATTTTCCTAACAGCAAATGTTACAAAAATGTTATTGGCTAAGTGTAATAATAACAAATACACTCCTAAACAAAAAAAACCGGACAAGCAAAATTTTGTTCAAATTTAATCTTAAATAACTCTTTGGTTTTTGACAGATTTTAATAATTTTTTGGTTTATTTGTAGCTCTTTTTATTAAGATTATAATTTAATATCGCGATTGCAAAAAGTTTTATAGGATTAGGTGTTATACAGGGAAGAGCCAAATGTTGCATTCTGTCGAGATTTCCGAGGACCCTGGGGAACGACACAATTTTTTACCATTGGATTTTAACGCCCACCTTTTTTTTAACATTTCCTTTTTTATTTATATCAGTATCTCTATACTAAAAGTAAATACAAATTTAATATACGCTATATTGGGAAAACTTTGGGTGGTCATATTTTCAAAACTAATAAAAATAACTGTGACAAATGTATTTTTAAGGTATTTAAATGTTCTTTTACTGGTGATACAAGGTGTTTTTTTATTGTACTTTTCTCGTACCCTGTATATTTTAAAGGAAAACAAAAATTTAATTACTAATTTGGGTTTATGAAACCAACTTAACAAAACAAATATTTTTTTTTATTTTTTATCATTAAAAAACATTAAGGGTGATGTAAAATCATAACTCGATATCCAATACACTGGTAAAAATTTGTGATGTTAAATTATTCAACAGGGTGTTTGAAAATTTTGGCAAAATACATACTTTTTGCAATCCCCATATAAAATAATAATCTTAATAAGACAAGCTACAACTGGACCTAAAGATAGTTAAAATATGTCAAAAATCCGAAAAGGTATTTAAGATTGAATTTAATCAAAATTTTGTTTGTCCAGTTTTTCTTGTTCAGGGGTGTATTTTAACTAAGCAAAAACTGTGATAAATCAATATGGAAAAAAATTTATGAAACTTACCGGTCGGACAGGTAAATAAATTATTTGCACTCTGCGCTAAATCAATCCTAAGTATGGCCAATATGGCGACCAGTATGGTCGCCTCTATCCTAATCAACATCGACCTGCAACAAATAAAAAAATCAATTTACAATAAAATATGTATACAAAATATAGCCATGAAAAAATAACATTTACGTTTTGATATTCTACTTTTTTATTGGCTTAAAGTCAGTGGTTTCCAACCTTTTTGTACCTGAGCCCCCTTTGAAAAAAACATATTGTTGCGTCCCCTTAATTATTCTAACAATCTAATTTCATTCATACATGGATGGATTTAGCATTTGTACACGAAAAATTTGCGGAGAGGATTGTGGATTACGTATACCTATGTTGCTGATTTATTTTTTTTTGACAACAAATCGACTTTTTTGGTTTGTATTTAAAAACGGTTTTTCGGAAACAGCTGCATGCCTTCCTTTTAACAGTCTCGCGACCCACAGGTTGGAAACCACTGGTTTAAAGCATAAAGTATCATGGGTGTAGTAAAGAAGCAGTTAATTAACAAGGAAATTTTATTTTTTAAAGTTTGGACAGAACTGATACCCTGTCCAAACTGTAGGTTATATAGTATATAATATGTTGCTGCTAATTATTTTATGTTAATATAATAAAGGATTTTAGATTAAATAAAATTTAAGGATTTTAAGATAATAATTTTAGTTGAAAAAACATATAGAAAAGGGTGACAGAGGATGTTGTTACCACCCCCTCCCCAAATTTTTTTGCAAATATTTTGTTGTTTTGCTTAAGATTATAAGCATAAATGTTTTCCAGTAATATAGTCATAAATATATTATAGTATGCAACTCGCAGAGAATTTTCATTTTCCTCTCGTATGCGACTCGTGCTGCAAAAGTCATACTCGTGGAAAATGAGTATCATTCCGTTATAGATTATTAAAATTTAAATTTTTACTAGTTGCTAATATATTTAACTATTATTTATAACAATTTTTAATTACTGCAAAATTTTGGCTAAGAGTCAATGTTAGGTCTAATATACAGCGTTTCTTCGGAAATTCTTACCAAATGGGAAACTTTTTAATTTTAACTCTACTGCCCTGTACATTCAACAAACAAATATTTTTGTAGAAATTTAATTTCTTATCAAGCAGGACTTTTTATGAAGAGCCATTTTTTTCTTAAAGTTAATAATTAAAAATTTTCCATTTGGTAAGAACTTGAATTTGAACTAAATACTGTTTCTTATTGTCCTTAAGAATGTTTTGAGAAAAAAAGGTTCTTTTTGTTTTGTATATGTGAGAAAGTGGAATTATACTTTGAATACTTTTTTAGATTACGTCTTTAACATATCTTTACAATGAAACATTAAAACATGGTGTTTATTTCCCTAGTCCAATAATCCATCACATACACTTTTTAATACAAATTTTAAATAGAATTGACCAAAAGAAAAATTCACATTTCCCAAACATTTCAATAAAAACAAATAAAAACATCTTTTTATTTAAATTCCACAATAAAATGCCTTTCTAATGACAGCATACCATAATTTTAATTTTTAAGATGGTAACAATACATAAACATCTCTTTTTAAAAATGTCTTGCAAAAATTAAATTATAAAAAAATTACAAAATGTGGTAGATATATTACAAAGTGATACATGAAAGCAGAGTATTCGAATACTCGGTATTCAGAATACATTGGGCTGGTATTCGGATACATCTGTGTGTTTGGTCGTTGTATGAGAAGGTAGTTTGGTAGTGGGTATTTTTGCTCAGTATTCGGGATTTTCTATTTAGAAAACCGTTTTTGAATAATAGTATTCAAATACAATTTTGGAGTATTCGAATACCGGAATTTGAAGTATTCGAATACAGAAATGTAAATAGCAGTATTCGAATACCCAGATTGTCAGTATTCGAAACCAAAATGGTGAATATTTGTATTTCGTGACCTAAAATCTAATACATCTTAGCCTAGGAACTTTATTCGGTTTCCAAAAATTTGACTGAGGACAGGGGGATGTTGTTGCTTTTTGAAATTGTTTAGGAAAAAAGAACTGTTTTTTTGCTATTCAGTGTTCATTAATACCCAGCTCTGGTATTAATGAATACTGACTATTCCAATACTTTTTCCCGGCATTAGTATTCGTATTCAAATATACCGAATTTCAGTATTCGACCCAACTCTGCATAAAAGTGGTATTTTATATTAGTTACTCTATTGAAATCTACTAGAAAATGAATAATAATTGCTTATTTTAAGCCATGTATATCTCTATATAAATAGCTGAAATTAGGTCTTTCATCAAAAGTTATCTTTAAAAGATCTATTTAAAAAAGGAATGAGAAATGCGGAACTAAGCAAGAATAATCTCTCGTTGATGCCCTGAACCCCAGTTATCAACTGCACAACCGTTGTTGTGTCTATGTTTTCCTCAAGTTTACTGAGTTTATAATTTACAAAAAATTAATCTTGATCTTTTTTGTTCCAAGGAGGTATGCAACGAATATAAAAAGTACCACATCGACCCGTAGAACCAGCCAGAAACAGTAAAATCTCGTTCGCTCGGCAAATGAAGTGCGCAAATATCTGAAATTATGATTATGCTTGATAAGTTTGCTCCGCAGAGGCTGAAGTACTCGAGAAGTAGGTCGATGATTGCATAATGATTTATCTAATTATATTCCTTTTGAATCGGCGATGTTGGTTCGTTTCTACGTTGGGTGTTATTTAAATATTTGTTTAGTTAACTCATAAGATATGAATTTGTTTTTGGGGAAACTCGTATCAATATTTATTAAATTCAGTATTTGTACTACAAAAAAGAGCAGTTAGATATATCTGCAAAGCAAAGACAAAAGATTCGTGTAAACCGTTGTTTAAGCCAAAGAAAATTTTTAACCTACCTCTATTTATATTTTAGAAAACAGTATGTTTAATTTTTAAAAAAAAATTGTTTAAAAGTCCTAATAATTTTTTATATGATACTAGAAAAAAATCTCAACTTTAACTTCCGAATCCAAATTCATCATTAACAAAAAATTTTAATTTATGACTCAAAAAATTTATAATCATTTGCCCACTGATATTAAAAAAATTAAAATTTTTAAAAAATTTAAACTATCTGTTCAAAACTTGTTATTAAGTAAAGCGTATTATGTATTAAGGAGAGTACTTTGATGATAATTTTAATTAGTCGTACCATTACATAAAGCATGTATCTTATTATTATAGATATTATTATTATTGTTAATTTTATTAACTACTAGTGAGATTTTGGTATGTCAAAATGTTTATGACTATCACTAAGATTTCTAAGTTCATTGGCCTTAAGAATAGAATAAATAATTTCAAAGGTTTTACAGAAAAATAAAAATTTGTAATACTTTTATGTTTTTGGGTAATGGGTATTAGACTCTTCATATAAAGAAATAAAATGCATTAAAAATGGATAAAACTAAGCCTTATGTTATGTCTGACATAACCCAGTACGAAATGAAACGTTTCAACGAGCCATTTCGCCAAAGGCCGTTTCGGCGTCGGCCATTTTAGCGTCGGAGTTTGGTGTAGGTCAGATAAGTATCCTGTTTTTTAAAATATATATTTGAAAATTATAATATTGTTTTTTTGTTCAAATTAGTACCAAAATAAAAACTACAACTTAAAAAAATATTTTAGTTCTGGTTAGTAATATTTAGTAAGTTAATCAATAAAGTATAGGAAGAAGTAAAGTAAATTAAAATATAAATATTTTATTTTTAATATTTTTAAAGCAGCTATTATAAAGAAATGATTCAAGATTGATTCAATGGTTAGAAATCTGATTTTTTGAATCAGGAAAGGACAAAAGTTGTTAAGAAACCATCAATACAAGATTTCCTCATTTTTTTCGGAATAAGACCAAAAAGTATCTGTTAAGACAACATTTCAAGGTCCTGGCCACCCCTATTATCCACACTTTATTTAGGGTGTAGTTTAGAGGTGGTACTACCGCTTTGCCTAAAGAATGCCGTAAAATGTTTCGGTACTTGGATAACTGGATAAACTGGAGGACAAAATGGACACAGCACCCAACGATCTCACCATAAAATAACGCCTTATTTTAAATTACAAAATCTATTAATCTACCTAGTTATAGTACACATTAGGTACCATAGTTTAAGTTGTAACATAAAAATATGTATTTATTTTTGTTATTATTTCATTAAAAATGGCCTATCCTCACCTAAACTGTTTTAATGAAGATTATTTCTTAATCTCCGCATCATTTATGCTCTATTTGCCGTCAGTTTCCTTGCAAGTCTGTTAAAACCTAATAACCTAACAGTAAATTAAATAATTAGCTCTTGGTAATTTTAAATTTAATATTAATTATTAAGGCACAGTATGGTATGTATGCGGATCCCATCTTGCACTAGTTAACACGGTCAACTGTAACACCTTACCGACCCAACTTACTTTTATTAAGTGTAACTTTACTATACAGTTTATACAGGGTGTCTTTAAAAGGTGCGGGAGAAAAGCTACTACAAATTTCTGATGCTAAAGTATGACGATCGAACCCAACTTACCTTAGTCCAAAAGTGGATGATTTTGGATACACAGCGTGTTAAAAAATTATTCTGGTGTTAGTTTTTGTTATTAATAGTATTGTCACATTAGTTGGCTAGAAGGAGTAAGAAATAAGAATCTGTTATCAATTTTGTTGTAAAGTAAAGAGCGCACCACCTGCGGTATCGTGCGTAAATTAAAAACAAATTAACTTTCTTAAGTCACTCTGTATATAACTTTTTAATAAAAATGCTTCTTTTCAACATATTTAACATAAAAAAATACTTGGCAAAAGTTGATTGAAGCAGCGGTTTTTAAGATATCTACATAGATAAAAAAAAAATGTATATCCTGTATGGCCATGTCTAAGGTACACCGGGTCTTTCAAAATTAGATGCTTAGAAGAAAAAGATTAGAAGAAGAATTTATATTTAAAATTTTTGCACAATGCGGCTCAAAAAAGTTATTTTGTTTTTAATTTGTGCAATATACCGTGTGGTGGTAACACCAAAGTTTACTATTAAATTTCTAGCAGATTCTATTTTCTCACTTTTTAAAAAGGTCAGAATACATTTTTAACACCCTGTATCTCCAAAATCAACCGGACTCCGGACTAAGGTAGGTTGGGTTAGATCGTCATATTTTGACCTCAGGAATTTGTATCAGCTTCTTTCTGTACCTCTTTGAGACTCCCTGTAGGGTGTATTTTATAATTTCAAATTGGTTATATTGGGACCTTTATTTTTCTATTATTTAATTTTTAAATGGCGCTCTACCTTTTTAACATTCTATTTCATTTATTTGTAAAACATATTTCCATTTTTTTAACATTTTCAAAAAGAATTTAAGCTAACAATTGTAATCACATTTACAAAATAGGAACTTCACAATACTTAATAGGCATACTTACGATGAGACTTGCCTTCCTATCTGAAGGTAAGTACGAAGGCAAGTCTCCGAGTAAAACCGATACTATAAATTTGCATTGGAACGCGCCGTCAGTTCAGCATACACAGGTTCGGACTCCCTTTTAGGTAGTATTACGGTAGGATCTAAGACCTGACTGATTGTGTGTATGCTTATTTACCGTCAGAGATGGTGCACCGCGAATCAACCATAGGTAAAGTCCGCGTATCTATACGTTTAATCCAATTTTACGTGGGAAGGTTAAAGTTTTTAATATCGTTATTTTAGAGGCAAATTTGCTCATTTTTACTAACTAATAAGAGAAATAATCGATGTTTTTTAATGTAGTTATACCATAGATTACTTGATCTTGCTGCTAATCAGGATCTTACATTGAATGCTCGCGAAATTAAAAATTAGATACTTTGTCAAATACGCGGAATTATCAGATGCCAATTACGCGGATTTGCACTATCCCCGAAATTATGTATGTTTTACATGCAGTCACTGCCGTTACCAACTTCCCTTCTTACTGCCGTTGTTCCTGCTAGTTCTTTGACTTCCTTAAAAATGCCGTCAACAGTAAATATTGAATTTATGAACCTATGCTCTCATCAAGCGCGTAGAGACACTAACAGTTTATTAGGCAAGTAACCCCTCCGTTTTAAAAGCGCCGCGCCGTTAGTTTATTTTATAATATAAAAAATTAAACTTAAAAATCAAAATTTTACAAATTCCTTCGTTGCTTTCCGCTTTTTACAATAATAAATCATTCACAGTTACGTAAAATTAACCTTGAATTATTGTCATATCTATTAACAATAACAAATAATTTATTATGAAAACATTTATTAAATTGCCCTGGCAATTTATATAACGTAAAAATGGCATATTTATTTAAAACCGGTTGTAACTAAGGTATTTTTCGCACAAAGAAAGTAATTTTAGAATTAAAATAAATAAAGTTTTATTGACGTCTTTTAATGCAATTTTGGTTAAATAAGTAATTTTTTTATTATTTACACTTTTAAAGTATTAAGAAAAACGCTAAATCAGCTATTTGGCCCCTGAAAAACTTACATTTTTAGTTTTCTGCAATTTTTGCTGTTTTTGCAATATAACACTGCTGGTATAAAATGCAAGCAACTGTGTTGGATTAATAAATAAAAAATTACAAGTAGTAGGTCACTGTTAAATAATTATATTGCGTTTGTCCATTCTTGGCATTCTATTTTATTGTTTGTTACGGAGGGGCTTTAATATATTTTTTTAAATACCTATTTAAAAAGTATTGACAAAAAATAGCTTAAATCGAATAGTTAAAAAAATATATAATGAAAATTAAATGAAAAACTGCCTCGATTTTTTATACAGGGTGTCTAAACGATAATACAGGAAGACCTAATAAAATATGTCATTAGTATCCAGTAAAACATAAAACAATTTCAGTAAAAAATCGTTGGTTATATTGTTGAATATATTAATTTTATTTATTAACTAATTATTAATTATATTTATAATTAAGAAATTTGTTACGATCGTTCTCTTTAGTCAGATTTTTGATCGTCAAACCTAAAGAAATTAATATTTTAAAATTTTAATTTAAGTTTTGCAGTACTGAATTCATTGACCAAAGACCAACAATAAACCAAAAGTTCTGCGTAATACAGTGAGTCAGATGGACTTAACTATACCTGTAACTTATTTATATTTTTGATATTAAAAAAAAATCTTCTCTGTAAATATGTTTGCTTTACCTGATAAATAAAAGCATAAAAATAGCCATATAATTATGATATACAGGGTGATTTAAAATTATAAAAATTAAATTGTGCCAAAAGTTCCAATTTCTTGAAAACCTTGATGTTTTACTGGGGTCATTTTATGTTTATTTTGATTCTTAAAAGTATAAATTTTTTATTAGAAAAAAATAGAGAATTTAACAGTTACTTAAATGGTACATACAGGGAGCACATAAAAGTTGTGATATTTTAAAGATATTTAAGGTACTGTAGGTGGTACGATCTAGTTACAACATGAAATTTAACATCAAATCTAAATTTTTCATGTTAAAAACACTAACAAATCGAATTTTATTACAATTTTTTAAACATGTCAAAGATTATCGAACTAATTTAAACATATTTTTCTACTTTGGTCCTGTTTCTTCGTTATTATCAACTTTTAAACACAAACAGAAACTATGTTTAGTTAAATCTTAATATTTTTGAACAAGGAACCTGTGGTTTCTCTATCTACACTTAATTAGTTGACACTAGAGATGCGACATCGAAGCCAAACATCGATTTTGAACATCGATGGTGACATCGAAAGCTGACCATCTATTGCAACGATACATCCATCGAACATGTAACATCGATGTTTCTTAAACATATAATTCATGGACCAATATTAAAAATTTAAAAGAAGTAAAATAACCAAAAAGTTTTAAACCAAATATTTTAATGTTTACCCTCCACGCATAATCTGATTCTCAATACAATTCCCTAATTCCTTATTGTCACCTCACCGATGGCTGCAAAATAAAACAAATTTAACAATAGAAAATAAAACTCAAATGGTCTTGCAGCCATTTTTACAGTAGCGTATCGCCAAACACCAAAGACACTGACAAATAAGAACACGTTATCTTTTAACTATCCAGTCTTAGCACAAAAATATAAATTAATTGTTTTGTCCAATTTTTGTATGTTTTATCTTTTCCTATTCCTTGGCTAACATCAAGTTATATCAGTAGTTTTTTTAACCTTAGGGTTTATAAACTTTATGTATTAGCTTTGTAGAAATTTCTGAATTAGTAAAAATGCCATGCCCATACCCAATTTTAAATGGGTGTTAAAGCGAGACAAATAAGAAATATTTACTAAATAATTAACATTATAACTTATAAATTGTTAGCAAATGCCGATGTTAAAACAAAACAACGATGTTTCCTATATCCGACCATCGATTAGCCTATCTTCGATGAAAATCGCGCATCCCTTGACACCAGGATACCCTGTATAAATACGCATTAGATTTAATTCTCTAGGAAAAAAGAAACAACAAAGCACTTATTTTACTTAACGCTATAATTATATGTAACTTAAAACTAGAGTAGAAAGAACAATCTAATGGCAGTTCTCATTATCGCACCAACAAAATCTAATTACATAGATATGGTTTTAAAAGTGACAAATCTTGTTCACTATGTTAATGACGCGATGATTTTCTGGGACAGTTTACTGTTATGGTGTTGCGTGTATCACATTTCCGAGATTTTTTTAACTTAAATAATTTAATTTACAAATTTGTACAGTTTCTGTGATACTTATTATGAGTTTCGTGTCATTTGTATTCCACTCTTTTACTTCTAATAGAACATTCTTGGCAAAAAGTGTAGTGGGTGTTATCTCTAAGTTTTTATGTTTCTAGCATTAAAAATAAATCCAAATATCGGCACCCGCGAATTGCAAGTAATAAGTTTATTACTAACAACTTTTGTGGTGTATCTAATTAAAAATTAAAATTATTTTTCAGTTTTAAATAGCTATATTTCTGTAAGTACTGTATTCCATAAATGATCATAAAAATCTAATTACCGATTTGGTAATTCCTGATTTATACAATCTTTATTTATTTTGTACGGTAAAAATAGCTAGAAGGTGTAAATTTAAAACTTGACACCTGGCATATTGGTTTACTTAGTAAAAGGATTTTTAATTAAAATATTAAAAACCTGACAGGTAGAAGGCTTTTGACCTCAATATCTAGAGGAGATGAGACGTAAGGAATAGTTAATGGATAAAGTTTAACTTGTCAGAAAAGCTTAGTAGATTTACCACAAAGTTAGAAATTTTGATGTGTGAACATGCATTAATAGGCATGACTGACTTGGTAAAACTTTTCTATGATGTTTAAAAAGATGTGCTATTTAGGAATAGTAATTTATGTAACAAGTGCATACGAATGGGAATTTTGAGAGCACGAGCCGTTAGGCGAGTTCGGCAATCCTATGAGTAAAAAAGACACTTTATGCACTTGTTAGTATGTTTTTTCCACGACGGTATAAAAATTTCCCAAAATTCCATTTTAACCATGTTTTATTTATCTAAGCTTATTAATTTTAATTTTGCAGCACAGCCATTATATTGCAACAAAAAATTATAGTCTCCTTATTTTTAAAGAGACAATTATCCTCTTCATAACTGTGCATTTATTATTTAATTTTAGAAAATTATATGAACTTTTGTAAAAATAATACTAAAACAGTATTAATTTAATTTCAATTTCTTAGTCATTCAAATTCATTATTACTATTAATTTTCAATAATTTCTATTAAATTTATTTACGCACTGTCAAATGTTAAAACTAGTGACACATGAACTAAAAGAAAAAATGACGAAATCAAAGGTAACTTGACCGTTTGGTTCAGTTCATGTTGCGTTTACTGTTACATTGCATAAATTGATATTTCAGTTTATTGTAGTAGGCATTGAACCAAAACACTACTTCAAAGTGTGAAAAAAGTTACTTTTTTAACACTTGATGCAGTGTACTATAGAATATGTTAACAATTGGTCGTGGACAAAATATATTATATTTGCAAAAAGCAAATGTTTGGTATTAGTGGCAACGCCAGATTTTTGCTGAAAAGTGGCCAAGGGAAGGGCAAAGATTTTTAGAGGGGTTTTCAAACTCTTTTGAGGACCAAAAAAAGGTCCTCATTTCTACAGTTCCAGCCACTTCTAACTTATAGTACCTATCTTTTTCTTATCTTTCACCTTACAGGGGGCCCACCAATTTTCCAGGGGTGGCCAGCCATTTTTAGGCGTGCCCCTGTTTGTTAGGAAAAATATGATTTTAAATTAACGTTTTAAATACTTGCTTAACGTTTATTTTTTATAATAACTTTGTTTGTGATGTCACTTGTTAGTCGTGCCATCGAAATGAGTCAGGTACGACTTAATTTAAAATTCTGGTTTTTATTTGATTTTGGAAACTTCAAAGTGAGTAATTAATCGTTGGGAATCATAAAAATATTTTTAAAATATTCGGGACGTACTCACAACAAACATACGACAGAAAAATATGTATTACATAGCTTGCAAGCTGGGGTGTTTGCCTCGGGTGCCACCTTCAAGAGGCATGGTAGACGTGTACAAGGTGTAAGTGGGAGTAATTGTAAGAGACGAGGACTTTTTTATGCTGTTCATTTTACGTTTGGGATAGTTTTGTGTAATGTACATAAGGCGAGGCGCCCCGAGATGGAAAGAAAAATGGGCATGATTTGAAAGCTTCAATTTTTCTTTCCCAAAAACTTTTAAAGGGCACAAAAGCAGTATGAGCCTTAAAAAAATGAAGATCAAGGGCTGCGTATGAGATTCTGAACGTACCTCATTTAGCATTTGTAACGTAGTTCGCTCTGATTGGTGGTTCTTATTTTATTATGTTCATATTTTATCTTTGTGACAGCATACAAAGGCTTATATCTAAATATCAGAATTTCGTGGATGTTGTGTTATTAGATGTTTAACCCAGAGTCCATAAATTAAAGGGGTTTCGACAGTGCCCACCAGGGTTTTGTGTCACGCGGTGCAGAAAGAGGAAATGCCGCCTTCCACAGGTTCAAAAATGTTTAAAGAGCAAAAAATAAAAAGGTCGTCACTTCAATGCCGCCCCCAATTACTTGCAAAACATAAAATATTGGGCCGCTGAGAATTTTTTAAGCAAAAAAAGGTACCCAACTTTTTCAGTGCCGCCCCCACTGGTTCAAAATTTACAAAAAGGCCTTTCCTTGACAAAAAGCTGCAAATAAGGCCTTAATTTCCCAAAATGCCGCCTCCTAATTTGTGCCGCCTTGTGCAAGTGCACCTGCTGCACCCCCACCAGGAACGGCCGTGGATATCGACATTGCCGTCATATTGGTGTTTTTTTCGTTACCTCTTACTTTTTCTGCATTTCGGCCATATTATTAAATGAAATAAGTGTCAAAATCTTTGCCGGAGGAATACAGTATATAGTTTATTATATTATTAGAACAACGGTTTACACAACACTTTATTAGTATTATTGTTGCAACTTCTTTAATTTTAAATAAAAAACATTTTGAATCAGATTTTTTAACCAATATATCACTTTTAAAACCACGCGAAACCAAAATCACAAATTTTAGACGCCACTAGATTGATCATCAGCTGTTTAAATATGGTGAGTTTACCCAGGCTTACCAATTCTTCCCTGTTATTTGCCCTTTCTTGAATTCACGATTTCGAACCGTCTAAAGTCGGGGTTATGTTATAACCGTTGCCAGTATTTACCATAAGGTAATTTTAGTTTGACTCATCTTTCCCCCTTTAACTTTCTCCAAAAACTGAAACGCACTTTTTGCGTTTTACAGCACCTTTTAGACAACGCGCTAGTGCTATCACGGGCGTTATTTTTAAATTACTACTACGTAAAAGTGTCTTCCCAGCTGGAAATTAAACTCGGGGCTTCAAAGACACTACGCTATCGGAGAGACATGGCGTGCTACTGTATTTTGTAATTTTATTTTATGACAATAAAATATCAGTACTTTTAATATTCCATAAATTTTACTAAATGCAAAATAATAGTTATTACTCTACGATCTATTAACAAAAATTTAGTACTGTAATTGTAAATATTTTCCAGTGATTTGAACATGAAAAATTTAATACCCATTAACTACTACATACTAATTATTGGAAAACCTAAAAACAAGATAAATAAAGTTTACTTACAAGGTATACGGTCGCGTAGCTAGTTCAACCTTGACTTTCTAATATTTGTTTTTATTTATACTTATCGCTTACTTTTTCTTTGATTTAGTTAAAGCAATTAAAATAAAATGCATAAAAATTCTTTTAACCTAATTAACTTTTAAAATAATAGAGTTTTTTATACAAGGAGTCCCAAAAATACCTCTGCATTTTTTTCTGTTTGACAATATTTCCATAACCGGTACATTGGAAGAAAAACTGATGTATCACTAAATTGGCCACCATGTGCTCTAGATATAGGCATGTGTGACTTTTTTGTGCGACGTTTTTAATAAATAAAATTTCTATTTTTATTACCTTAATTTTGTAATTGAATAAAACTGCAATCATAACTGTTTTCTCAAGGTTCCTCGAGATGTAATTATTTGACTCATAGTAACATTTCAATAAATTTAAGGTATATTAACGGTTGCTTGCAGAATTTAGCGATTGCCTTGAAGTATTTGTTTTTAATAACTGTATACCAAATTGAATGTACGATTACTTACAATAAAAATTTTTAATTATCTTTCTCAATCTTTACATGTAGGTTTGTAAGATGTCATAAGCAGTTAGGTAAGTAACCATGCCGACAACCTGCACAATATTTCAAGGATCATTTAACGGATAATAATTAGTGTGTATTTATATTTTAATCATCTTTTCTTTCCTTAGATTTAAAACAAATCGAGTGTTTTAAACAAAGATGTCCTAGAATAAATCCCCTGCACTATTAAAAGGTTTTTCTTTTAACCAGGGCCGTTCCTAAGGAAACTTGCACCTTGGTGCAAAAAATATTGGCCGCCCCTATAACAGAATGTGTTTTGGTAAATTGAGGTATTTAATTTTTGAAGACAACAAAAAGGTCCCTAATTTTAAATTACATTTTTTCAAAATTTTTATTCCTACAAAAAGTTGCGACGTTTTAAAGAAATTTAAAGTAGTGTAGGTAGTAAAAATTAACATTAGATGTGAATAGCTCATGTCAAAAAACACTAGATATCGAGTTTTATTAGAATATTCAAAACGAATCTAGTAATGCCGCAATAAATTAAAAATATTTTTTGAACTTTGATACCCTCTATCTAGGTTAATATCAACTTTTGTACTGAGGTAAGTTTAATTAAATAGATGTTATTTTTGGATACACGCCAAGTCAGATTAACCAAAAAATCTAAAATAAGTAAATTTAAAAACTAATAATCGACGTTTCGGTGGCAAGTCTGCCACCGTTGTCAAGATAAAATTAAATTAAAATAAAAAATTCAAAATTAACTATTATATATATAGGTTATATATATATTTTAGCTTTTTGTTAAGAAAATTCTGAAAACCTTTGACATTAAAAGTCAATTATATTTGTTTGGTATAGTGTCATAGTGACGTACATAACTGGTTGCTGGTGTATTTATTATTTATAATACAAAAAGTTATAGGTAAGTCGATTTTGAGTTTTTCATTTACCCATTTTAAATTTTTTGGATTTTTGATTTTTCTAACTTGGCGTGTACCCAAAAAATAACATTTATTAAATGAATCCGCCGAATAAATATAGAACATATTTTTAAGTTTAATTAAATCGAAATATTTTTACTTCACAATTATTTAGTTGTTACTTAGGGACTACCCTGTATATGCTATGTATGATGTCCAGCATGGCTACCTGATGATAAGAGGTTAAATACAAGTGCTGTTATAGATAAATACAAAAGTAAGGTATAAGATTTAGCAGAGACACAGTAAGTCCTGTAAAAAAAATTACAGGAGAATTTTTAAAACACTAGGTCATCTTTTTTTTGTTCAAGGTTATGACTAGCCATAAATTAAAAATTGTGGCACTTACACCTTGGATTTTAATAATTCGGGTCAAAATTACATGGGTAAAAACGTTAAAAATGCATATGAAAAATAATAGATGTGTCCTTTTAGGATTTAGTTAACACTAACACTCTCTATTAAGTACACACATGATTAAGTAGTATAAAAGACACACACTTATACTATATACAAAAGGTGAAAATTTTCTCTGCTTAGCATAACGTAAAGGCCAGAACAGGTTTTAATATTAGGTACTTGTGTTTAACTATTTAACATTCTTGTTAACTTGTTTGCTATTAACATATAAACCGAAATTGTGGTTCTTCGTGGTTTTTATGTGGTTCGAATTACATGTTTTTAAAATCTGTGTCAAAGTACACATGCATATATTTGCTTATGGATCCGCATTTCAAAAGATTCTTTTAAATTGAAAATCAATCATATTTTATTTACACTAATAGTTTTTTTTTAATGCATGCTCAAAATTTAAAGTTTTTGATCCTCGCAAAGCTATGTCTCTTATGCAGATTTTAAAATTAAAAATACATTTTAACACACTGTATATTAACGGGTATTTAGAATTTATGCACTTAGCAGTGCCTCTAGACATGCTTCTAATTAAATAATCCATATTTTCTTGGGACATTGCCTTCCGCTTAACTTGAATTTTATTTATTAACACTGCAGTTCGTGTTTAGTTAGGGAATGTACTGAGGCTTCTATTATACGTGTTCTATGGGGGACAGATCGGGAGAATGTGGAGGCCAAGGAAGAATATCCACATTATGTTTCTCTAGTTAAGCCACGAGCGATATGTGGTTGTGCATTATCTGTTGAAATAGGGTGTAACCAATTCGTTTGATGTAGGGTATAGCAATTAAGTCTAAATCTTTCTATATGTAATGCACGGCTGTTATGGACCCTGGATGAAAACTTTAGGAGACCTACTACCAAGGAATATGGTTCTCCATAGACTACGATTCAGCTAAGAAAACGCCATGCGGTCATTAGTTCTGTCTCAATTCCAAATGATCCTCCTTGTTGTTTCTCGCACACTATTTAAACGACGCGATTAAAAAGAAATATTTGATTGCCGCCCGTATTTGTATGCCGCCTCTGACTTTTCACGATAGACTATCTCTTTTCCTCACATTGCCTATGTGTTATATTATTTAGCTGATTCGGTATATAATTATAGGTATGCATAGGTGTAATTTTTTCTCTTGTGTAAATCCCAAAAACACTTAATCCGCACTACTTTGTTTTATAATTACAAAAACATAATTTAATTTAAAACATAACTTACGTGATTTAATAAAGATCCGACAATTTACCTCATTTTTTATTTTATTTTTTTTTTATCCGCCTCAGACTTCGCGCTTCACTTGCTTTTGTTCTACTTTGCTAGCTTTAGAACAATTATTTAGCGTGCAAAGATCTCAGAGATGTTTTTTATTATAATTTGTGTACAAGTGTTTTTTAATTAATTAGGTTTAATATAAAGGTTTTTTATTAGCTAATAAAGTGGAATTATTTTAAAAAGCAGTGTACTGGTTTTAATTATACAAGATCATCCAAATTTTTGTTATATTAACTTCGTTATTAGGCTTAAAAAAAAGAGCAGTTTTCGCCGTAACTGCAGCCGAGCCGGCGACGAACGCGGCGCAGCATGGGTCCCATTTATAGTAAAAATTATACTAAAGACCAAATAACCATATCTTAAAATCATAGATTTGTATGCTCACGCATCATTGAAATGTATCGCATTAAAGTATAGAGAAAATACAGATAATAAAAAGCGGCTTTTACAATGTAGTGTTAACAAATTCAGGGTAATATTATTATGTGATTGAAGTTCTAGCTAAATTTTAAAAACTGTCAAATGCATTCTCACCTAGATTTACCAAATATGGTTCGTTTCCAGGGTAGGAGTATACATATATATGTATATATTTACTCGATATTGTAAAAGCCGCTTCAACAGTTATATCAGTTACCTATAATTCTGCCCAATTTGCCAAAAATTCTACAAATAAAAAACTGTGTTTTTATCAGTCCCATATGATGAAGGCGCCAAATGTGTGTAAATTTCCTAATAACTACATCTTAGGGATCTAATTATTTAATGTCCATCAATTTATTGTTCTTGTTAACATAACATAGTGATAATTACTATTTATGGTTTTTTTTGTGTGGTTAATTTACTAAGCTATAAAAAAGTATTAAAAAAATATTTGCAATTTTTTGCTATTTTTTTAGCAAATTTAATGTGGATTAGGGCAATTATACTTATAATTGCAATTATTTGCAACACTTCTAAAACAGATCGTTTTTACTTTGAAAGAATTACCAATGGTAACTGTTTTGAACCTTGAGAGTCGGCAATAGGGCAAGGAAAAAAGTTGTAATAAAGCTAATTATAAATGCTTTTATCATCCAAGATTTTAACGATCCAAAAGTATTTAGTACAACTTGTTAATTATAAAATTTATCTACAGTTTCTGTTTATAATAGGTAGGTATAAACAGATACTACCTGAAGTCCAATTATAAATTTACACCCCCTTAAATTTTTTTCTTTTTTATCCTATAAAATTAACAAAAATGTAAGTTTGCTGGGTTAATTCTGTTTTTTTATCGAACCAATTATCACATTTTAATTATTTCTTAAGATATACAGGGTAGAACAAAAAGTACAATATTTTGAAATGTAACACTCTGTATATTATATGACCATTATAAAGATCGTCTAAAGAGATTTACAAAAATACTACTTTTAATATGTCTATCTTTATTAGTTTTGGATATATTAGTTTTGCTCAACAGTCCTATAAGCTCGTTGCGCTGTGCAGCGCGCCGCCGACTATATCGTCTGTGTTGCATTATACTAATATTATAAGGCGCCGCCGATTTGGCGAAAACCGTCTAGTTTTGAGCCTAAGTTAAAAGATAAAACTCTTTACTCGTTATAATTTATCACTCTTTAAAAGATCTATCAAAGAGATTTAACAGAAGACAACAGATAATATAATATATCCAATTTTTAATAGTTTCTGAAATATGGCCATTTTCCGGAGTGTGATACTAAACTAGTGTCAGTAAAAAGGTATTTCAAAGAGTTCTACTATACAATTTTTTTACTATTTTGTTTAATCCCGTAAGAACATGTCAGTTAGGGATTCCAGAATCATTTTTGCCATTCATTACTAATAAGCTAATTTTTCGTGGACAGCTTTATTTTAACGAGACGCCCAACTTTTTTCGTACAATTTTTGTTGGTGGTAGCTTACAGAGGGGTAGCTCCTACAAAATGTAAAGTTTCATCAAATAGTCCCTCACCACCATGTAGGATTAACGAAGTCGTAAAAATAACTACAAACCAAATGATTTATTTTATATTGATTAATTAATAATTATATAATTTAACACTCACATTGTCCTACAAATTACGAGGTACGTCGTCCTGTTTTTTAAATATTCATTAAATTAACATATTTAAGTCCTGCCACCCCTGTAAGCTACTACCAACGAAAATTGTTGTAAGGGTAAAAGTTGGGCGCCTCGTCAAAATGACTCACGAAAAATAAGCTTGTCAGCAATGAATGGTAAAAATGGTCCAGAGATCCCCAAAAAATTATGGTTTACGTTATGCTTTAAATTGGTAACATGATGAACGAAAAAAAAGAATAAAATACCCACTGACGGCGACGGTACGAGCATTGATCTTTTTTTTGTTGTTTATTGAATATATTCCAATTTAGATACTGGCACTCCATAATATTAAGGCGAATTTCATCAGACTATTTTTTTACTTTCAAAATAATTTCATAAAGGATATGGAAACCTTGCAGCACATAAAGGAAATAGCTCGTTAAATCTAATACATATGAATGAGTATTATAGATCAATTAATAACAAACACTTATGGAAATTTATAATTTGTATTTAAATTATGTGTATTTGAACTACTTAACTTACTTCTGATATAAAAATAATGAATATATTATAATACCGATTTCTGTGAGATTAGAGAGTTAAAGAGAATACAAGATGTTTTAAAACATTTTTGCAAAAACTTAAAGTTCAAAGTTATGTAATTGTTTTGTTGCACGCATTAACCCTTTGTCGTAATTCGTCCCGTATTTTTTTGTGTGTATGTTACACGATAACTCCGTTAATTGTGAAGCAATTTTAAAAAATATTTTTTTATTTGAAAGAGTGCACTTCCGCGGTGGTCCTATAAAAAAATAGTCAGGATCGCAAGAGAGAAAGATACTAGACCAATAGTTTTTAATTTTTTTTTAATTAAACCAACTTCAGAAAAATAAATAAGACTTACTTAAAAGCTAAAAATAATAAATTTTAAAGAAATTAAAAGAATGGAGTCGAGTAAATATGGGTCTATATTTAATTCATTCTGAAAGCGATGCCGCCAAGTACACAAAAAATGACAAAGTAAACAAACCTTTTAGAATGCACATAGCGCCTGATTACATATTTTTAGATAAATAATAAAAAATACATTGCTAAAACACGTATCACCTACTTACAAAACATTCTCTTATTTCGCCTCTGTCCTACTATAAAACCGGTGGCACGTGGCGTGGTACTAGAAACTCGCCGGGTTAAATATTTTTGCTGCAATAAATCATTGTTCACAAAAGGGTTTTTTACTTTATCATTTTTTGTGTACTTGGCGGTATTGCTTTCAAAATGAATTAAATATGGGCCCATCTTTAATAACATAGTCGCTAAACTACTAAGTAGTAATAACCATTCAAGCAAAAGGTTTTTATACTTTAATTATGTTATTACCCGACTTCATTTTTTTATTTAATATGTTTAACTTTTTAGTGAGTTTTACTTATTTTTGGAAGTCGGTTTAATAAAAAAAAATCTCTCTCAGGTTATGTATTTTAATTTGTAGAGCTGTGTAATTTTAGGTTACCAAGTCACTAATTACATAAAAAAATTATAAGAACATCCAAAAATAAAAGAAGAATAAAAGTTTTAAACGTTTTAAATTTTATGCAGGTATGCCAGTCAAAATATAAAACCTGTTGGGCCAGCTCGTCTCGATCAGGGTTACTGTGTAAGATTTTTGGTTAATTTTGTAATTTAACTGTTAAATTTTAGGATTTTTGTTGATAGATGCATTAAAAATATAAATAAAATCTTTTTACCTATTTTGCAAAGGTATTTATTTTTTTATAGATTACCAATAAATAAGCTGGATAACTAAAAAGGAAGCTTTTGTTTTTCGACATATCAAAGCGTACCTAGATATACTACACATTTCCATTCACTACCTTTATTTTGAACGGTGTACTCGAGTTGCTAGACGAACCCAAATAAAACAGATTAAGATTATTAAATTGCTGGATTGACATAGTTAAGTTGCTGGTCTGGGACATGGTTGAGTTCCTAGACGTAACCCAGACATGACCTTACAGTCGTTGATAATATTTTTAAATAATTATATAAAAAAACTGAGAAAAGTTGTTTTTTTTTTGGACACCTCCCATATAAAGGTAATCCTCTTTTTGTATTTTTATCGTAAATATAATAAAATTTTATAGACAAATTTTAACTTTCGCAAAATTATCAAAATTTTATAATTACGGTGGAAAATACGCCTGTACGTGACCTTATTACAGTCAGGTAAAAACGGCGGGCGAACTTTCGACACCAAATTGTGTTTGTACCCGGGGTAATCGAAGGGTCACATTATGTTAGAAAAAAATTGGGCACCGCGCTGTAAAGCAGCGTAAGTATGGCGCCCAACAGGGTAATTACCACTGTTTTAGGGAATTACAAATAGTTAGTTCTAGTAAGCAAATCCTTTTTTTATTAATTCCTTAATTAAACCCAAGACTAATACACACTTACGGATGGTTAGTCCTTTTTCTAATTCCTTAATTAAACCCGAGACTACAATAATAATAGTACATATTCTGTATTTAATAAAATAAGTGGATTTTAATGCAAAAATAAAGCAAAACAGAAAAATTATATAAGGCATTCGTTTTACAAGACATTTTATTGCATGGGGTGTTGTGTTTATTACCGTATAGAAACTCAACAATCTTTTACTAGCAACTCATTCATTTATGTCCAGCAACTCAACAATCTCAAATTTAAAATTTTATTATTATCTTATCGCCGTCTATCAACTCGAGTACAGTTAATTTTAATTGTTTTTCCTCTTAAATTTCTTTATTATTTAAAATATTTCTGTTATTATGTGGTTTCAACCAAAACTTATTGGGATTAGACATTGTTAAAGCTGTAGTTTTATATAACGCTCGATCTAGTGTACAGTTTATGTTAGCAGACCTCACCTTGACATTTGATTACATCCAAATGACACCAAACAGTTAATTATAGTAACTTGAATATACCTATCTATCTAACCCTCTTTTTGACATCTTTCGGGTGTCGGACTGGGCGAAAGTTTACCACTATGTCTTAATCAACGATTCACTCAGACAAAGTGTAAAATAAATCGTTGCTTACATACAACTTTTTAATATTGTACCAAAAGTGGTAACGGTTACAGTCACTAAACTATAAGGCTCAAAATTGACATGTTTGTGGTATCGGACTGGACGGATTTTGTACCTGTAACAGTTTCTATTTTTTCCACAATGTTTAAAAATTGCATGTAAAGCTGGTTTATCAACTTCTTGTTAAATAAGTTGGACCAAGTTTACCTTGAATAAATTTAAAAATGTAAAGAAGAAAATTGGATATCAAAGAAATTCAAGATTGCCTTGTCAAATTTCTTTGAAGGATTAGAACACGTCCTATTTTTCGTCAAATATTTGATGCACAACTTCAAAAGTACCACACCAATAAATTTAAAATTGACAATTGGCATCTAGGGCAACTATTTTAGGTATCCTCAATTTTATCGTGATTGATGTGGTTTTTTCTTATTTTACACTTCGGTCTTCAAACAAATTGTATCAGTTATTTGACAAGAAGTTTAATATGTGTAAAACCAGCTTAAAACATTGTGGTAAACTTGTCCTCAAAAAAGTGACGCGTTGAACATTTAACATTGACAGGCTGGATTAAACCGCCGCTTCCATATATGGCGGTATTAATATTTGTGATAGACTCGGCAAAAAAATACCCCAAAAAGGTATTTTACCATTAAGGTCATTTCATTACTGAGCCAGACACGAATGAAAATCAGTTTGTATTAATTTTAATCAGAAAAGTTTAATGCATTGTTTAAAAATTGCATTTAAAACATTGTGGTAAACTTATCCGACAAAATTAATTATTTTTGGTGTGTTTTTGTTTATAATGTTGCCAAATCAGACGATGTATGTTTCATAAATTACAATTTAAGACATTTACTATACATAGCAAATAGGACATCTGCTTACTTTGGATTTGTTTAATAAAAAGCCTATACATAAATAATAAAATTAATACAAATAATTATATTATTTAAAATAGGTTTATTTTTAACTTTTGCTAATAAAAAGATTATTATATAAAGGTTACATATATGAGTCATACAAATTTAACAAACTAGTTTTTGAACAGGCTGAGGATGATCTCAACCAGCAATAACATACCCAGAAATCAAAAAAGTTCTGGACGGTCTTTTTTATTTTAAAGTTTTTAATTGACAAAATGGAGTCTTGTCGACGTTGTCTTGTTGTTCATATAACTAAAATGAAAACAATGGACGTCCGAAATTATTTTACTATTAGTTTCTTAATATAACATTAATATTTTCAATACTTGTTCTATTTCTTTAAATTTTATTCCTTGCTTCTATGCATATGTTTTATTTAGGAACTATATAGATTAACCGAACATTTTGCTAAAATTTCATTAATATTATTTAAAAAATGTCACAAAATGTTGGGGACACTTTCTGAATTTCCCCGTACTGTTTACGTCATTGGGTGTTAGTAGGCCATGTGACTCGATCTTCACAAGAGAATCTTGTCGTTCTCGAGCCGGAACTTCGACAAAGAAATTGCGTTGTTGCCAATGGTAAAGTATTAAAACTAAAATTGCGTTCTATCATTATAGAGTATAGATTTTCCAAATTTAGACTTGTCAAGAAAAATTAAAAATAAAAACTTATACCTACGGCCAGCTCACACCTAATGCAGTTCTAGTATTTTCAGTTGTCTGCTGTATTAATTAAAAATAATGTTTAATCAAAAAGGAACATATTCAGTTACAAATATTTTAAGAAAAACAGTTTAAATATTTTAAGATAAATGCAAAGAACGTTTGGCATCGAAATTATTAAAAATAAGATTCCAAATGTGTTAAATTATGTCTTCCTGTGGGCCTAAAAATATATTTCGCAATAAGTTTCTTTATTGTTATTTAATTTTTAGGAGAAAAATCAAAAATTATTTGGGATATGTCTACTTTTGTTTGAACATTTACTTTTTTATTATGTGTTTTTTTACGTTTCTTATGATGTAAAAGTCTGTTTTTCTTTCAAACTTTTTACTTCTTTGTTAATTACGATACGTAACACTAGAAAACATAAAACGTCGATCAGGTAAACCCCTGCCCCAAGGGCCACTTAAAATAAATAAGAAAAAAATAGGAAGTGGACATCTGTTTTCAATTTAAATTAGAAATATACTATAAAAAAATCTATTGGATTTTTCTCATTAAAATTATTACAAACTGATTTTTTATTAGTGTCTGGGTTACTAATTTAATGGACTTTATGATAAAAACCCTTTTAATACCTTTTTGAGGGCTCTTTTTGCCGACTCTATCACAACTATTAATACCGCCTTATATGGAAGCGGCGGCTTAATCCAGCCTGTCAATGTCAAATGTTTTGGGTGTCGAAGTGGACGAACGCGTCAATTTTTCCGCACAAGTTTACTACAATGTTTTATTAGTAATTTATGTAAAAAGTGCATAAAGTGATACTTTTTTTTATAAATGGGAAGTTTGACAGCACGAGCCGTTAGGTGAGTGCGGCAATCCCATGAGTAAAAAAAGACAGTTTATGCATGTATTAGATACTATATTTTTCCACGACCCGACCGTATAAAATTTTTCCAAATTATCAGAGTATAAATGTTTTATTTATTTAAACTTATTAATTTTAATTTTTGCAGCACAGCCATTATATTGCAACAAAAAATCATAGCCTCACTATTTTTTAAAAGACAATTATTCTTTTCATAATTATGCCGTTATGATTTAATTATAGAAAATTGTGTGTACTTACTTTTGTAGAAATAATATTAAAACAGTATGAATTCCTTTTTAATTTCTTAGTCATCCAAATTCATTATTACTATTAATTTTAAATAATGTCTATTAAATTTATTTGCAAACTGTCAAATTTTAGAACTAGTGACACATGAACTGAAAAAAATAATGACGAAATCAAAGGTATCTTGACCTTTTGGTTCTGTTGATGTCGCGTTTGCTGTTTCTTTCATAAATTGATATTTAAGTTTATTAAAGTAGGCATGGAAACAAAGCACTTATTTAAAGTGTGAAAAAATTCAAAGTGTTAAAAAAGTTAATTTTTTTAACACTTTATGTAGTGTACTAGAATGAATTAGTTTATCCTCATGTTAACGATTTAAAAAACGGCATTTTTTTAACGGTCGTAGAAAAATGCAATTCTAAAACATTTTGCCAAAAATCGTAAAGGTTACAGTCATGAAACCATAAGGCTTAAACACATGTTTCGTGTTTCGGACTAGGCGGGTTACGAGACTGTAGCCCTTACGATTTTTGGCACAATGTTTTGGGCATCCAAAATGTGTAAAAACATCACCGAAAACTAAGGCAAAATTCCAAGATATAGCTCTCTAAGCAATTTTTTGGACATTTAAAACAAGTCTTGTTTTAATACGATTTTCATACTTGCATATTAATTTTTCACAAAGGTATCAATTTAAAATGATTTAAGAAGTAAATCGATAAAACCAATAATAAAGATTTTAAAATTGACACAAAACGAGTTTAATAAAATGTAAAATGTCCCCTCTTAAACAAACAAATAAACCCCTTCTCAATTGTTTTCAATCTTTAAAAAAGTATTGAGTTTACTAATTTTGACTTGCCAACAGTGTCACACTGGGCAACCGGGCAAATGCCCGTTGGGCCAACTTCTTGGAGCCACTGGGGAGAGTGGCACTCACCAAAGTAAAGTGAGGAATAAATTCCAAAGTAATGAAAAGAATGGGATAAAAAGGTCTGCAAATTATTATCATCTGCAGTATGTAATAAAACAAATTAAATATTAAAAACATTTAAAAAGGCCGAAATTATTGATGTTCTTTTATTATTTTTTGCAATGAAATGTTTGTTCTTGCAATCATATTTGGGGACATTAGAAACACCTAAATTTAATAGTTTGGAACACATTTCTTTTTGTACAAAGCATTAAATATAGTTATACATATTCAAGTGTGGATTTTTCAAATTTTAAAAATAAAGTGGTTTATTTGTACCCGGGGCGATTTTGAACACTGCTAGGCAAGGTAACGTTTTTGAGAAAAATGAACACCTCTACAGTCAGCTCTTTGACTATTACATCCAGTGCAGTTCTGGCCTATTAATTAAAAATAAACATGACAGTCTTCAGATTTCGCCGTGACATTACGAATAAAGAATTTACAATTTAAACAAAAATATGAGTCAGACCATACCCATACCGGATTGTAAATAAGTGTGGCGCATTACAGTTACGTTCCGTCGAATTTCAGATATTGTTTATGCATTATGAATAAATAAATAAACTTAAACATATTTTTTGACCCGGCAAAGCATCGCTTTTGGCAGGTTTTCCTTTTAGTAACGTTTTGAGACCGGAAAATGATTGGTAAAGTGCGTTGCATTTTAAAAAGCGTGTGTCTGCACTACTTAGTTCCTCTGTAGAAAGGATATGTTTTTGCTGGGCTCAATATGCTATTTCCGTCTTGTATTATGTTTGTTTTTAATATTAAACAACGAATTACTGTTCAATATTTAAAAAAATATATTATTTTTTTCATTTTTGTATTTGTACGGGAGCCCAAGAGGGGATTTTGGAATACACTACAGCGCGGTATAATAATATACCGGAGGATACTTTGAGCTCCGTATACAGAGGCGATCATAAAAAACAAAAATTTATCCATCAAAAATTGTCGGGCGCGTCAGATTAGGATAGTGTAAGTTAATTACATGTTAAAGAGTGTATATTCCACTAATCTGACAATTTGAGAGTGACGCAAAGAAAACAGATGGCTACAAAGAAAAACGTCAGTTTAACATTTTCGAACGTGGCTATTTTTTTATTTTGACGAAAATAATTAAGGGATAAGGAAAAATATATAATCCGATACGACCCGAACGATTTCTACAAGCCGAAATAATAATAGTATTTTTTGACACATTTAAAAATCTGTAGTCACTTTCCCCACCGATGAAAACGTACACATTATATAACATCTTTTTTTATCATCTAAGCTTTGCAACCCAATAGGTTGCTACGACGCTCGAGTAAATCTCCATTTAGCATCGTGGGCTCCCCTACTATAAGAGCCATTTTGATTTAGCCTGATAATTATTGTGCTTACTTCCCTTGCTACAAAAATCCGATTCCCTTTATCAGATCTGGCAGATTTCTACAAGATGCTTATGCGGAAGAGAGTTTCCGTTATCTATGCAAGTTCCAAAAGCGCATAGTTCAGCCAGCTTAACTGTTAAACAAAACTCCTATATCCAAAAGTTTTAAAGATAGACATATCAGATGTGGTATTTTTGTAAATCTCTTTAAAAGATCTTTTCATTGGTGATATAATACATAGAATCAGCCAGTCAAATATGTAAACAAGCTATGCGTGAAAAGGAGACAGTCTAACGCAAATGCCGGCATGTAAACATTTCGGATTGGGTAACTCATGGTGCTTGTTTTATTGTGGCATTATCTACTGGCCGATATACCTATAAAAAATCTGGTATGATATATCTTAAGAGATAATAAAAGCCTAATGACAAAACTACAGAATTCACAAAAGAAACTGATATTTTTGTTTTTTTTGGTCGAATAAAATAAGTTATGGGGGCAGTGGCGTAGCTAGAGGTTTTAGGGCCCGGGTCGGAAAGTAAAGTCGGGGCCTATGGTGTTTGAGTAAATCAGTTTTACTTTGTGGAAAAAAATTGAGAGCAAAAAAATGTCCTTACTTCCAAATATGGATTCTTCCACTATAAAATAATATACTTTACTAGGGTCAGGAAAATCCTCCCTTATTTCTTTACTTTTGTTATTGGAAAAAAATTAACAACCAAAAAAACTTTCTGCTGCTTCTACAAAACTCCAAAAACTGCTGGTGTACTGAATACTTAGATCTTAAAATTAAGAAATTTATACATATTTGTCCCCTCCATCATTAAAACTGGTAAAAAACTATTTTTGTACAGCTTTTTACAATTTGGGCAAAATAGCAATAAAATTAGAGCTGTTAATATACTACCTGCAATTTGTCTATACTTTTAATGCTTTAATTTTAATGATGCGTGGATATACAAAAACTACATTTTTTTATTTGCTCAATTTACTATTATGTTTATAAAATAATAAGACTAACGCTAGAAAAATAAAAATTAGGTTTTGTTTCGCAGATTTTTGTGCAGCGTTTGTCTTTGCTTGTGAGTTCTTACTTGCTTAAATTGAGTGCTCTTCACAAGAATTTAACTTTAATTCTATCTATATTTAAATCTAAAAATTGTGTTTAAATCGGTGGTTACAAGCATTTATTATTAAGATCATTATCTAATGCGATAACTCGGAAGTTAAACCTAAATTTTCTTCCCAGACAATACAAAGTTTCCGCTCAAGGATTTTTACATAATGCTAATTTTCTTCTGCTACTTAAATCGTTTGTCGTTTCACCAGGATTTTTTGGTTCGATGAATTAACATTTTTTATCTGACTGCGGCTAAACATTTTCTTTACTGTAACGTAATAAATGTTTACGAAATTCATAATGTCATTATAAAATACTGTAAAAAGTACCATTAAGCGAAAATTTAAATATAAAATTACGTACCTTGTCGAAATTAATAATGGAGATAAACATAAAATTGCCATTATTTTAAACGCCCCTCCCTTCTTATTAAATTGTATTCTTAAGAAAACACTTAAAGGTTATATCCTGGCCTTAAAATGTCTTTTTTGACATTAACTTTAAAATAGGTCAGAATTGGCTATAGTGCCTAAGCCAGTAATGAAATGAACATCATAATAAGAACACTTTAAAAACCTGTTTAGGGGATTTTTTTTTAACGAGTCTAGCACGAATATTTATAGAGCCATATATGGAAGCGGCGCTTTAACCCTGCTTGTCATTGTCAAATGTTTCAGGTGTCGGACTGGGTAAACGCGTCACTTTTTTTGTCGGATAAGTTTACCACAATGTTTTATCTGCAATTTTCAAACATTGTGTCAAAAATGTCACATAAAACCATAAGGCTTAATTAAATACATGTTTCGGGTATCGGACTAGACGTGTGTCGTGACTGTAACCCTTATGATTTTTAGCACAGGGTTAAAAAATTGCATGTAAATTCATTGTGGAAAAACTTGTTCGACAAAAAAGTGACTCGTTTACCCAGTCCGACATCCGAAACATTTGACATGGATAGGCTAAGTTAAAGCTCCGCTTTCATATATGACGGTATGAATATTCGTAGTAGACTCCTCAAAGTGAACCCCATAAAAGGGTTTTAAAAGTGTTTTATCATGAAGTCTATTTTATTACTGGCTCAGGAACTATTAGATTTAGGTATAATTTATTTTAAAAATATAGTATGCTTAAAATTTTGCGCAGAATGCAAATATTAAATAATACTTTTGGTATAACCTGAAGTCCCAAAAATACGATGAGATTTTATTGTATGCCCTCCACTGACCTTACTCTGTTACCAAAATTTCAAAACTTTTTGCCCCAGGTGGTCATAGGATATCCTGAATATCAATATCCTGTGTACCATATTACTTTAATTTCATAATTAATACATTTATTTTCCCCAAGAATTGTAAAATTATTGTAACAATTAAGTTGCAATTTCATTTCTATTTTTGTTTTTAATATTTCTAATTTTCATTTGTACCATTAATAATAACAGTTAAACAATTACCTGCCTATTCCCATATACGAAGTCAAATTAAAAGTTAAATAACATAATACAAAATAATAATAATAATAATAATTGACATTTTTAAAAAGCATCAAGCAGATCATCTCGTTGTCTAATATGCCGTAACAAAGTTATTGTAAAAATATTACACGGTGTAACGTGTTAAAGTTACTCAAGTCTTTATGCGGTAACAATAAATTCGTTCTCAAATTAATTTTTATTATTCTATTTTTAAGAATTCCATGTGAAAGAAGACGAATTTATTTAATTGTTTGGTTTACTTTTTATGGCTGCTGGTTTAGTTCCTAATTTAATGTTAATTGCTTATAAAAGATTTCCTTATATAACATTTTGTGGGTCTGTATCACTTTAAGCTATTAGGTTCGTCGTTTTATTTTTCTAAAAATGGTATTTTTTTCTTAAAAACAGTTTACTAGGGAGCCCAAGAGGGTGATTTCGGAATTTACTACAGCGCGGCATAATAATATACCGGAATTTACCTTGTACCCGGTTAAGTAATTTCACCAAATATGAGTCCGATTATAAAAAACAAAAGTATAACCATCAGAAATTTTCGAGCGCGTCAGATTAAGATAAGGTGAGTTTATAACATGCCAAACAGTGTATATCCCCTCCTAAGATTATAATTTAAGGATAACAAGAAATATATAATCCGATACGATCCGAGTGATTTCCACAAGCCGAAATAATAACTGATAAAAAGGTATACATGATATACCATTTTTTCTTCTTATCATCTAAACTTTGGAACCCAATGGGTCCCTATGACGCTGTAGTAAATTTCCATTTAGCATCGTAAGCTCCCCTACTATTACTAAGTCTCATAGTTCTGTTAGGTAATTCATTCGTATACTTACAGCTGTACGAAGTTAACGTGTCATATTTTTTCTTCAATTAAAAATGTATTCATTAACTCTTCGTTTTTAAAAATTGTAGAACATAAATAAATCCATAAACTATTGTTAAAACTGTATAAAGCCGATTTTATACCTATTAAACTTGTGTTCAACATAAATTGGACCGTGTTTACATTGACAAATTTGACAGTTGATGGCGTAGCGTGCCTTGGAGGTAATTTTATAGCATTAAGGTATTAAGGTCCCAAAAATTTTTTTTGGAGCCCAAGGAAAAAGACCTTACTTTCCAAAATCTAAAGAATAATTTTACAGTTTTTTAGCACCTATTTTTTTTTGTTTACACAGGTTTGGGGGTCCCTATAGCCCGGGGGCCCCATATCATTAATATGTGGCGTGTAAGATAGTAAATTTGATATCAGAGAAATTGAAGATCTTCTTGTCAAATGGTATAAAAGATTAAAACACATCCTATTTTTCTTCAATACCAGATCTATACTTTATTGCTTATTGAGTTTTTGGAATTAACTGATGGCAAGTCTAACATTTAAGTCGAAACAGTTTGTCTAATAGTTTTTTTATTTACACCTCTTGAAACCAAAACATCTCCAAACAAATTTTAAATAAATCTTTCATTAAGCTTCTTTGTCAAAGAAACTTTTAAAACTTAATTTTCCACCGTATCGACTTTATTTAGTGCTGTTTGACTTTTCTTTATTCTCACATCTTAAAAATGTGGACTAATGATTTTCTTTTTGAGGATATGTTCTATAAATTAAAACAATACTGAAATAACTGTATAAAAGTTTAGTTTTGTCCTTATTAGTAGAGGAAACACCGTAATAAATTAGTTTTTCCTGAGCTAGGGACAAAAGTTATAGGTCAAAATAAATAAGAGTTTCAACGAAAAACAGGTTAGCTAATAGTTAAAAAATGTGTACCATTTAATATTCAAGAAAGGACATTCCGAACGTTTCTTGTCGCTTGCCTTAACAAATTGTAACTGTATCTACATTTCGCTTTTGTGTGACCAGAGTTAATATTTAAATAAATTAGCTTTTTTAACCGGTATAATAGTTAGCAGTATACAATTATTATTGTTATAATTGGCAAACTTATGTAACCTTTCAAAGTAAGTAAAAAGTTCCCTCATCTCTCTATCTTTCTCTCTCGCCTTTTTTTTTACATATGGCATCTGTATAAATACTTTTTAATATGAAACACTATTAGCAATTCTAGCTTAATTTCGACTGTTTGTACTTTACGGTGGTAGAAATTTAATTAGCTAGAATACATGCTTTCGGAGATATGAGGTTTTAAATACAGGGTGCCATTGACACATTTTGAGCGCGAATAACTTTCGAACAAATAAAGTTATCAAGATGCGGTCTCTTATAGTTTATTTGTTTTCTGGGAGTTTAAAATTAAACAAAATAATATTTGGCTTTTCTACAGAATACAATAAGTGAATTTACAGGGGGGTAATTACCATCTTAAGAAGTGACGACGACATAAAAAATATAATAAATGTTCGGCGCTTAATTTGATAATTGTATTGCACCTGCAGTTGATACCTACTAAATTTCAAATCTGATAGATATATAACCAAGAAAAAAATAAAAAACCAATGTAAAGAATGCATGTTTTTAATTTTTCTTAAACTGAAATAAATTGTTTATTGTTACGTAGGTGAATAAATATTATTACACCTATAAAGATATTACTGTATTTCTAAATTCTTTATTTTAATGACTTGTTAAACTAAATTAATTTTTAATTAGAATTTAACCTACTTCCATGATAAAGAGGAAAATCCATTCTTGCCAGAATAAAGGTATTTAATTAGAAAGAAAGAAAAAGTACACTTTTTATATATTTTGAAGAACCAGTCTGCCCTTGCACAACATGCGGTTGTTGCAGAAAGCCTAAGATTTTTTCAAAGAGCTTTAGGTTATTCATAATATTAACAAACGTTTTTAGAAAAGTAATTTAGCCTTACTGAAACTATTACACAGGTCCACAAAATAAAAAAAGTGGTCTGTGCTGGGTATTGATTAAAGATTTTCTGATATATTTTTTGCCACTGAACAAGAATCTAAAGTCAGAACTGCTGGTCAGACTGCAAAAACCGAATTGCGGCGACCAAGGGGCACTAGCAAATTTGTTTTTTTTCATTGAAAGGGATTATGTAGTACCTTATTTTAAATGCTTTTTGATACTCTATATAACGCCACATTGTTTTTGAAAATCCACCGTTTGAAATTTGGCTTTAATACTATACAATTAGTGCGGTTTGTAAATCTGGAACGGCTGGGCCGATTTTTAAAAACCAAGTGGCGTTAAATAGAGTATTAAAGGACCTTTAAAATAAGGTGCTATTTAACGTCCCTTAAATATTAAAAAAATGGCTGTGCTCCCTTGCCACGCAATTCGGTTTTTGTAGTCTGACCTCTAGTTTTACCTTCAGATTCGTGTTCAGCGGCAAAAATCTTTGTTCAATACCCAGCACATACCAATTTTTTTTTGGGGAGCTGTGTTATTTTATAAATACTGTATAGCTTTGTAGCCGTATTTATTTCTGTAACATTGTATGTAGCAAATTCTCATTGTCAAATAAAACTCTTATGTAAATTGCTATGCAATTGATTTTTAAGAGACCAATAAATCCATCATTTTTTGTAATAACCATAGCTTATGTTACATTTTTTAAAGGAAAACAATATATATTGAGATCGTAGGAAAATATACAAGGTATTCCATTTAAAATAACATAGTTGCCCTATATCGGAAAATCGGCCAAAACTTTTATAAAATCTAAGCCTTTTTGCTAAAACCGCATCTAGATGACTTTATTTGTTCTACAGTTATTTGCAATCAAAATGGGTCATAGTGGGACACCCTACATTATAAAGTTATTAATTTGATCACTCAGTTCCGCCAAATTAAAAAATCGGTTGTCTGCAAAGTCGGTTTACTGACGATAGTTGAACGTGACAACGCCGAAAGAATCATTACTTTTATCGCCGAAATGATCGTTGCTATAAACAATTGACACCACATTCACTTTTCACTGCACGCTCACTTAAGTAGGAGAGAAACAGATGTCGAACGCTGCCGAACACGGAGATTGTGCTTCTTTGTCGCTCGTTTTGCGCTCTCGCTCGAACTTCAAGCCTTAAATGAGTCAAGTTTTTTGGTGCGTGCAGACGGGTCCATCGAATTATAAGACGGTGTCACGTCACATTGTTTGCACATTGTTTTAGAATACTTAATTACCTTAGTTAGAAATCCTGCCAGCTTTGGACTTTAGTCTTTAGGATCCATTTTAAAAACAAAATAATCTATGTAAACCAGGGCGAAAAGCATCAGTATAAGAACATATAATTCGCAAAATTGATTTAACCTTGCAGTGAACCAAAACCAAGGCGATGCAGACCACGCATAGGTTTTAAGGTTAACCGGCTAAAAATTCAGAAATTTGCATAGACCAATGCATTGCATTGAATGTGACAGCATAATTATTGATAATGGTCGAAAAAAATGGCCTATTCATAAGTATAATTATAATAATCAATAAATTATGGTATTAGGCTTAAATAATTTTGATTTGCCCATTAAATAAGTAGGTTTTCAGCTTAAGAATTTGTTTAAATAATGAATGAAACAAAATGCTCTTTTATAAAACTAATTTTGTTGTTAAAAAAAAGTAGAATATTAGGTCTTGTTAACATAGTTTGAAATGACTATCTAGATTATCTTTTTTTCTTGCGTTTTTTCTTTAATTATTTAAGGTTGTACTTTAGAATATATTGGGATACATTAAATTATTTGTGTATAGTGAAACATTTAAGGTTGTACCTAAAACTTTGTATTTAAAAGTATTTTTTTTGTTGCACTAAACAACTTAAACGCAAATATCTTAAAAATGATTACTTAGACCCAGTCTAACAAAGGAACCTTGGTATAAAGAAAAGGTAAGAGAGTTATCTGCTTTACTTGGATTGTACATACAGGGAAGCAAAAAGCAGATGGCACCTTTTAATTAACATAAAAATTACCATAGGATCTGAGTTTTTCATGTCAAAAAATCTCTGGTTACTATTTTATTACGCTGTTTGAAACAACAAAAACTTTATATAAACATGGGTTTTTAAATTTTTTGTTTCAAGATACACGGCGTTAAACTTTTAAAAATTTTAAAATTTCTAAAACATTTTTTTCAGTAAAATTTGTTAGACTAGATGTAAACGTTATTTAATTAGGTATTTTTGTTTTTGTTACATAATTGCTTATAAGAAGTTATTGCACTTAATTATTAAAGGAAATAAATGCCCTAATGTTACTTGTATGGTCCAGGATGATGCAGTTTAGCGGATTGTTTTTTTCTCAGCAAGCAACGTTTAAATATAAAAATACAACAAAAGTTTTATTAATAGGTGTTTCAACTGAATAAAATATAAAACTTGCGAAAAAGTCAGTAGCGAACATTTTTTGTCAATAATATTAGCTAAGATGCGTCCCACGCCGCCACTGGTCTAATTAATTAAAATTATTTTAGGGCTTAATTAACTTTCTATTTCAACAAATACCACCTCAAAATTTTGTTAACATCAGATGAGGCATATTTAAGATTTTTCCAATTTTCTTTTAAAAGTTTAACACCCGATATCTTAGAAACAAAGCATTCCTGGACCTATGTTTATATATATATTTTTTCCATAAAATTGGCTAGAAATATGACCTTAAATTTTCTTACTGCAATTAGGAAACACTCTGTAGATGTTCGTTTAAGTAAATCCTAATATTTTAGCATAAGGAATCTGTGTTTTCTGTGTGTACCTTTAATTAATTAATGGACACCTTATATTGAGTAAACAACCTTGTCTAATTTACAAACATATATTATAATACTCGTTTAGTGTATTTTGTTTCTAAGCCTACGAGTATAATTGTTTCCTTAATCGCCATTGTTGCCTTCATGGAGAAACTAATTCACTGAATGTTTTATTAATAACTTTGCACCACACCTTGAATTGGGAAAATATCTTTGTGTTCAAGTTGCTTTTCTTCTTACGGTTGATGCAGTGACAAAATAATCGTAGGAATGTGCGGCAGAATGTTGTCAACAAAATTACTCAAATTATTTTAAATTAGGATGCTTGATCGTATTTAAAAAATATATATAACCGTCAAAATTTTAAATAAAGTGTGTAAAGTCGTTTATACTTAATCTAAAACTTTTAAATATTTTAATTTAAATAATACGATTATCCTAATGATACCCTATAAAGGCTTGTGTGATGCGTTAGACTAAGTACCGATTTTTTTATATATACTATAATTCATTTTCTACACTCGGGTACTGCTGAAATCTACAACCCACAATAATATTTCCATTGTCAACATTACAGATAGAGTGTATAAACTTTATTTTAAACTGAAAAAATATTGTTATAAAAAACCTTGGCAAATATAAACATTATTTTTAAATTTTAAACGGCCATTTTATTCTAAATTTACAAAATATTATAATTTTATTTCTTTAATAAAAATACAGAGTGTCCACCTATGTTTTGACCCACTTTGATACCAAATACCTTTAGAAGAAGGTATGAATACTTAGTTTTCGCAAAAGCCTTAAATTTTTCGAAAGTTTTTTATTTTGTCTTTGTTATTTGCTTGTGGCATTTCATTAGCATAAAAACAAAATTACCGATTTTTAGATATAGGGCAGCTTTGTTATTTTAAATAGAACACCATAATATTTTTATATATTCTAAAATAAAACTTTCCCTTTTTATAAGAAAATAGAACATAAGGTATGGCTATTTTAAAAAACAAGGGATTTATTCATCTTTAAAATATTAACCGCATGGGAATTAAGAGTAATATTTGACAATAAAAATATGTAGCATATAAGGTTGAAAAAATACTGCTACAAAGATATATGATACGTTATTGGCAAAAGATTAATTATACAGAGTGATCATTTTTAAGTCGGCACTATTGCTAACTTTTTTTTGAAGTTAGCAATAGTGCCGACTTTAAAATGATTGCCCTGTAAAGTAGGGCTAGATTACTTTTAAAAAAACTTTTGGAAAATTGAAAGTAATCTATGGCACGTTAAGGTATGTTTTTCTGTAAACTTGTATTCAGAAATTTTTCATTGACAAATACCTTATACTCTTAAATAACTAAAAATTAAATTAACATGAAGTATTTTTTAGATAATAATAAATACACAATTTTTAAAGTAACAATACCTTAATTTAATTTTTTAAAAGTAAAAAATGGATTTTAAATTTATAGAACAAAATAAGTAGTGTGCCATTTAAAATAAAAAAGTTGCCTTACATCACAAAATAGACCATTTGGTTTTTATGCTAATGGAATGTCATAAACAAATGTCAAATATCATATTATATCAAAACACTTAAAATCTATAGCAAGCTTTATAACTACCTCGTATTTTAGACAACATTTTTAAAGTTTGCTCGGTGTAAATCGGTAACAAATAAACATAAACTTTTTTATGTTATTACACCACCAGTTAGGGAGGGGGATAGTTGGTTTAGCAGAGTCTTAAGTGCGCCCAAATGTTTTAATTCCCTAGAAAACCTTATTAATTTTTATGAATGTGTCATTTAAATAAAACAGTTGTCTCTTGTATCCCTTATGTTGAATTCTCCAAAGTGGTGTCAAAATGACTTTACTTATGTAATTTTGACTGCAATATTACCCTCCTAAATAAATTTAACTATACAAATTATATTGATAGACGTACTAAAGTGTCGATGCTCTAACCTATAAGAAGATGCACACTCCTAACTGACAGCTTGATGGTATGTACAAGTCGGACCCAGGGTCATCACTTACCTAGATGTTTTCAAACTACTCTTAAACAAAAATCAGTCAAATAGAACACATAAGTTTCCCAAATGATCGATGGTTCCTCGAAATTTTCACAGTTTCTTTGAAAACTTTCCACTAAAACTAACGGTATATTCAAGTTGGTACCATTCACCGTTCTCGCGACTTGGCTTACGACGGTTGGGTCGTTCAGCGGAACCCGAACTAAGAAACGTAAGAAACGCTCAGGTGAATTCTTGAAAAGCTTGCTAGGTAGGCGCAGGTAGTTAGTGGGAGAGAAAGGTACCTTTAAGCGTGCATGGGTAGAATGTATACGGTGGCTCAAGTAATTTAGTTTCTGAGATAAAAACTGGGTATTTTTTAAAGCGATCTCTCCTTGGACGCGTTTATTTACCTTACTGGTTTTGTTAATAAAAAAAGACGGTAGAAAGACAGAAACTGATAAAGAGGATAAGTAGTTTACACTATGCAAAATTCAATATTAAGATTATATAACACTTAAGTATTACATAACTTTAAAAACATTTTATCAAATATAATTTAATTTAAACACCTACGGGTGTTCTATATGAAAAATAATATTTTTGATTTAAATCTTGAAAAATATTAAATATAAAAAATGCAACTGCACAATAGATTGTACGTTAAAATATCTATTTATTTCATTAATTTTATTGTAAGTTACAAGACAGCTGAAATACTAGGGCGGCCCTAGAATAAGAAAAAATAATTTCGTCAGGTATGCCAGAAGTCAAAAGTGGTTTTTGCAAAATGTTGCTACTTTTTAATGAATCAAAAGATGACACCAAATGATTTTTCTGGCTTCATTCGTTGGCATATGTTAAAAGGCAGAAGTATATTAGCAAAGAGAGCAATGAAAAATCATTTAGGGTCAGCTTTTGTTTCATTAAAAAGTAGCAGCACTTTGCGAAAACCACATATCTCTATCTTTATAATAATAACCGAAGATATCCTGTAATTACAAATCATTGCAATGACACAGCCTATGTCTCATTTCAGATGCAATTCACGGATATGTCAGTCAGTTAATGAAGAAAGAAATTTCCAATTTAGCTTGTAAAACCAAAAATTAAGGAATATACAGGGTTGCACATAAAAAAACAGACATTGGTAAATACTTAAAAATTAGTAATATTTAAAATTAAAACTGGCTCTCTCTCTGTTTTATTATAAGTCCTGTAAAAATCAGTGTTTGTCTTTTTGACAAGTTCTCTATAAAAGTAAGATACAATGAGTTTCAGAAAATGCAATAATTTCAATATTGACCTATAGTTTGGAAACTAAGAAAACTGGCACAACTTTGTTTGTATGAAAACTTCAAGGATCTATATTTAATAATAATTTAGATATCTTTTAATAATAAGAAAGATTTTACACCCTGTACATTATTTACAATAATCTGCAATATACTAGCTTACATAAGCAAAAATACCTAATTTGCTTCATTTTTGGAGTGGTTTTTACAGTATTTTCTTTTGTGGTGCACTTCACATTTCTGTTACATTTTATAAGTATAAGGAAAAAAATAATATAGGTAAATACATAATAAACTATATACAAAAAATACATATTTTTAAATACAATAAACTATACAGAACAAGACACCTTCTAAACAGTGAGGTTACTTGCCTAACGCACTGTTGCTGTCTCCATGAGTTTGATGAGAGTATAAATTTCAATATTACTTTTTAAAAGGGTATAATGGGTTCGACTGTTATATTTTTTCTACGGTGGGCTAATGGTCTTATAAGGCCAACATTTTTAAAGACATAAAGTAGGGTATTGCCCAAAATAAATCTAAAAATTTACACAAAATCGTTTTTAAAGAAGTTATTAAATTCAGACATTTCGTATTAAAAAATTACATAACAACTAATGGTAATTTTGGCGTTTATTTTGCTTGTCTGTATTTGCAAATAAAATGTAATTAATAACAGTTCGTTAAAGATTTTCTTCTTTATTTTGAGGCTTTTCAGAGAAGAAAATGAATTCCCCGATTGCGTTGTTCTTATTTAAGCCATTGGGTTGTATTTAAATTGTTTATTAATAAGATTAAAACAAAAGACATTTAAGGCAATAAATTAACTATGAAACATTAATAAATAATGTACTATTTTATAAAAAAGAAAACAAAAATCATGAATGTGACCGTTTCAGTCGTTTATTTGTCGCACCTGGTAGTTTACCTTACAATCGTTCGAAGTCGACGGAAGCAAGCTTTTGACACCACTTAGAATGTGCTTTAGCACGAACAATTATTTGAAAACAAACCCATTCTGAACGTTTTGAGCTTTAAATATTTTAACAATGATAAAAGCGTCTGAGGGCAGAAGTTAAGCTTTTAGATTTTAGGATCGTTATAAATCAAAGTCAGTGAGGTGCAGACTGAATACCTGTTGTAAATGGAATGTCGAAAGATAATGTGTTGTTCTATTAGAAATAAGACTAATGTCTAGTAGTCTGAGATGTAAACAAGGTATTCCGTAGAAAAGTTCACTTTCATGAAAAAAGTTAAGATATGTTGGTGCATCGCCAGACTGGTCCTAGAAAATCTTATGTAAAGTTTAGTACCTTTATATACTTTCTTTTCTACTGATTTTACAACATAATTGTATTAGACTATTTTAACGACATTGATAAGATAAGCTTACACACCAAACTTAGTTATTTTCTACCAAATAAATGTTATTTCAGAAAAACTATTTGTAAAATCCTTGCATACCTAATACATACCTTAATGAATCCACCAGTAATTTTTAAAAGTATAATGTTGCCCACTTACAATTGAAGGGGTTGGAGGAGGAATGTAACAAGCCACAATTTACGAAATCTCCGAATTAAAAACTTAAATATTTTTTTTGTTACCTAATTCAATTTTTGATTTTGTTTTCACATATTGTTACATCTTTATAGTAATATACTACTACAAAAGCAGTTTTGTGAAAACCTAATTATTTCGATTTCAGGATTAATTAAGATATTAAAGTTGAAATAACTCAGAAATTAAAATGTGGCTTGTTTCGTTTTTTCCCCAAGCCATTCAATTAGTAAAAAAAATAGGTAGAAGTTTAGAAAATAAAAGGACATGTTCAAAAATGTATTGTTTTATTATTGCATTCCTGACACTCTAAATTAAAGATTAAAAATATTTATAGGTTACATGTCAAAAAGGAGTAAATACAAGGTTTGTTCCAGCAGGCTGTCAGAAATGTTTACAACCGTTCGGATTATGCGCACGTCAAATTTGTCGTTCCAACAGAGCTATGTTTGTAACATTATATAAAAATTGTTTGTTGTTCCAGCAGTAGTTTAAAGATGTTGGAAACATGTTGGAAACTGTTTGAAAAGTTTGCAAACTTTTTCCAAACATTACTGACAAATTTTTAACATAACCTTTCTTATACTGACGTATAAGCAGTATGCAGTATGTTTATTTTTCGTTCCAGCAGAGAACTGTCGTCAACATTTCTGACTAATGCTAGTAACAATTTCTGCGTTATACGATTGTTGCTAACATGTTTCCTGCTGGAACAAACCTACAGTGTTAAATTATTAAAATTATATTAGGTATCTTATTTAAGATGAGAAAGGTAAGGGGATCCGGCTTAACCAGAAGCATTAGAAAACAACTGAATTCGTGAAATATTGCACATTTATATGTTATCCAAAAACTATTTTTTCGTGACTTTTTGGTCAAAAATGTATCGTTTTATTGCAAATATGGCACTCTAAATTAAAAATTAAATATATTTATGGGTAAGATGTTAAGAAGTAGTAAATATGTATAGTGACATTGTAATCGAAATGTCATTTTCTATTCAAATTAATAAAAATATAGTGGGGGTCTTATTTAAAATGTGAAAGAAAAGGTTGTTTCTGGCTAAACCAGAAGCATTAGAAAACAAAAAGTTTGTGAAATATTACACATTTATGTGATATACTTACGCCTTAAAAAATTAAAAAGATTGTACTATTTATTAAATTTTGTTTCTTGAGCTTCGATTGTCGTTTTTCTTCAAATTCTATTATTTAAATAAATCCGATACATACTTTTTAATGAAAATTGAAGCGCCACAAAAAACGTCTCTTACATTTTTTAATCAATCCACTCCTTCGAAAGTTATTCGACGTTACTTTTGGATTCAACTTCAACGTCGAATAACTTTTGATAAAGTGAATTTATAAAAAAATGTTAGAAGAGCTTTTTGTAACGCATTATTTTTTTAGATGTGTATTGAATTAATTTAAATACTGATATTTGTAGTAGTAACATTAACCCCTTAAAGGCCGGATTTACCATTATGTAAGTTTCCTTTAGTTTGAACCTATGGGTGTAAGAGATGACAGAGCATAAACTTAGAGGGAAATATATGAATATAGTCATATTATTGTAGATAAATAAATAGTTGCTAATACCATAATTCCGTTTATATTTTAACCACATTTTTAATGTAAAAACAATGTGGGTTAAATATTTAGAGATTTTAATGGAATAATCGAATTTAGTATAACGTTGCAAGTGTATTGCAAATACAGGAAAAGAGGAAGTAAGAAATTAAAACAGTGAATAATAAAAAGTCAATTCAATACTTATTTCCTGTAGTGTTGTGGTCGGCGTGCGTAAAATAAGAAGTCTGTGCATAAAATTAACAACATATATCTTTGATTAGAAATCCTACACTTATAGTGGTTACCGATAATTCTAGATGTGATAATAGCACTTTACTGCGTTTGGTAACGTTATGGTATTAGGAAAAACAGTTTTATTTTTAGGGCAATTCATAAGGTATTATACAGTGTATTTTAAAATAATATTAATATGTAAAAACCTTATAGGCGATTTGAAAAAAATCTGATTAGTTCTGGTTACTTCTTTTTTCTAGACACGCGGCAACATGTCAAGCTAAGTTCAAGCAAGGAAACTGGTTACAGCGGCGAATCTAATATTCCACGAACCTTTTGGTGCCACTTATGACCTCTCAAAATCTATTTAACGTAAACACATAACACCATGTCTGTTTATTTATATTCATAAGGACAACTAAAAACCCAAGTTTCATAAAGCTAGCTTGGCTATAAAAATATAAAGGTCCAAAGGTCATTAATTTTCCAGTGACCGAATGACATATAGATCAAAAACCTAACCAACTTCCAGATGACCTAGAAAGATAAAATTTGGAATCCAGCCTCGTAATTGTGTGTAAGCGTAGAAAAAAATCTGAAGATAAAAACAAGTTCAAAAATGGGGACAGGGTTAGGTGAGTCCCTATACAAAAAAAGTTTTTTAATTATAGAGTTTGAATCGTTACAAGTAGATATTTCAAGCTATCCCAATATACGGTGCATTCCAATTAAAACGAGCCACCCCCATAATTTGGTTATTTGAACACTTATAAAAAAAATCATAAAATACGTCAATTTTTATTTTTAGGGGAAAATTTTTGTGTGAAAATATTCTTATTTACGGTTATCCCTTTCTCCACCAACACAAACGTCAAAAAGTTTAAAGGGGTAAGTTGGTTAAGGGGTATATTTAGCTTGCTTAATTTTTCAGAAAGAAGATTCCTATAACCTGATGTTTTTTCTGTTTGTGGTACTGTACCAGGTATTCTTCAATGGCGGAGAATGGAGGCGGGCGCTGCGGGTGACGTCAGTACTGAAAGAAACCGGTTATGCGCGATACCAGTAGCAGCTCTTGGGAAGATGGCCGCAATGTTTGCATTTCATAGCTTCGTTATTGACATGTGCTAGGAACTTGGAGCTACAAAGCTTGACTATCCAGAAGTTCCAACGACAAAGTCCTGGAAAACTTATAAGCGACATCGCTTATATGATTGGAAAAGGAGAGAGCTGGCAATTCACTAGCATGAAAGCCACAAACAAGCAAACAAGCAAGCAAGCAAGTGTTATTACTTCTTATTAGCAATTACGTAACAACAACAACAAATACTTAATTAAATGACGTTTTTATCTAGCCCAACAAATTTTACTAAAAAAGTGTCGTATTTGTTTTTAAGTTTTTAACAAAGGTTAAAGCCCTAGATCTTGAGAACAAAAAATTTGTGGACCCATGCTTATATGAATCTATTTTCATAAAATGGCTTAGGAATACGCCCTTAAATTTTCTTACCGTAATTAGGAAGCAACCTGTATAAAAAAATAAGTAAATATCCTAGTTGCGCACCCGGTCGCACACCAAATATTAAAATTAAATTTCCAATTTATTTTTTAAATACCCATATGCCAGGTGGGTAATTGAAAAATATTGCTTTATTGGTACCCAAAAAACACCTGGTACCAAAAGTCACTATTTATGCCAAAACACGATCAGATCTAGGTTTATAATAGTTTATAACTTTCTTACACCTGTTTAAAAACCCATTATAATATTTTAACTATACAGGTGTCAACCTATGACTATTTTGGGGTGTCAGGTACTTTAAAAGTAATAAAATTTATGGGGTAATTAAATAGATTTGGTTGTTGTACGTGACAAAGACAGATTTTGGGTGAGAAGTTAATACTTTAATATTGATCCCTGTTAATAAAATTTGTTTAATTTGTGACTTAACATTTTAGACATTTCGAGTCAGATAAATATTACCTGGGTTTATAAAAACTTTTTTAGCTTTAAATGTACAAAGCCATCAAAAGAGTACTAGACAAGGCAATAGTTTTGTGGTTATTCTTATGATAAATAAAAAAAAATAGCCATATTATACAGGGTGTCTCTAAAGGTCTGTACAAAATGCTACCACAAATTTCTTCGGTTCAAAATATAAGGATCTAACGCAATTTACCTTAATCCCAAAGTTGACCGTTTGGGAGATACAGGGTGTCAAAGTTTTAATTTTATTTTAGCAATTTTTAAATATTTTCTTTAACATTAAACATTTCTTGACCAAATTTACTATTGGGGTGTTTTTCAGGGTTGGGAATCGAAAGCTGCTTATATTTTCCCATAAAATGTAGAGGATCCACCTGCATTACTTTGCTTTTTTTTAAAATACCATAACTTTTTGGTGCCTCGATATAATATGACTTTAATAAAAATAAATCTTCTCTCCTATATTTTTGTCTAAAAATGGTAAATCTGATAAATGTCGATACGAGCAACCGTTTATTAGATATTTCAGATTGCACTTTTATACCACACAAAATAATTCCTTTACGCTTTATCTAGACCACCCAGATTTTTCTCAAATCTCTATAATAAATGCTACCACAAATTCCTTGAGCCAAATACAACAATCTAATGCAATTTATCTAAGTCAAAAGGTTAATCGTTTGCGAGATACAGGGTGTGCATGTGACCAAGTAAAAAAATAAATAGAAAATTTGACACCCAGTACCTTGCAAAACCAGCAACCTTTCGACAAAGGTAAATTGCATTAGATCGTTGTATTTTGGCCCAAGGAATTTGTGGTATCATTTTTATAGAGCTTTGAAAATAATCCGGTGGCCCAGATAAAGCGTGAGGGATTTATTTTGTGTGGTATAAAACGTTAACCTTGAAATATCTCATTAACGGTTGCTCGTATTGATATTTACCAGGTACACCATTTTTAGACAAAAAATTATAAGAGAAAAGAACTGTTTTGTTAAAATCATATTATACCAAGGCACCAATAAGTTATGGTATTTAAAAAAAGCAAAAACTGCAGGTGGCTCCCTCTACATTTATGGGGAAAATATGGAGGACAGCTTTTAATTCCCAACCCTAGAAAACCTCCCAATACCAAATTTGTTCAAAAAATGTTTAATGTTAAAGAAAATATTTAAAAATATCCAAAATAAAATAAAAATCTTAACACCCTGTATCTCCCAAACGGTCAACTTTTGGACTAAGATAAATAAAGTTAGATAGTTATATTTTGGTCCAAGGAATTTGTGGTAGCTTTTTGTACAGAGCTTGTAGAGACACCCTGTATATGTATTTTCCCCAAAATCTAAAAGAGTACTTAAAAGAATAATTCGGATTAAAACACAAAACAAGAGATACTACTCAACTAATCTGACGTAACGCCGTGTCCAGACTCGCCAAACATCCGTCCAAACAAACCAACCTATTTGCGCACTCCTTTGATGCAAAAACCGACAAACTCTGAATCACCAAGTGCTTGGAACGACGTGAATTCTGTCCACGTTCACGTCCGCGCTATGTGGGGCTATGTGGCGCGCTATTTGGCGCGGCGAATTGTTGCAAGTCTGGACGCAGCATAATAAGCTACAAAATGTTCCTGATATTTATAATTTAAAAAAAATGGATCTATTGCCTAACTGAAAGTTATCATTTTTCGGTTTTCCTGATAAGTTATCTCTGGCCGCTACGACACACTGTTTTGATATTATTGGAAATTAATTTATTTTATAGAAGAAACCGGAAAGGTGGATTATATCAGCAACCGTTAAATATAAATAAACCAAATTTTTGTGCGAACGGGTAACTGAACATGAAGAATTAAAAATTATAGCTTTCTCTCTGGGTTAGAGAATTTTGAAATTTTAAATGGAATGCCCTATTTTTTATTATTGTAATTAGTTGTTTGTATCAACTTTATTATCTATTAATATCAAATAGAAAAAATTCGTTTTTTAATGTTTCAAAAAATTATTAGAGACATTTCACAATTGTTTCTACCTTTCTAGGGCTTCATCAAGAGTACTTCGTATACTAAATTTAAAAGAGAAATATTTACAAACAGAACCATTTAACACGTTTTTCCCAAAAAGGTCTATAAAATATTATTAGGGTTTTATTATGCGGACTAGATGTGGGTAATAAATTTATTTATAATTGGCATATCTGCGAAATTTATTTGATCATTGGTAGAAAGAGTTGTAATGTCTATAAGTGATTTTTAATTTCTAGTTGCTCATATAACCCACCTTTACCTTGTTTTCTTATGGAAGTAGTTTAACACAATACATCTATGCGCCTTGTTCTTATACAACGTGTTAAATGCGTTTTAAAACCATTTAAAATTGATGTTTTTGCGTTCTTTATACCATGCTCCTTCCTGACCAATATATTCGCACATAGTTCGCGCAAATTAACTTTATAAACCCCTGACATATCTAATTTTTCTGTTTTGTCAGGAGTTTATAAAGTTAATTGCGCAGACTGTAATGCGGAATATATTATCAAAGTGGAAGGAGCATAAAAACAGAATAAAAGAACACAAAACATCAATTTTAAATGGTTTAAAAAACACAGGCATTTGGAACACATTGTATAGAACAAAACCACTTTATAGATCTTAATAATGTTAAACTACTCCATAGAGATAATAAGAATACAACTCTTTCTACCAATGATCAATAAATTGCATATGCCAATTATAAATAAATTTATTACCACATCTGATCCGCATAATAAAACCCCTAATAATATTTTATAGACCTTTGGGAAAAACGTGTTAAATGGTTCTGTTTGTAAATATTTCTCTTTTTAAATTTAGTATACGAAGTACTCTTGATGAAGCCCCTAGAAAGGCGAAACAATTGTAGAGTAATGCTCTAATAATTTTTGAAACATTAAAAGCAATTTTTCTATTTAGTACATTAATATTTAAAAATGTTTCACAAGAAACCAACTGCGGATACAATTCAGTGAACTTTATTATCACCTGATATCGTTTTTTAATTCTGTCAATTTACAAGATACATATAGCATGTAGCTTTCTTGGACAACAGAAACGACCACAGGTATGGTTAAATATCTCAAAAACGATCCACCGAAATTCGTCAAAAATTAGTACAGGGGGTAAGTGGATATTTTAAATTCAGAAATTGCGTTTGCGATGTTTCATAGTCAGGCCCTTCTTACTTCCCTTTCCTTGACTTTTTTCCCAAAGAATCTCGAAAACGCCGCAAAAATGCTATTTATGAATTTTGAATATCCAGTTTCACCTCTGTACCAATTTTGACGAATATTTCTTGGATCGTTTTTAGATAATTGACTAACTGTTTTTGTATTAATTTCAAAAAAGTTTTTGCCTTATTTCCGATATTGACAGGAGTAAAAAAACAATATCAGGTCATAATAAAGTTGGTACAAGCAATTGATGAATAATAGAAAATATGGCATTTCATTTTAAAATTTTAAAATTTCCTAACCTACAGAAAAAATTATAAACTTGGCAACCTTGAAAATACAATTTTTTTAATTCTTCATGCTTAGGTATTCCTTGGCAAATTTTTTTTATTTAAATTTGGACGGCTGTTGAGATAATCCACCGTTTCGGCTTTTTTCTACTAGCCCTGTATAAAAAATTTAAATATTAAAAATAAGATGGACACTTGTAATTAAAAAATAAAGGACATTTGATGGTACCGGCTAAACCAAGTAAATTTGATATTGTAGTAATCCGAAAAAATAATCAACTTATGAATTATAACGTAATCGTAAAACCTTTAAAAGATTTTATAAAAATAAGTTAACAACTGAGTCACCCAATATACTACTTACCGTAAGAGTTAGGAAGTTATAGAGCTTTTTAAAATATCACAGACTGCCAATTCTACAATGTTACGCAACAAACAATTTGACTTTTCATGGTTTGATAAAGACGAAATTAACAGTAGTTTTATTTTGGATGTTCAATGCAAAAGAAAGCCGATATCTCTTCATCCAAGTGTTAAATATTCCGCTGCCATTGGATTGTTTTGGTCAGTGACGAAACTTGAAACTAAGAAAATGAATAATGAAGTAACTTAGTTATCATGTAAATAGATAGCAAGAGTTTTGTTTAATATGATTTATGCTTTTAGGAACCTACCTTTCTTGTTGTTATAAAAGGCTCCTATTAAGGGACTTTTATAAAGTTTTTTATTTGATAAAAATAAGCAGGACACAATTTTAACTTAGGAATAAAGCCAATTAACCGAAAATATGTTGTTATTAAGGAAAATGCTTTGGCCTTGTTGGTTTTTAGCCTTTTTAGTCTTCTCTAAAAGTATTTACAAGTACACTCCATCGGTGAAAGGATTGCATATGCCCGATTTTTTCCGTATATGCTTTAATACGTTTAACACGAGTTATTAGGGACAATAAAAAAAAAATGTCATGGAAAGGTAAAGCTATAACTTCAGCTGCAACCGTTATCATTTGCCAGCTAACAATACATCCTGGCCAGGATGATTAAAAGTTTTAAAAATAACAACTTTTAATCGCCCCCAGGCGATGATGTGCTGTTGAAATAGGAAAGTAGTTACATTTCTACTTAAACTATACCTTTAATAATTTTTGATCTTCTTTCATTTCTAAAATTTGAGCTCGCATCACGTATTTCTATTTCCCGTAAAATGTCATGGGTGTAATTTTTACACCTTTTGGTTTTTATTGTTGGCTTGTCGGGCGTCATAAAAATACGTTAGATTATTTTGTAATAGAAAAAAATTAAACTGCTTTACAAAAAAGGCATCTGATGATGTTCTCGAAAGCTAATAGTTTAAGAGTTATTCGCTGTTTAACATTAATTTATCGCAAATTTCAATGTTT